>OX030948.1:97210707-97810707 GCA_943735915.1 Pherbina coryleti | reverse complement strand
AGCTCGTTTGACGATGCAAATCTTCCACAAAATGATATTGATTCCGTCGTTACATGGTGCGCGATGAATAAACTGCCGCTTAATATCTCTAAATGCCAATGTCTTTCATTCTCTAGAGCATCATTGCCTTTAATCAATAATTATTTAATGGACTCTCGCCAACTTGAGCGAATTTCTTATAAGAAAGACCTTGGCATTTTGTTAGACTCTCGGTTGAATTTCAAAGAACATATTAACTTCGTCATTAATAAGTCTAACTCCATGTTAGCCTTCTTAATTCGAAATGCTAAAGAATTTAAAGATCACTACACCCTTAAACTTCTGTACGTCTCTCTTGTTCGACCTCATTTGGATTACTGCTCTGTTGTCTGGAACCCATGCTCGTCGACTCAAGCTCTTAGAATTGAAAGGGTTCAAAAAAAATTTACGAGATTTATGGTCTTTCAATTAAATTGGAACCTCCCTGAGCCTCCTCCTTACAGTACAAGATGTGCCCTAATCGATATCAGTTCCTTGATTTCCAGACGCCGAATGCATTCTATTATTTTCATTCGTGACCTGGTCCACCATCATATTCAAGACCCTACCCTTCTTGCTATGTTGGACTTTTTTTCACCACCTCGATATCTTCGTAATCAATTTAGCTTCCGAGCTCCCTTCCATAGATGTTCTTATGCCCAGAATGAACCAATTACTCGTTGCATTACGGAAACAAATCTAGTCTTGCCATTTATTGACATTTTTAACTCGACCACTAGAACTAGTTTTAGAATTAATTTACAACTTCTTCCATTATTTTAAACCTGCTAATTTATTCAATCAATCTTGTTAACTAATCATAATGAAATTTTATTCGTGATTTTTGTTTGTTTGCATTTTGCTTCTATGATTTGATGTTATTTAAAATTTATATTTTTTTTTATTTAAGAATAATTTTCTTTATGATCGTCTTGTTCTTGTTATTCTGTTATCGGTATCTTTACTTATGGTAACTTATGCCACTGTTTAATTCAACACTGTTCTAATGTTTAACATCATTTTACATCTGTCTGAGTTTTATCTCTTTAAATTTAATTATTACGTTATAATCTTTTCGTTTCATCACTTAATTGAGTTTATAAACGATCTCTTAAGTGCCTACAAACATTAGTTCCTGCTTATTTTTGCAATTTTACAAATTTTATTTGGAAGTGAACATTTTTGCGGCAGCATAACCTCAACTTGTGTGATATGAGCAACAGCTGTGAAATTTGCAAGTCAGAGTGGGACACGGTTAGTGTGTTCATTTCGTGCTCTGGCTGCGCTAAAATCTTTCATGCAAAATGTGCTGGCTTATCAGCAAGGATTGGAGATGCTCTGTCGTGTACTGTAAGAAATGGATTGCAGTGGCTATGCACTAACTGTCGTAGAGTCTCTACAAGTACGTTGTTGACTTATTTGATGGAATTAATGAAGTCGTCAGTTGGAATTGTTGAGGATGTGGCGCGACTGCAAAAAATTGTTACAAATCACGCTGAAAACTGCAATAAGTTGTATGACAATTCCATTTCTGTTGCTGAGATAGGAAGTGATGATTCTACTCAGTTGGCGAAGAAGTCTACAAGATCTAAATCGAAACCTATTAAGGGTACTGAAGTTCCTACAATAAGAATTAGCGAGTCTGGTTTAAACACACAGTCTTCAATCGGCGAATCTATAGCCTTGACACCTGATATTCATCCTTTAAATTCATTGGGCATGAACTCATCAGATGCTATTAAAACTTCAGCGGCAACTACTGCCAACACTACTCTAGCTGCTTTTTCACCAACAGTATCGGATCCTCCCTCATCTGCAACTTCTTATTTGGCCGCATCGTCACTGATTTCGTCAATGCTAGCTTCTTCACCTACATTCACTGAGCCTACAGTCACTGAGCCTGCTAAGTCTACAGCATCATCTTCGATGGCAACTTCTCTGATATCTTCAATGCCAGCAGCTTACCACCGTTCTCTTTCTGAGAGCTCTTCTATTTCTTCGAGTATGACACAACATTCTCTGCCTTCAGTAGCTCGGACTACGACCACGTTGCCTTCTAATGAAGCACTGTCGAACAACGTGCACTGTGACCTCGTCGTTATTCATAGACCGGAACGCAAGGTAATTTTCCTGTCTCGCCTAGCTGAGTCTACTTCTGCGGATGCTATTTTAGTGTACATATCTACTAAACTTCCTCGGTTTTCCTCAGAAATAAGGTGCCATAAGCTTAAATTTAATGTTCCGAGAGATATTGCGTCGTTTAAAATTTTTGTTCCGGATTCAGTCTTAAGTACTCTTTTATCCAAGGAATTTTGGCCGGATGGTGTAGTAGTCCACGAATATGTTTTTCGTGAAACTAGTAGATTACTTCCAAAAAACTAATAACCGATAATATTGATTTGAATCATATTGTTAATAATAGCCGCGTTTCATTCGTTCTGGTTTAACCTGATGAACGAATAGATCGCATTAGTTAAACTTTTTTAAGCTTTTCTCTTGACCGCTTGGGACATTGGAGCTTAGAGCCTTGACCGCTTGGGACACTGGAGCTTGGAGCATTGACCGCTTGGGGCAATAAAATTACGACTCTTTTGCATCCATTTTTATTTATTTATTGCAAATAACTAAGCACAGCTGTTTCCTTTGACAGCAAAGGGTGACTATAAATTAATGAAAACACAAGTAAACAACGACATCTATAGAGCAGTAGCGGAACGAAAACAAGTTTAACAAGATGATCCAGCTACTGAGCAGGTTCATCTTTTTGTTAGTGTTCTGCATGTAATTTAGAACATTTTTGGTTAAACCAGTACGAATAAAACACGGCTAATAATGTAAATTCTAGCCTCACAAATAACTTCTCTTACTCATTGTATTATCAAAATGTAGAGGGGCTACGAACAAAAATGCAAGATTTGTTCTTAGTCTCCCAATCTCTTCCATATGATATTTTAGTGTTCACTGAAACGTGGTTAACTGATAATCATTTAAACTCTGAACTATTTCATTGTACGGCTTACAATATTTTCCGGAAGGACCGGTGCCAGACCACCACGGGACTATCTCGTGGTGGTGAAGTATTAATTGCGATCCGTAATTCTTTTGCATGCTCACAAATTTTGCTACCTCATTTGAATTCAAATATAACTAACAATTTCGATGTTGATCAATTAATCATTAAAGTAAAGTTCAATAATAGCTTTCTTCTTTTCGTTTCGGTAAGCTATACTCCACCTAGTAGTCCTCTCGTCTTATACTCCATTCATATTGATAACATCCGATTTATTCTTGATGACTTAAAACAATCAGAACATGTTGTTATAACAGGGGATTTTAATTTATGTAATATTCACTGGAGGCCAGTGTGTGATGAATTTTATTTAATGCCTTTCAATGTGTTGTCTGAAACGGATACGCTTATAATTGATTTTTTTTCCAGATATGATTTAGTTCAGATTAATAATAAATTTAATGATCTTAATCGTATATTAGACTTAATCTATATTGATAATGAATTTATTGTTAATCTTGAATTGCCTCCTACTGAAATTGTAAATAGTTCACAACATCACGTGCCCATAATGCTTGAGTTTTATGCTTTTGCTTATCAAAAAATGTCCTCAACTGAACTTTTTTCACTTGACTATACTCGTGCAGACTTTAGTGCAATACAGGCTGGTATTGAATCGTATCCGTGGGCTAGTGCCTTTCTTGAGATGGAATTGGTGGATATGTATTCATTATTCAGCGCTGTTCTTAATGAATTAGTTAATTGTTTTGTCCCTAAAAAACGCTTTCATACATCTAATAACCCCGTATGGTTTAATAAAAGGATTTGTAACCTAAAAAATAGAATGAATAAAGCGTACAAAAGATTCAGATGTGCAAGAGGTAATCAGCTCCTTAAGTCACTTTATATAGACAGTCAACGAGAGTTTAATATTTTAAACAAATTTCTTTTTAAATCTCATATTATATATATTGAGGATAAACTTAAAGTGAATAGTAAATTCTTTTGGTCGTATATTAACATGAAAAGAAAATCAAGTGGGATTCCTAACTCTATGTTTTACATGGATTCTTCTTCTGAAGATGCGCAAACTATATGTAACTTTTTTGGAAATTACTTTAAATCCGTTTACTCGTCAGGTTAATCTACATATACTTTTAATTCTGACACTTGTAATCTAATAAATCTAGGTAATCTCTCTTTAGAGGTTCAAGATGTTGAAGTTACTCTTCAGAATCTTAAGTCATCTTCAATGGTTGGTCCAGATGGCATCTCTGCAAGCTTGTTAAAAAATTGTGCTACTTCGATTTGCCACCCATTGACTTTTATATTTAATAAATCCTTATCTACTGGTACCTTCCGATCCATAAATCGGGTCCGAAGCAGAATATCTGTAATTATAGGCCAATTAGCAAAATCTTATGCGTTCCTAAAATCTTCGAAAAAATTGTCTATGATAAATTATCTTTTCTTGTAAAAAATGTAATCTGAAGTAATCAACATGGCTTTTTATCTGGTAGATCAACAGCAACGAATTTAACCATCTTTTGTTCTCATATTGTTGCCAATTTCTCTAAGGGTTTTCAAACAGATGTTGTCTTTACAGACTTTGCGAAAGCGTTTGATAAAGTTAACCATGAGACTTTACTCGTTAAGCTTTCAGCACTTGGCTTTCACTCTAATCTCCTTGCTTGGATTAGATCTTATCTTATTAACCGTTATCAACTGGTTAAAATCAATAATTGCCTATCCCTACCCATTTCAGTTACATCAGGAGTACCTCAGGGCAGCCATCTTGGCCCTCTACTTTTTCTTCTTTTTATTAATGACCTTCCTCAGGTCATTAAATATTCGAGATGTCTCCTTTTTGCTGATGACCTGAAATTATTTCGATCGATTGAGAATGCAAATGATTTCAACCTTCTTCAAACTGATCGCAACTCAATTGCTAATTGGTGTTCCCTTAATGATCTTCCCTTGAACATTGCTAGTCTCTAGTAAAAAGGATTTGGGTGTTCTTCTTGATCATAAACTCAATTTTAAGCTTCACATCGAACTAATAATTGCTAAAGCTAATTCAATGTTAGGATTTCTAAAACGAAACTCGACTGATTTCTCTGATCCATATACTCTCAAAACGCCTTACTCCGCTTTAGTCAGACCGCAATTGGAATATTGCTCTGTGATCTGGAACCCGTCATACCTATTGTACTCAAATAGATTGGATTCGATCCAACGGAACTTTACTGGATACTTGTGGTATAAACTTAATTGGAATCTACCTGCTGTCCCTCAATACGCTACTCGTTGTGCTCTTGTAAGTCTTACTTCCCTATCCGTTCGTCGTAAGATATTTTCAATCATGTTTATATGGGACCTTATCCATCACCATATCCAATGCTCTGAACTTCTTACTATGCTCGATTTTTATACTCCATCGCGATCTCTTCGTAGCCAATATCATTTCCGTGAGCTCCTCCATAGAACAAATTACTCTCATAATACGCCTATTGCACGCTGTATACACGAAGCTAATGTGATTTTATGCGTCTCAGATTTTTTTAATAATGTTTCGAGAAAGACTTCAAAGATCTTCTTTTATTAAGTATCATGGCACGTGATTCTTGATTTCTCCTGCAATCTTTTAAATTAAAAAAAACTTTTTAACAAAAAAAAAAAACCGACCTCAAAATCACTACAAAGTAAAAAATAATTTTAAATAACTTTTCCCATTCATTTCTTGGTCATATTTTAAAAGCTATTTATATGTATTATAATATTGGAAATCTTATCATTTTAATTTTTTCTATTTTGTTTTATTATCATCAATACATTAATTGCTTTATGTACATAAAAGCTCTAAAGTCGGCGCTTATCTTACTATGTTGAAATCATTTTATTTTAATTTTTCTAATTTGTTTTATCATAAAAATATTATTAATTTTATGAATATAAAAGCTTCTTAGCGATTTTTTTCTTTCAGTTGACAATTTTTGAGTACGCTGAATGTAGTCAATGTGTTCCATGCATAATTTGTGCAGCTGTTACACACTATGTCATATTCAATATGAGCTTTACAAGCTCACCCAAACCAGTTTAGTGAGAAATTTAATGTGTACAAAGCTTTTAAAATTACTACAGTGTCACCAAGGCACCAAATAGTGCACGGATGATAAGAGATCATGATTGTATGTCAAAGATGAGCGCCGACTTCAAAGCTTTTATGTTCATAAAGCAATTAATATATTGATGATAATAAAACAAAATAGAAAAAATCAAAATGATAAGATTTCCAATATTATAATACATATAAATAGCTTTTAAAATATGACCAAGAAATGAATGGGAAAAGTTATTTAAAATTATTTTTTACTTTGTAGTGATTTTGAGGTCGGTTTTTTTTTTTTGTTAAAAAGTTTTTATTTCTTCCTTTTTAGAGAATATGAAATATTTTATGTAATAGTTATTCTTGGGGAAAATTTCAAACATGAAACTTTATTCTTAAAAAATTTGTTTTGTTAATTCCTGAAAAATTGTTGGGTATTTTTCATTTCTGCTTCTTCGAAATTTTTAGTGCCACGCCCTTTATCTAAACCCGCCCACTGTATTTACCGTACCTTATAATGATTCTACCTAGCCCTGTGCCAAATTTCAGTTTCCAAGTATCAATATTAACCGTAATATAGTACTTTCCTTAAAGTGCCACACCCTGTGTACAATCCCGCTCACTTTTTTATTGATTCTACCTACCCACCTACCTGCATACCAAATATTAGTACACTAGTGTCAATATTAACTAAGATATAGTATTTTCATAATTTTGACACGCCCCTTTGTTGAATAACGCCCACTTTTTTGGCCGTAATTTGTTGTAACTGTACCTACCCATGTACTAAATTTCAGCACCCTAGTGTCAATATTATTCGATATATGGTATGTTTCTAATATTGCCACACCCATTTGTCGAATTACGCCTACTTTCTTTACAGTAATTTTTAAAAATTGTGTCTACCCCTGTACTAAATTTCAGTACCCTAGTGTCAATACTATTCGAGATACAGTGTTTTTTCAATATTGCCACACCCCTTTGTCAAATAACGCCCACTTTATTGACTGTAATTTGTAATAACTATGCCTACCCATGCACTTAATTTCAGCACCCTAGTGTCAATATTATTCGATATATAGTGTGTTTCTAATATTGCCACACCCCTTTGTCGAATAACGCCCACTTTCTTTACAGTAATTTTTAAAAATTGTGTCTACCGCTGTACTAAATTTCAGCACCCTAGTGTCAAAACTATTTGAGATACAGTGTTTTTGTTATATGACCACACCCCTTTGTCATATAACGCCCACTTTATTAACCGTACTTTGTAATTGTTGTGTCTACCCCAGTATTTTTACTGTAAATTTCAGTACCCTAGTGTCAATATTAACTGAAATACAGTGTTTTTCTTATATTGACACGCCCCTTTATCGAATATCGCCCCCTTTTTTAAAAAAGGACCTCCGCGTTCATGGTATCTATCTGTTGACAAAAAATTACGGAAATCGGGCAAGAACTGTAGGAGTTATCGATGTACATACATTTAAAAAAAAAAAAAAAAAAAAAAAGCGGACAAACCAACGAACTTGAGAACCTCCTCCTTTTTGAAGTCGGTTAAAAAGCTTTAAATTGTACTTATATTTGATCTCAATGGAAAAACGAATTTTATATTTACTATATAGTATTTATTTTTAGTTATACTTAAATGTATATATGTTTAAATGTAAAGAGTTGTCCTCTGATTGATGAAATAAAGAAATAAATAAATAAATAAATAAATAAATAAATAAATAAATAAATAAATAAATAAATAAATAAATAAATAAATAAATAAATAAATAAATAAATAAATAAATAAATAAATAAATAAATAAATAAATAAATAAATAAATAAATAAATAAATAAATAAATAAATAAATTCCTTTTTCTTAAATCTGGTTAGTTTAATTTATCTAAGTACTAAGTAAACTTCTTCCGCCCTAAATTAATTTTTTTATTGAAATATTTCGAGCAATCACGATTCCACCCAAATGAATTTTTTATCGAACATTCACGATCGATAACAAATGGTGCCAATCGAACTTCAATTATTGATTGAATGAAACACTCTAATATCCCTTATTTACACGGAATGTTATGAGGTTGAGGGAATCACATGTCAGATCAATTCAATGCTTTTTGATAGACAACGTTAGCAAAAGCAAACAAAGATGAATTTCTCTTTATATGATCGCACTGCTTTGCGCTCCATTATCTTTATGTAAATTATATATTATGTTATTACTCGTATATTCTCTTTATTCTTAAGGTAGAAAATAAGTTTAGATTTGATTTAATCCAGCACACAGTCCCACAATTAATTCCAAAGATTGGTCTTGTGATTCATTGATTGTCATGGCAATGCAAGTCGAACTGAATTAAAATTGAACGTTTTTGAACTCGAAAGATAAACCGGTTAGAATCAATGGAATTCTTGGACTGAGCATTTCCTCGCCCTTGAATTTGCATTATTCTGGAGTTGCTTCACCAATTTTGTTTCCTTGTACAATTTCGATTGATTGAGGCTCCGAAGCATGATGATAATAGATCAAACCTTCAGTGGTAAATTATGTGGTGGTAATCCTTGCAAATCAATGAATTCAGGAACACTGTGCGATGATTGGTTACTTCGTCTGGACACAATCAACTGATTTGAACGAATGTAATTATCCAGAAATTTCATTTTGATAATTTTGAAATTCAAATCAATTTTTTATTTATTTTTTATTTTTCCATTCAAAATGTATGAAATATCGATTTTCCGAGAAAATTCCAATTTTTTTTGCTTTTAAGACGGAGACGAACACAAAATAAAAAAAATAAAAAGACAGCTCGAATCGGACGATCCGTTTTCGAGTTATAAGCGTTCTTATGTATGTCACTCTGTTTTGTTTATATATGACACTTATTCGGACATGATAATGTGACTGTTTTCATTATCCGTCGCTCGCTGGTCAGTGTGGCTTCCACGTTAGCTCGCCGCGCATTTGATTTCGTAGACCTATGTCAGGCTCGTCCTCTTCTTGGAGTTGTAATGAACACTGTACGACGCGAAAATGACTAATTTCAGTTCTTTCGATTCCTTCACTTTGAGTGAATAAGGGGCGTGGTAAAAACCAAGTGTGCCATAACCTAATCTAGGATTCAAGTAATGTGTGTGCAAAATTTGAGTGAAATCCGTTCAGCCGTTAAGATTTGTTGGCTATTTAAAGTAGTCTGATGTGGCAATTCCCATACAATATGACCAATTTCAATTTTTTCGATTTTTCCGCTGTTCCTTCGAGTTTTTCGTAATTTTCTTTTTTTCTAAACCACATCTGTATTAAGGCAAATAATACAAAAAAAGAATTATTAAAATCGGCCGAGCCGTTTCTGAGCCTTGGCAAGACTAACGCACACGCATTTCATTTTTTATATAAGATTACATATGTAACTGTTTTTCTCTAATTTATATTTAAGTAGTCAGTAAGAGTATACTCTGTTTGATGAAATAAATAAATAAATAAATAAGACAATTTTTTTAAAGCCACAATAATGAGCGTAGACAAATTTAAATTATTAAATACGTTATTAAAAGAAAAATTACAGAGGCATTCACAGAGAAAACCAATTGGCCCAGAGATTCGACTAGCAATTACAATATTGTAAGTTTGCCTTTTCTACTAAAAAGTTGTTAATTATATATGTAAAACACTTTTTAAAGGTATTTAGCTCACGGTTGCAGCTTTCAATTTTTAGCATGGTCTCATAAGATTCGTATATCCACGGTCAGGGAAATAATATACGATGTATGTCAAGCAATTTGGGATGAGTTACATGGAATTTATCTAGCACATCCCAAAGTGACTGGAAACATATTTCTGAACAATTTTACACGAAATCGGGTATGCCTCATTGTCTTGGTGCAATAGACGGTAAACATGTAAATATCGTCAGACCTGCACGAAGTGGATCATTGTATTATAATTATAAAAAATATTTTAGTGTAGTACTATTTGCAGCTTGTGACTCAAATTTTATTTTTACATTTGTTGATTTTGGAGCTCTTGGCAGCCAGAGTGATGGTGGAGTTTTTGCTCGAAGTGCTTTTGGTAAAAAAATTTTAAATAATACCCTTTTGAGTCCAAAACCAAAGTTTTTACCTGGCACAGAAACAACGTTCCCATATTATTTTGTTGGTGATAATGCTTTTCCCCTAAAACCAAATATTATACGCCCTTATCCTGGAAAGAATTTATCTATTGACCGATCAAACTTTAATAAAAAATTATCGAAAGCACGAGTTTGTATAGAAATATCATTTGGAATGCTAGCAAACCGTTGGAGAGTGCTACACACAACAATATCAGCAAGTCCAAAAAATGTTGATAAAATTGTTTTGGCTACTGTTGTATTGCATAATTTTTTAATGCTTCAAAAGGATTGTAATTATTATAACTCTGACGGCTTCTTGGAAACAGAAAATCGAATGCCATCTGCATCAGATTTGTTTTTCAATCGATCTTCAAATGAAGCTTTTCAACTGCGAAACACTTTAAAAAGTTATTTGGTTCATCCAGAATAAATAAAAACAAAAGATTTATATTAAATTTTTACACTTTATTAATTAAAAACTATTTCTTTCAAATTCATATTCTGTTTATATTAATATCACATTTTACTTTATAAAAATTAAACAAATAAAATTTAAATATATAAAATTTAAACAAATAAAATTTAAACAAATAAAAATAAAACAAATAAAATAAAATATACAGAAAATTATTTTTTAATTTCAGCAAGTTATTTTTTCTGATATTGAGCAAGTTTTTGGTAAACAAAAGCTGCAGCATTAATTTCCAAGTCCATTAACTCATCAGGAGCCAAGTTCGAACTTGCAATTCTACTTTCTAAAACAGAAAACAGCAACCTGGTACTATTATGTTGTCGAAGAAACTTGAAAATTGGTCCTTTAAGTCCTTTCCGCTTTCTTGGGTTTTCAGGTGGATTTGAACTCATTGAGTCGTCAAGTGCCTCTGGAGATTCTACGCAGTGGTAAGACGTACTAGGCAACATATCTTGCTGTGAAATTCCAGGACGATAACTTCTTCTTCAGATACATTGCCACATGCCTGTAGCATGAAAAAATAAATCGGACATATATTCATTTTTAAATTTTTTGTGAATGAACTCCTTAGGAGAACGGGATAAATAATATTAAACTTACTTTCTGCTGCTTTGAAAGTTCACTAAAAACGAAAGTAAACTATAAAACTTATAAGGCCACTTCCTCTCTTTGTTTCACTTTTTTATAGACATCTCGCAAGTTTCTCCATCGCGTCTTGCAAGTATCTCCTAAAAAAGTTCTTTATTATTTTATTGCTTTTACAACACTCAAAATTTACCATTTGAATTTAAATTGCCAGCAATGACTTTCCACGCTTCCTCTTTTTTTATTGCATTTTTATAATCTATTGATTTTAAATTGTAAATATAATCAAATTTTTTTACTTGTTCAATTAATTTTTCGTCGAAGTCCATTTTGCAAAAATTAATTTCAAACGGTATTTTCGATTGTGTAAACACAACATAGACAAAAAAGAAACGTCAAGACATAATAAAAACTAAGCAAATGTCTTTGAACATATCCCATTTCTAGCAACAATATGGCAACATTAATAGCACTCAGAGATAAAATCGTTGGTCGCAAGAGAAAAAATATCCGTTGCGGCTGCTGACCTGCGATTTCATTCTGGACGTGTTAATACATTTGCATGCATTCTATTGCTTTGCGATATCGCAAATCGCAACGATATTTGAGAGCCTGAACAGAATCAAAAATCGTTGCGACCGACGATCCTCTCTGGTCGTCGATTGCAGAGAACACGTCCAGAATGAAACTATTGCGACTGACGATTCAAAGTTGCTTTTATTTAGTATTTTTTTATTTATTTTTTCTATTTCATTTCAATGTATTGGTCTCTTTAATTGTGTGAATACAACACACACAAACAAATTTCATTAAACGCAGCCAATTCTTAGCAAAAATATGGCAACACTAGTGGCACTCAGAGAATCGTCGGTCGCAATAGAAGAAATAGGATAGATTCTAATTGTGCGATTTATCGTTGCGGAAAAAGAGCTGCGCTTTTTTTTATATTTTGCATGTATTTTCCAACAACAAAGATCGGCGG
The DNA here is from genome assembly GCA_943735915.1 of Pherbina coryleti. Taxonomy (NCBI): domain Eukaryota; kingdom Metazoa; phylum Arthropoda; class Insecta; order Diptera; family Sciomyzidae; genus Pherbina; species Pherbina coryleti. Next base: position 97,798,417 of record OX030948.1, on the reverse strand, counting down.
CCGCAACAATTTTTGATTCTGTTCAGGCTCTAATTCTGTTCGGGCTCTAATTGTGTGATATGTCGTTGCGGCTGCCGACCTGCGACTTCATTCTGGGCGTGTTCATACATTTACATGCATTCTATTGCTTTGCGATATCGCAAATCGCAACGATATTTAATTCTGTTCGGGCTCTCAGGTGGTGAAAAGCAGTGACGCGTTATAGTATTAAAATTGTAAAAAGAAGAAGATTTGCTATTATCTACGCAGTTATCATAAGTATAAGAAATGAAGTCTAGGGTAAGAGGTTTTTGGTGAACGGAGTTATTGTTGAGCGGCATTTCACATTTACATAATTCGTATATGAAGTCATTACTGATGATGTTTAAATCCAGAATTCTATTTATGTCATTCTTCACAGAATTTATTTGAAAAATACCTAGCGAATATAATGAATCACAAAACAGAGATTCGACCGCACTCATTGAATTGAGCGGCATAAGCATATTATCGTCTGAGCAGAACTTCCACTCTATTGCCTAGATTGAAATCTCCTAGCTTAGGGATTAAAGAGTTCAAAACATAATTGATATTAAATAGGTGATCATTAAAGACATTGATGCTACTTGCAGGTGGGATATAGCTTAAAAGAAGGAGATTTCGTTAACACTACAATTAAGATTATTGCCAAATTATACCATAACACGTACTTATTAGATATGGCTGGAGTTGCGAGGACGAATAATCTGCTTACTGGCTAGAAGCAATCATACTGCGATTAAAACGCCTCCTCCTCTGGTTACGCTAGGTCCAAGCGTCCTGTCCTTACGGTAAACGAAATATTGTTTGTCGAATAGCTCACTGGAGAGGAATTGTGGAGTAAGCCAGGTTTTAACCAAAGCGATGACATCATAATCAAGAGAGCACGATGTATTGTACAGCTGACAGGTTTTCGTACGAAGTCCGTCTACGTTGTGAAAGAAAAGGGCGCAATTTATCCGCTGCTTGCGAATACTATCATTGACATGAAGATTTATCTACGTCGCTTTTTGGTTCGGAGCAGTAACAGCTGAAAGCGAAGAGATGGTTGGTGACAAAGAATAGGATAAATTTGCCAGGTGCCGAAGTGTGTGCTGGTGAAGTTATGGTAAAGATGGGTGATGGCTCAGAAGATGAAAGTATAGTGATTATGATGTAGGAATTAAGTATGCCAGGTTAGATGAGAGAGATGATGTCGTTGTAAGTAGGGTCATTGTTGGTGAAATTTGTGGTGGTGAGAATGAAGCAACGAATACGTAGGTCGTAGGTAGATATGTTAGCAATATTGTGGATGATGACATAGCTGATCTCTCTCTCACTGAGAGAGAGAGAATAGAAAAGAGCAGACGTGCGATTTAGTATAGCTCCGGATTTATCAATATTTTATTAAAAAACTGATTAAAACAATTGTAAAAAATAATTGTGTTGCATTTAATATGCGATTTGTGCTGGAATTGACCTAGTAAAACTAACTAAAAATGGATTTGAAGTGTGGAAAATGTAAAAACAGTTCGCGTGAATCCATGTTACCATGTAATGGAGTTTGTCAAAAAAAATTTCCATTTAAAATGTGTTGGGCTTTCCAAATATGATGCAGACGCTTTGTTAAAGCATGCAAATATTAAGTTTCTTTGTGATGACTGTGAAAATTTTATGAAAAAGTTAAGTGAAAATTACGAAAATATAACAAAGCTAATCAAAAGAAAATGAAACAAAAGTTACTAATTATATTGAGCAGAATTTAAAGATGGTAAATGACAATATTAAAGAGATTAAAAACGAAATGGCGCAAAAATTAACAAATGTGGCGCCAAGTGAAAGTCAGAAAGAGACATATGCATCGAAACTAAAGAATACTGCACCTGTTATTTTAAGACCCAAAGAGAAGCAAGAAAGTGAAGTGACCAAAAATGATATCAAAGAGAAAATTAAGCCATCTGAAATAAATGTTAGAGTGAATAGTTTATCAAACAGACATGACGGATCGCTGGCAATAAAATGCGGTAGTGTTGAGGGTCGAGAAAAACTTGCAAAAGAAATTAGAGAAAAGCTTAATGATAAATATGAGGTGCAAATACCAAAAATGCGAAGTCCGGTAATTTAAATTGCTGGTCTTAGAGAAAATTATGAAAAGAGAGTTATAGTTGAAGCTTTAAAAAAAGCAAAACGATTTGGAATCGTGTTAAATGCTTAAAAATATATAAATCATTTAAAAATAATAAATATTACAATGCAGTAGTTGAAATTGATGGCAACGGCTTTAAAAAAATTATGGTGCAAAAGAAAGTAAACATTGAATGGGATAGATGCGCAGTCTATGAAAAAGTAGATGTGCTAAGATGTTTTAAATGCTGGGGATTTAACCAAAAATCCATACATTGCAAGCAAAATGAGCAGATCTGTGCCAAGTGTAGTGAAGTGGGGCATTCATACAAAGACTGTCCAAATAATAACTTAAGGTGCACTAACTGTGTGAAAGCTAAAGAAAGACTTAACTTAATAGATATTAATACGGACCATGGTACGAGAGATAGTGAATGTCGTTCGTTACAAAGAAAACTTAAAATTGAGTCTGAACGTGTTTCTTACTAGCAATTAAAAAATAACATCAAATGTTTGTACCTCAACATAGGTGGCGTACGTGTAAACTTAGCACAGTTAGAAGTTATTACCGAACAAAATAATGTTGATTTTATATGTGCCAATGAAACACATTTAACCTCAGACATAAGAGACTGCGAAATAAAATTGAAAACATATAAAATAGTGAGATGTGACAGTATTTCAAACCACACTGGTGGAGTAATATTATTTATAAAAAAAGATTGGAGTTTTGAAATTTAAAAAAAAAACAGCTATTGGCAAAATGTTTTGGTGGCTCACGATAAAAGTGTCTTTAAAAAATGTTAGTTTGATACTGGTGGTGGTTTACAAGTCACCCGACAGGCAACAATCACCGGATTCTGTTTTTTGCGAGTTTGTGAAGTCAAAAATAGAGGATTTAGCATTATTATCTAAAGATACACTAATAATGGGCGATTTTAATATTAACTGGTACACAGCAAGTTCAACAAAGATTGAGAGAACTTTTATAGACAATTCGTAGAAACAAATTATTGACGAGCCAACAAGAGTAACAAGTACGACAGCCACGTTAATATATTACGTCATAACTAATAATTCTGATTTTACTGCAAATATAAATAAAAATTTTAAAATAAGTGATCACGAATCAATTGAAATAAACATTAAAATTAAATCAATCAGGCTAGCAGCTGAAACACAAACGATAGAAATAATGAAATTTAACGAAGTTTTATTAAGAAATAAATTACTTCAAAATCATTGGTCTTTACAAAATAACGATAACATGGACATTCAAAACCAAACAAACTGTGTCAGCAATACAATCCAAGAAATTCTGCAGAGTATGATTGTAAACAAAACTATTACAATCAATAAAATAAGCAACCAGTGGTTCACTTCGAATTTGTTCAGATTAAAGCAAAATAAAATTCGATTGTATAGTATCGCGGTGTGGTCAAATTCAGCAACAGATTGGGAAAGTTACAAACGATGTCGAAATGAATACTCTAATCAATTGACATTAGCTAAAAACAACTATATTAGTAAGAAAATTGATCAAGCATCCGACCAAAAAGTTATGTGGAAAACAATTAAAGAGTTTGTGTTAAATGAAGAGAAAAATACAATCGAAAAAATAAACTTAGAAGGGATAATAATTAAAAACAAGCTTGAAATAGCAAATGGAATAAATAGATTTTTTGTGAAAAGTGTCGAAGAAATAAATAAAAATATACCGATATTAAGATACAACAACATGGTGCAAAGTTTCACCAATATAAACTTTAAATTTGAACTAATTAATCTACAGAAACTGAGATCTATCCTCAAAAATATGAACACTAAAAGAGATTTTAATTTTTTATCAACAAAGATTATTTTATCAGCATTTGATGTAATAGGTCCAAGTTTTATAGGGATAATTAATAAATCTCTACAAAATGGAATATTTCCAGACCGGTATAAAGAGTCAATTGTAGTACCGATAGGGAAAGTAAAAAATGCAATATTGCCATCAGATTATCGACCCGTGAATATGCTTATGACGGAAAGCAAAATACTGGAAAAAGTGGTACACAACCAGCTAGAAATGTACATGGAGACAATTGAGCTGTTAACGCAACATCAATCCGGATTCAGGCGTAGACACAGTTGTGAATCGGCGCTTAATTTCGTCGTAGCCCAGTGGAAAACTGAAGCACAAGCAAAAAAAGCAGTTGTAGCAGTGTTTCTAGACTTGCAAAGAGCATTTGAGACGATAGATAGAACTATATTATTGCATAAATTGAAGAAATACGGTGTTAATGGTATTGAATTAGAATGGTTCAAGAGTTACTTGACTAACAGGACACAACGTACAAGAGTTTCAGAATGTACCTCGGAGAGGATTAAAACCTCCATTGGAGTGCCACAAGGAGCAGTTTTGGGAACTCTTCTATTTATTATTTACATTAATGATATAGAACAAGTTCTCAACTTTTGTAAAATTTGTTTGTTTGCTGACGATACATTGATATATATAGCAGGAAATAAAATAGATAAGTGTATAGATAAAATAAATCAGGATCAAGAGAGCATAGAAAATTATTCAAAAATGAATAAGCTAAAACTCAATACAAGCAAAACTAAAGCCATGTTAATCAATGGAAACTCCGAGAAAAACATTAAAATTAATGGTGAAATTATTGAAAAAGTAAATAATATGAAATATCTAGGTATTGTTATTGATAATAAACTAGACTTTAATGAGCATATTAATTACTTATGTAAAAAAGTAGCAAAAAAAATTGGATTTTTTCAAAGAATAAGAAGTAGACTGTCTATTGCAACGGCAATCCCAATAAGAACCATGTTAGAAACTCTAAAATGGTTATCCATTACCCAAAAAATAATTATGAATGTGATAGTTTTTATTTTTAAAATGAAGAATAATATGTTACCTAAATATTTAAGTAATCAATTGGCTTATGTTGCTGATGTGCAGCCATACAATCTGAGAAATGGAGCTAATTTTAGACTAAATTTCTTTCCTAACAATAGATCTCAAAATATTTTAATATATAAAGGCCTTAATTTAAACAATGAACTACCTAATCAATTGAAGAATGAAACAAATTTTTATAGTTTTAAGAATGTTTTACTACAATACATAAGACTAAATATAACTGAATTAATTAATGGAGCTATATAAAATAAGAAATATGTTAAGATAATATTAAATACTATAATATAATTTTGTTAAAATAGCATATAGCTAAATAAAGAAAGAAAGAAGAAGCTGATGATGCAGGAATTGAAGAAGTATGCTGATGAAGTATGCAAGGTTAGATGCGCGAGATGATGTAGTTGTCATGTAGTTTCACGAGGGGCCATTATATAAATACTTACAGACCTATTCCGGCGAGTTGACAAAGTTCAACATATTAACAATATTAAATATATTGACAACTGTAAATATTTCCTAATTTCGTTCAATTCTAAAAGCTCCTTTCTTGACACAGTTGTCAATAGCAAAAGAGGTGCTGACAGTGAAGTTTTTATGTAGAATTTTTTTCACTCATATTTTTCTCGCCCAATCAACTAAATGATTATAAATGCTTAATAATATTTAATACATATAAAGAAAGCAATAAGAACTAAAGAATAAAAATAAAAATAAAGAACAATAAGAACCAAAATTATTTCATTTATTTTCTCGAAATAATTCAAACACTGTCAAAACAAAGTGTTGCCTCCTATTAACAGTATTGATCAAATATGCTGTTGCGTATTACATGATAAATTGCAGTTTATTTTTTTTATGAAATATTTTCTTAGTTAACGAATACTTTTTGCACTCATTGTATATTTTTATCTTAATCCCGTTTTGAATTTACTAATGAATATTGTAGAAGACTTGTATTTAAACTTAATATATAACAATCGTATGATCTTACTGTGCTGCTGAATTATAAAACTTTAAAAAGCTCAAGCCTAAAGAATTGTCAAGCTAAGAGGGAGGAGTTAGTGTTCGCTGAGCCATGAAACATTATAGACAGTAAAAGAACTGAATATTAATTAAAGAGTTGTAATTAATCTTGCGTGTTTCATTTTAAGTGCTAGAAAGAACTTTAGCTAAAACTATATTTCAAGAACGAAGAAACTACTTCGCTCTAACATTTGGTGCCGAAACCCGGGACATTGGTCCCTTCCTTCCTTCCTTATCTGGCCCTTACAACCGTAAGTCGGTTTTGGCCTCGTATAAGAAATTGCGCCAGCCATTTCTGTTTTGCGCTTGCTGGCGCCAGTTGGAAACACCAAGTGTGGTCAGGTTATCCAACACCTGATCCTTCCAACGAAGATGTGGGCGTCCTCTTCTGCGTTGACCACAACCGGGCACCGAATCGAATATTTTTTTCGCTGGAGCGTCGTTTTCCATTCGCTCAACATGACCTAGCCAGCGAAGCCGCTCAATTTTAATGCGCTTAACTATGTCAATGTCAGCGTACAGCTCATACAGCTCGTGGTTCCATCGAATTCGGTACTCGCCATTGACGCAGATTGGACCGAAGATCTCACGAAGGATCTTTCTCTCGAAGGCTCCCAAAGTCTTCATCAGAACTGCTCAACGTCCAGGTTTGTGCTGCATATAATAGGACGGGCATGATATGTGACTTATAGGGCGTGAGTTTTGTTCGTCGAGCGAGGGCTCTGCTTCTCAATTGCCTACTTAGCCCAAAGTAACACCTGTTGGCAAGAGTTATCCTTCGTTTTATCTCAATACTGACATCGTTGAAAGAGTTAATGCTGGATCCCAGGTAGACGAAGTCCTTAACAACCTCGAACGAGATGTTGTCAACAGTGACGTGGTTTCCAAGACGCTGTGACTGTTTATTGCTGGGACACTAGGTATTTCGTCTTATCTGCATTCACTGCAAGACCCATTTCTGCAAGACTTATCTGCAAGACCCATTCGACTCGACTCTTTCGCTAATCTGGAGAATGCTGCACTGACTTCGCGCGTATTATGGCCAATGATATCATCAGCATACGCCAGCAGCATAATACTTTTGTAGAATATCGTGCCACTGCGTCTCAAATCAGCAGCTCGGATGATCTTATCAATCATTAGGTTGAAAAAGTCGCACGATAAGGAATCACCTTGTCTGAAACCTCGTTTGGTATCGAATGGAGGAGTGAGATCCTTCCCGATCTTAACTGTGCTGCTGGTGTTGCTCAGTGTCATTCTGCAAAGACGGATGAGCTTTGCAGGAATACCAAATTCAGACATGGTGGAGTAAAGACGATTCCTTATTGGACTGTCGAAGGCGGCTTTGTAATCGACAAAAAGATGATGTGTGTCGATTTCTTTTTCTAGGGTCTTCTCCAAGATTTGTCGTAGCGTAAATATCTGGTCTATGGTGGATTTGCCAGGTCTGAAGCCACACTGATAAGGTCCAATCAGCTGGTTTACGATGGGCTTCAGTCTTTCACATAGTACGCTCGACAGGACCTTATATGCGATATTCAGAAGGCTTATCCCACGGTAGTTGGCGCAAATTGTGGGATCGCCTTTCTTGTGGATTGGGCAGAGCACACTGAGGTTCCAATCGTTTGGAATGCATTCTTCTGACCATATTCTGCATAGAAGCTCATGAATGCATTTAAATAGAGCTTCGCCTCCATTCTTGAAGAGCTCAGCAGGTAAGCCATCGGCTCCTGCGGCTTTGTTGTTTTTAAGCCGAGCTATAGCTTTCAAGACTTCACTATGGTCGGGCAGCGGAACTTCAACGCTGTCGTCCAAATTTGGGGATTCCGGGATATCATCTCTATTGGCGGGATTTTTGTCGTCGTCGCCATTCAGAAGCCTAGAGAAGTGTTCCCTCCACATCATCAGTATACTCTGGATATCTGTCACCTGTCACTAGATTCCCATTTTCATCCTTGCAGGAAGAGGCCCCGGTCTTGAAACCATCGGCCAGGCGTCTTATTTTTTCGAAAAATTTTCGGACCTCATTCCTGTCACCATGCATCTCAATTTTCTCGCACTCACGCATTTCCGCTTCCCTTTTCTTTCGCCTGAAAATGCGTCTCTTTTCCCTCCTCTTCTCTTTGTATCGCTCCTTAGCAGCACGCGTTACAACAAACTGCAGGGTGGCTTTGTAGGCGGCGTCTTTTTCTGCAGTGGCGTCGCGACACTCTTGGTCGTCGAGTAGCGAAGTCTTCGGCTGTTTGCTTTGATTGCAGCTTTTCGACGTCTAGCTTTCTCTGTGCTGGATTGCGCGAATTCTTGGTTGCGCACAGACGTGTACGGATCTTGGCTGCGACAAGATAATGATCCGAGTCTATATTGGCACCACGGATCGTGCGTACATCTAAAACACTGGAAGAGTGCCTTCTGTCAATCAAAACGTGATCAATTTGGTTGCGCGTCTTTTGATCAGGAGACAGCCAAGTTGCTTTATGAATATTGAGATGCTTGAATCTAGTGCTACTAACGACCATGTTCGCGCTGCGGCGAAGTCAATCAGCCTCATTCCGTTATCGGAGGTATTCTCGTGGAGGCTGAACTTTCCGACTGTTGGACCAAAGATATTTTCTTTTCCCACCTTGGCGTTGAAGTCACCAAGCACGATTTTTATGTCGTGGCGGGGGTTGCGCTCATAGGCCTCTTCAAGGCGCTCGTAGAAGCTGTCTTTGGTCTCATCGTCCTTATCTTCTGTCGGAGCGTGCGCACAAATCAGGCTTATGTTGAAAAATCTTGCCTTGACACGGATTATGGCAAGTCGTTCGTTCACAGGTGTGAATCGCAGAACATGATGTCGTAGTCTCTTGCCAACCACGAATCCGCATCCAAATTCGTGCTTCTCTGCATGGCCGCTGTAGTAGATATCACAGGATGCTTGCCGTGAGCAACCCTGTCCCTTCCATCGCATTTCTTGGATTGCAGTGATATCAGCTTTGTATCTTTCTAAGATATCTATCAGTTGGATAGAGGCACCATCCCAATTAAGGGTTCGGACGTTCCAGATGCATGTCCGTAAATCATTGTCAGTTTTTCGTTTGCGGTAGTCGTCATCAGCTTTGGGGATCATTCTTATCATTTTTCTTAATCTTTCCATTGAAATGTGTTTTTACGTGGTGGGCTTTAAATCCAACGCACAACCCTTTAAAGGCAGGGGGAGCCCGCCGCTCAGATTAGCCGTCAAACTAACGGTTGCCAGTTTGCCGTTTCTAGAGGACACCACGCAGGTTTGAGTCGACTTGAGACGAGTTCGACATGGATAATGCTGGCCTCACCAGGTTTGCCTGGTGAGGATCGTCCTCCGGTGCCTATTATTAGGATATAATACATTGGTCCCTATATATTAAAAATCAAAAGGATTTGTGAATGCTTCATTGGAGGCTAATAGGAAATATAGTTTGTTCAAAAACAAAACGGCTTAGCGAATTACCAAGTGCATAAAAACGATAATCTGAGTGATTATAATTATTAACTAATAAGAGTTAATAGTCATATTGTTGACATCTACGTGCAATTATAATTAACATATTCAATCGGTACAGAGAAGAATAAAAAGCTCTATACTGGTTGGCAGAACACAATAACAGAGCCAAAGCACAGACTACAACCATCAGTAGAACTGCTGAGTAGCTGCACATATACTCTTAAACTATAGCTCTCAAACGGCGTGGTGAAATTGTCATCGTTTGTCAACTGTCATTGGAGCTACATATAGTGAGTGAAGCCTGCGCAGCTGACGTCAATTATTCAAGTGAATGGTGAAACCGTCATCGAAGTCAGTGGGAGAGACAGCTTTAATTTGACAGATGCGGTAATTAAAAACATTGCTTGAGGATAAGGTTTTGTTTTCACACATTTTTGCTGTATTTAATAAGTTGCTTTAATAATTTGATTAAATAAATTTACCATAGAACTTATAAAGAAAATGACTTCAGACGATGATAGAGATGAAGATGCTGCTGACCCAGAGTTAAAAACGCCAAAGGTCAGTCAGCGGCTTCTGGAATTAAAATCGTTAAGAGGGTCAACAAAAGGCAGCATAACTAGAATAAGAAATTTGGTGGCTAAAAAGGGATCTGCTTTGACATCCGAGGAAGTAGAATGCAGGCTTGGGATCTTAGATTCATTTTTTAAGCAAATCCTTAGTGTGCAAGCACTTGAAAAATTATGCCCAGAAGGAGATAAGCCAGCTAATGCTGTTTTTATAGGCGAAGTCGAAGAAGTGTATGTGTCTGCTAAGTCAAGTATGATGGCGTTGATGCCAACCCGACGTTCTTCAGTAGCGGATATAAGCATTAGACCGTATCACCAAAACTAACCTATATTTGACCCCACCTCAATCATTAGATATTTAAAAGACATTTTCAAAAAAAAAAAAATTTTTTTTTTGAAATGGTCCCTATGGTGCTTTTTTCTTGTTTTCTGTATATCTTCTGTGTTTCTTGTCCGATCCCAAAGATTTTTCATATGTGTGTTTTTTGTTTCTTTGCAATTTTTTTCTGATTTTATTTTTTTGCGAATCTTGTTTTTTTAAAATTACCACCCACCTTATCTCAGTTGCTACTATGTTAACAAAATCTGAAAAGGGCAAATAACTAAAGCACACAAAAAATCATTAAGACCATGGAAACAAATGATATCCATAAAATTCATTTTTGGAGCAGTTCCAAACGATTTTATCCCAAAAATAACACTTTCGAAATGTTCGTCACTCATACTCGACTTTTTATTAAATAAATAACTTGGCTTTTTCAATCACAACTGTTCTCATAAGACAAGTAATAAAAGTCAATTATATCGAATGTTTAAGATTGCAAAAACCTTTTATATTTGAAATTTGATATTTACTAGAATTGTAATGAAATCTCTAATTGTTTTTTAAAGTTGACGATTTTTTTTCGTTGAGAGTAAGTTTAACTAATAAAATCATGCTCTGTTACAAACTCTGCCCAACAGTAGTTGTTGTCGGCTTTAAATGACACCACCCCTCCCCAGCTCATCATCGTCGCTTCCGTTCATGAACAAAAAATATTTAAACACTTTGTACCAACAACAAAAAAGGGCATCACCACCACCGTTTTCGCTATGCAGTCAACAACAACAACAAACGTCTTCGCTTTGCCTGCAACATTGTTACAACAACAATAGCAACATACATCAATTCTTCGTCTTCGATTTGAAGCCTGTTCAAACCTAACTGGTCGTATTCGGCAATTTCGTGGATCCAACCACCAGCCCTTTATCCAACATGGCAGCACCACAAACATTGAAATTATCGATTAGACCAAATTTCAGATCACTGATCCACCATGTCTTCAGTTTTTTACTCAAGAGCAACTGACTGATCTACAGTACTCGGACATCATTTTTAAAATTCCTGGTGAACATTAAAGCAGACATTTTTTTATGAAATAAATGATTAATTTTGACGTCATATATTAAATCGTATTTACCATTTTATATTTTTATTAGTTTATTAGTAAGCTTGATAGCTACAAGAGCTACAGCCAGCTTGAAACCCCTAAAGATTTAGAAAATTAATAAAAATTCAAGTGTGAGTCACGAACATTTCGAAAGTGTTATTTTTGGGATAAAATCGTTTGGAACTGCTCCAAAAATGAATTTTATGGATATCATTTGTTTCCATGGTCTTAATGATTTTTTGTGAGCTTTAGTTATTTGCCCTTTTCAGATTTTGTTAACATAGTAGCAACTGAGATAAGGTGGGTGGTAATTTTAAAAAAACAAGATTCGCAAAAAAATAAAATCAGAAAAAAATTGCAAAAAAACAATAAACATATATATGAAAAATCTTTGGGATCGGACAAGAAACACAGAAGATATAAAGAAAACAAGAAAAAAGCACCATAGGGACCATTTCAAAAAAAAAAAAAAATTTATTTTTGAAAATGTCTTTTAAATATCTAATGATTGAGGCGGGGTCAAAATGGGTTTACTTTTTTGCCATACAAGGTGATACGGTCTAATAAGCATGGCTAACAACACGTCACATGCAGCACCCACGTCTCGCTTGCGTCGCGAGATAAAAATTCCTAAATTTTATGGCAAATATGCTGATTTTCCAAAGTCCATAGCTTTATTCAACAAGTTGGTGCATAACGACGAGTTATTGGATAATTGTGAGCGATTTTTGATCCTGAAAGATAATTTGGGTTCCAGACCACTGGCAGCGATAACAGATTTTGACGAAACAGATGATAACTATCCAAAAGCATTGGAGCGCCTTAAGAATTGCTTTAATAAAAAAGCTCTAATGTTCGATGAACACATTGCTGCTCTGTTTGAATTGCAAAAAGCTAACAAAGGATCTGCAATCCATTTAAGAAAAATAATAAATACAACTAATGCTCGATTAAGTGCGATGCTGTCGCTTGGTAGTTACGAAGATATTGCAAACGCGCTAGTTATATTTTTGGTTATGGAAAGGTTGGACTCTGAATCGCAAGCAAAATGGGAAGAAGCTGTCGACTTTGGAAAGTTATCATCATGGGAACAATGTTCAGAGGTATTGTATAGAAGGTGCCAAATATAAGAGGCTCGTGAAACAAGGTCAGAGCGCGTTGATCTCAAGCAGAGTGTCGTCGTCAAAGGTGTTCACAGAGAATTTAAATCAAAACCTACTTTTTGGAAGCGAAATCAGGCATCCTCGCTAGCAGTAGAACACTCGGTTTGCAGTATTCATCACAAAGCAGGGCACGATATGCTTAAGTGCTCGAAGTTTGCGAGTTTAAGTCCACAGGAGCGGTACTCAGCAGCACGCTCTTCAAAATTGTGTATTTTATGTTTAAAGAAGGGACACTGGTTTAAGCACTGCCGCGCAGAAAAATGCGTCTCTTGTAATAAGCCCCATCATGTTTTGCTGCACAGAAATGAAAATGCATCATTGAATTCGAATGAGCTAACTGCCGTCCGCAGCATTGAAGATGATTCCATTCCAACAAAGGTTGTTTTGCATTCTAGCAGTGACAATGCCTCAGTAAAGGATGTTTTCTTGGAAACAGTGGTATTACTAGTAAGAGACGTTTGTGGTCATCACCACCAAGTACGTGCTATTCTGGATTCCGCGTCACAAATGAGAAAGATTAAGTATTTCTCACCTCATCAACATGTGTTACGTCCGGAATCCACAAGCACAAAACTTCGTGTTGTCTTTGATTGCAGGTGTAAGACAAGCAGCGGCTTATCGCTCAATGACGTGATGATGAAGGGCCCGACTGTGCAAGATGATTTGCTTTCTATTGTATTACGCTTTCGTACCAACAAGTTTGCAATCACAGCGGATGTAACAAAAAAGTATCGGCAGGTACGGGTGTTTGAAGAGGACGCAAATTATCAAGCAATATTATGGAGACGTTCTAGTGAGGCGGGGCTGGCAGCTTAATGGCTTTTGACTGTCACCTATGGCACTACCGCCGCGCCATATTTAGCAACACGTTGCTTGAAAAAGCTGGATGATTTGATTAGTGGAGCTAATACAGAAGAAGACCTTTTTCATTTGTATTCAGAAATTTCAGAGTTGTCGAATTCAGTTCACTTCAAATTGCGCAAGTGGCACTCAAATAATTTCAATTTTCTACAGCGAGTGCCAGAAGCTGACAAAGAAAAGACGCTGCGTGTGAATGATGCAGACATAATAAAGACGCTCGGTATAGTGTGGGAGCCGACATTGGATATATTCAGCTACGTTTGGCCAGAGATATCTAGTACAAAAATTGTTACGAAAAGAGCTGCCTTAGCGGAGATGTCAGCACTATTCGATCCATTAGGCCTTGTCAACCCAATTGCAGTGAAGGCAAAAATTTGTAAGCAAGATTTCTGGATCACGAAAGTAGCATGGGATGAATCGCTTCCCAATTATCTTCATAGTTTTTGGGTAGACTTTCGTAATAAGCTAAAAAAGATAAGAGACATAAAAATGTCACGCTACATTTTAAGTGAAAAGCGATGGGTAAGGGTAGATATACATGGATTTGCTGATGCTTCGGAACGGGCGTATGGTTGTTGTGTGTATATTCGTTGTGTCGATGAGAATCAGGGCATAACTATTGATCTTTGGAGTGCAAAATCAAGAGTGGCACCTCTTAAGACAAAATCTTTACCAAGGTTGGAGCTGATGGCTGCGCACTTACTTTCCACATTGGTAGAAAAAACCCAGAAGAATGTTCCAGTTCACATTGATAACCTATATATATTTGAAGCGACTCGGAGATTGTGTTAGAATGGTTGAAGCCGCACCCATCGAACTGGAATACGTTTGTAGCCAACAGGGTGGCTTTAATACAGGAAGCTACAAAATCTGCGATATGGAGACATGTACCTTCACGGCTCAATCCAGCAGATGTGATATCAAGAGGTTCGTATGCAGAAGATTTAATGGATTCTGTTTGGTTCTCAGGTCCGCCGTTCTTGATGAAGCCTAATGATGAGTGGCCAGTTAACAAAGTGCACAGCAAGTCAGCAAAGGTTGACGAAGAAAGACGAAGGTGTGCTTCTACTATGATCGCTGAATCAAACCAAAATGATTTCGTTAAATGGCTCGAGGAGCGAAGTGAGTTTCAACACACTCGAAAACGAGTTGCATATTTGCTCTGCGTAGCACGGCGTATAAAAGGAGTGCATGGCGAACTACCAGTTATGTCTGCTACGATGTTAGATGAGGCGTTGATTCGTATTACGTTCTGTTTGCAGCAACATTTTTTCGGAACAGAGTACCGTGTTTTGAAGCAAACGGGTGAGGTTCAGGCGTCAAGCAAAATTAAAGGCTTAAGTTTATTCGTTGAGAGCTGTTATGGAGTGGATCTTTTAAGAGGTGGAGGCCGACTGAAGAACTCCAATCTACCCTATGACGAAAAGCATCCTATTTTGTGGCCTAGTGATAGCTGTTTTGTACGCAGCTATGTTCGATATGTACATTAGACCGTATCACCTTGTATGGAGAAAAGTAAACCCATTTTGACCCCGCCTCAATCATTAGACATTTAAAAGATATTTTCAAAAAAAATTTTTTTTTTTTGAAATGGTCCCTATGGTGCTTTTTTTCTTGTTTTCGTTATATCTTCTGTGTTTCTTGTCCGATTCCAAAGATTTTTCATACATGTGTTTATTGCTTATTTGCAATTTTTTCTGATTTTATTTTTTCGCGAATCTTGTTTATTTTAAGTTATCACCCATCTTATCTCAGTTGCTACTATGTTAACAAAATCTAAAAAGAGCAAATAATTAAAGCTCATAAAAAATCATTAAGACCATGGAAACAAATTATTTCCATTAAGTTCATTTTTGAAGCAGTTCCAAACGATTTTATCCCAAAAATAACACTTCCGAAATGTTCGTCACTCATACTCGAATTTTTATTCATTTTCTAAAACTTTATGGGATTCAAGCTGGCTGTAGCGCTCGAAGCTGTCAAACTTCGCTAAAATGTGCCCCAAACGATTTTCGTCAGTGACTGCTGTGGCCGACTTTTGCACAATTCGGACGCAACGCTCGGTGTTGTGCGAGTGACAAGGATAATCTGTGAAAAACATATAACATGATAAATACGATTTAATATATGACGTCAAATTTAATCATATATTTCATAAAAAAAATATCTGCTATAATGCTCACCAGGAATTTTAATAATGACGTCCAAGTCAGAGAACTGCATAAGCCTACTTGAAACCTATTTCAAGTACTTGCCATAAATATGAGTTCAAGCTTGCTTGAACTTGATAATTTTCAATCAATTAAAGCTTGTACTTGAATATAAGTAAGCCCATGTCAGCTTGTGACTTACAACTACGCTAGCTTACAAGCGAACGACACGAAGTACCAAGTAAAGGAAAAACTTGATGTGTTCGGCAAAAAGCTTAAAAAGCTTGAAATTAAAAGCAAGTATCCAATTAAATCAAGTATCCAAATAATTCAATGAAGTGTAAGAAAAACTTTAGCGTATTAAGAATATTAGGGTTCTATAGATTTCGTGCTTAGCAGTTTAAGGGGGTAGCTGATTTCGAATCCGATGTCAGAATTTTAAAATTTTAGATGGCTGATAGGGTTGCCACCTAATTTTTTTTATTTTTACGAATTCGATGCTGTGGCGAACACTAGGTAAAAATGGGTTGCTGAATCCGAATCCGTTGTCAGAATTTCAAAATTGTGAAATTTTTAACCCTATAGGGCTGCCACCTAAAAATATGCTTTTTTAAAACTTTTAATCACTATACTACAGTTTTAGGGGGTCGCTGATTTCGAATCTGATGCCAGAATTTTAAAATAAAAGATGGCTGATAGGGTTGCCACCTAATTTTTTTATTTTTACGAATTCGATGCTGGGGCAAACACTGTAAAAATGGGTCGCTGAATCCGAATCCGTTGTCAGAATTTCAAAATTTTTAGGTGGCAACCCCAAAGGATTAAAAATTTCACAATTTTTAAATTCTGACGACGGATTCGGATTCAGCGACCCATTTTTAGCTAGTGTTCGCCACAGCATCGAATTCGTAAAAATAAAAAAAAATTAGATGACAACCCTATCAGCCATCTAAAATTTTAAAATTCTGACATCGGATTCGAAATCAGCTACCCCCTAAAACTGCTAAACACGAAATCTATAGAACCCTGAATATTCTTAATACGCTAAAGTTTTTCCTACACTTCATTAAATTATTTGTGGATACTTGAAATAATTGGATACTTGTGAGCTTACAAGTTTTTGCCGATCGTTTCAAGCTTTTCAACTTTCAGACACGACAAAGTAAGTCATAACAAGTCAAGTCAACGAAAAAGTAGGGATATGACTTGTATCTGTTTGCTATTTTTGTAAGCAGGCTAAAGCTTGGTTTTTCAAATATGGATAAATTAAATTTTTCAAGTACTTGAAGTTGCTTGAACTTCAAGTAGGCTTGTGCAGTTCTCTGGTCCAAGTACTGTAGATCAGTCAATTGCTCTTGAGTAAAAAACTGAAGACACGGTGGATCAGTGATCTGAAATTTGGTCCAATCGATCATTTCAGTGTATGTGGTGCTGGAATATTGGATAAAGGGCTGGTGGTTGGGTCCACGAAATTGCCGAATACGATCTGTTAGGTTTGAACGGGCTTCAAATCGAAGACGAAGAATTGATGTATGTTGCTATTGTTGTTGTAACAATGATGCAGGCAAAGCGAAGACGTTTGTTGTTGGTGTTGACTGCATAGCCAAAACGAAGAGTAGGTGGTGGTGATGGCCTTTTTGTTGTTGGTACAAAGTGTTTAAATATTTTTTGTTCATGAATGGAAGCGACGATGATGAGCTGGGGGCAGTGGTGTCATTTAAAGCCGACAACAACTACTGTTGGACAGAGTTTGTAACAGAGCATGATTTTATTAGTTAAGCTTACTCTCAACGAAAAATAATCGTCAACTTCAATAAACAATTAGAGACTTTATTACAATTCTAGTAAATATCAAATTTCAAATATAAAAGGGTTTTGCAATCTTCAACACTCGATATAATTGACTTTTATTAATTGTCTTATGAGAACAGTTGTGATTGAAAAAGCCAAGTTATTTGTTTAATAAAAAGTCGAGTATGAGTGACGAACATTTCGGAAGTGTTATTTTTGGGATAAAATCGTTTGGAGATGCTTCAAAAATGAATTTAATGGATATCATTTGTTTCCATGGTCTTAATGATTTTTTGTGAGCTTTAATTATTTGCTCTTTTTAGATTTTGTTAACATAGTAGCAACTGAGATAAGATGGGTGATAACTTAAAATAAACAAGATTCGCGAAAAAATAAAATCAGAAAAAATTGCAAATAAGCAATAAACACATGTATGAAAAATCTTTGGAATCGGACAAGAAACACAGAAGATATAACGAAAACAAGAAAAAAAGCACCATAGGGACCAATTTTTTTTTTGAAAATGTCTTTTAAATATCTAACGATTGAGGTGGGGTCAAATATACGTTAGTTTTGGTGATACGGTCTAATGTACATGAGAAAAATATGCACGTGGGGACTCAAGCATTGATGGCCATTCTGCGACAACGGTTCTGGATCGTACATGCAAGGAAAATAGTGAGGTCTGTAAGAACAAAATGTCTGCGTTGCTTTCAATGCCGACCGCGATTGGAAAATCAAATTATGGGGAACCTGCCAACGGATACAGTAATCATTGCAAAGCCTTTTACGACAACTGGTGTAGACTTCTGTGATCCAGTAATGACAACACTTAGGCAGAGAGGAATGAAGGCAACGAAAAGTTACATTGCAGTTTTCATATGCTTTGCAACAAAAGCAGGGCATATGGAAGTGGTGTCCGATCTCTCAACGAAGGCTTTTCTGGCAGCTCTTAAAAAGTTTGTTGCGCGGCGAGGCCTGTGTACGAAACTTTTCTGCGACAATGGCACAAATTTTGTAGGTGCTCGTCGTGAATTAGAGAAGCTAAAGGAATCTTTCTATGATCAACAAACGCAAGGCCAAATTTCCGAGTTCTGTACAGCGAACAACATGAATTTTTGTCATATACCACCGCGCTCCCCACACTTTGAAGGTTTGTGGGAGGCGGCTGTAAAGTCGGCGAAATACCATTTGACTCGCATCTTAGGCGAGTCGTATCTTACATTTGAGGAGCTCAGTACGGTGGTTGCAGAAATAGAAGCTATATTAAATTCGCGCCCATTGACAGCCATGTCTAATGACCCGAACGATGAAGCAGCTATCACGCCAACTCATTTTTTGACTGGTGATCCACTTATCAGCATTTCCGAGCCCACTGTTGAGAAAGAGAACATTTCGCTTTTAAATCGCTGGCTAAGAATCTCAGCTATCCAGCAGCATTTTTGGAAAAGATGGTCATCAGAGTACCTTCATGAGTTACAACGAAAATCAAAGTGGACTAATAAGAAGCGCAACTTAAGTGAAGGTGACTTAGTACTAGTATCGGAAGAAAACCTACCACCAAAAAATTGGCTTATGGGTAGAGTTGTGAAAACTACAGCAGACAAATCTAACTACGTACGGGTGATCGATATAAAGACAAAAAATGGATGTATAAGAAGAGCTGCGCATAAGGTGGCAAGAATTCCAATTCCTGACTGAAGCTTATTAATGCGTTTGCAGACACCTCAAGGGCGCCGGGATGTTGCGTATTACATGATAAATTGCAGTTTTATTTTTTTTATGAAATATTTTCTTAGTTAACGAATACTTTTTGCACTCATTGTATATTTTTATCTTAATCCCGTTTTGAATTTACTAATGAATATTGTAGAAGACTTGTATTTAAACTTAATATATAACAATCGTATGATCTTACTGTGCTGCTGAATTATAAAACTTTAAAAAGCTCAAGCCTAAAGAATTGTCAAGCTAAGACGGAGGAGTTAGTGTTCGCTGAGCCATGAAACATTATACAAAGTAAAAGAACTGAATATTAATTAAATAGTTGTAATTAATCTTGCGTGTTTCAATTTAAGTGCTAGAAAGAACTTTAGCTAAAACTATATTTCAAGAACGAAGAAACTACTTCGCTCTAACATATGTTGTGGGGGATAATTCAAGTACAAAATCAAATTTTTATATTTTTGATTCTTTCAATATTTGTAAATGATTTGAAAATATTGAAGCCTATAAAAAGATTTTGAAAAGAAAAAGTTCTCTTTTGATTTAGAATACATAGTGGTTAAAAGTTCCATCTTAAAACTGTGCTATCTCTGAAAGCTTCGAAGATATTTCATCGCAGCTGGTATCATAGAAAAGGTAAATTGATTGCCTTTATTATACTTGTTAAAATTTTTACTAAATTTCTTCATGGTTTTTCAGACATAACGATTTTGCTTTTTTTTTAATTTGTTCTTTCAGTACACTTATTTTAAAAAAAAAAAATAAATTATTACGGAACAATAAAAAAAGTCATATTTTAATCCTTCAATTTGATATATAGTTTTTTATAGTAACTGTTAAACTATCCGAGTTATCACACTTCTAAGAAATAACTTTGAACCAATATAACTTCTAAAAGAAAAGAGGAAGACATTTTTTGTGCCATTGTTTTAAAGGTTTCAATATTTAAATATATTATATCAAAAGAACTAACAAATTCTCAACGATAAATTCATATTTTCATTTTAAAAAAGGAACTTAACAAACTTGGGGTAATTTTTTCAATAAAAGTGCAACACTTAACATCTGCTTTCTGACAACATGCTTTTCACCTTCCTGTGGTGAATAAATAAAGCTTTTCATTTGTCAAGTGTTCGCCTGAATAGGTTTTACAAGTCAGGTAGACAAAATTTTGACAAATTATTTCCTGTAAATTGACAGCCAGAATAGGTCTGTTAGATAGAGATGGTAACGATAATGATGATAATGATGATAATGATGATAATGATGATAATGATGATAATGATAATAATGATGATAATAATGATAATAATAATGATAATGTTGATAATGATGATAAAGATAATAATAATAATAATGATAATAATAATAATGATAATAATGGCAATGATAATGATAATAATGATAATGATAGTAATGATAATAATGATAATGGTTTTTTTTCGGAGGGTAAGGGGCAAAAAATGCCTACTGCATCTCATAATTGTCGTCACAAAAGTGGTATGTGGAGCTCGCATCCACTAAAACCACCCTCTTCGAACTTGGACTATTTCCACCCTGGTAACGCTTTCGCATTACTACAGGGTGGAGTCCGCTTTTTGAGCGTAAATTACGCATTCATCAAATTATCCCGCGTCCGGGCCTCGCCTATTTCATACTGGTAGCTTTTCAGCTTCCAGATCTCGCTTCTTTTTGCGCAGCACATCTTCAACAAAACTTTTTACACATTTCCAATTTATCCCTGTCGACCATAATGTCGACTACGCGTTCAGTGTTGAAAGCGCCGACCGCTACTATAAGAGCGTTGTGCTCCGGTTGCCACCGTGCACATTGGAAGAATGTGTGCTCCGCGTCATCTTGACGTCCATCGCCATAGATGCAATCGAGTCTTTCTACTTTTTCCATAAAGTAAAAGTTAACCTCACCAAATTTTTATTATACCACCTGTCAAGTTTGTGGGTACTATTTTCGCTGTCCACCTATCTTTTGTGTCGATGTCCCATCGATCTTGCCACCAGCGCAGGGTCTGTATTCTTATCTCCTACTTTGTGGTACTTTCGGTGGTATTCTCCTTTTTAAGCTCCCAAGTTCTTTTGCGTTCTTGCGCTAAAAGGGTCGATTGGGATGTTTCCACTGATCACTAACACCGTGGCTTCTGAAACCGTGTGGTACTCTGAGGCTACCTGAAGGCTGCCGTTCTCTGTTCCACACATAATGGTTTCCTGCGGTGTTTCGTTTTGAGAGCATCAGCCCACAGCTCACTTCTATATAATAGAATGCAGTGTGTTGTCGACATTAACAACTTCCGCTTGCTGTGCCTAGGGTCCCCGATACCTGCTGATCATTAATTGGCTGAGCCAGGCTGTTGTTTGGGCTGCTTTTTTCGCCGTATATTGTATCTGCGCCCAATAGGATAGTTTGTTATCGAGTCTTATCCCTAGGTAGTTTAGTGTTCTAAGCATGACCTGATTTAGCTTCTTTTGTGCTTCTGTGGTGTTTCTTGCTGTAATGATCGCGGTGATATCGTCTGCATACCCGACGAGGTATGTGTCATCAGGCATATCAATGCAAAGGATTTCGTTGTTGATAGCGTTCCACAGATCTGGGCCTAGTATTGACCCTTGTGCTGATCCTGACGTTATTTGTTTTTGCTTGGTACCTTCGATTGTCTTGTAAATGAGCTTACGATCCTTGAGGTAGTTACGCATTATCTTCTTTAGATACGACGGCATTTGGAAGCGGTTTTCTAGAGTTTCAATCATATCTTCTAGAGCGGTTTTCAATCATATCTTCCCAGTTGGCACTGTTGAAAGCGTTTCTTATGTCCAAAGTCTCAAGCAGGGCTACTTGTCTGGAGTAGTGGTTTCTGCGCTTTCAGTAGTTTCTGGGTAACTTCAAAGCTTTCCAGTGCTTCTTCGATAGCAGTGGCAGACCCCCGTCATTATTGATTTCTGTTGCAAGACGGGGCTTAAGCATTCTTTCATATAGCTTGCCGGCTGTGTCTAGCATGCATAGCGGTCGGTATTTTTCCTTTACCCTTACTGATGAGAACAAGTCTTTGTCTCTTCCATACTTCTGGGAAGATGCCCTCTGTCAGGCAAGCGTTAAACATTCTCAGCAGTATGTGGGGTTGCGAGGTTGCGAGATTGTAAGGACTTTCAAGACCTCTGAAGGTACGTCGTCAAGGCCGAGCACTTTGTTGTTTTTCAACGTTTTCGCGACTGTCTTGAGCTCGTCTTCTTCTGTGAAATGTGGAGGTAGACTATCCGTTGGGGTCTCCGAGATTTCTCTTCTTATATCATGCGTGGGAAACAGGGCATTAACAATATTGTCCATTGTATCTACCGCAAGCTCAGGTATCAGCGGCTTTGATGCGAGCTTTCGCATAACAGTCTCGTATCTCAGCCCCCAAGGGTCGTAATTAACTTAATTTCGGAGTTCCTCCCACTAGAAGCTATAGCTTTTTTATGGTTTCTCTTATAATTGTGTTGTGCGTGCTATTAAGTTTGTACACAATTGACCGAGAATCGGACCTAGAGGTTTGTCTCCGACTCCGAACGGCGATGAACGGAATGTTCTTGTTCTCAAGAAGCTTTACATGGTATTTTGATTACTCTCTGAGGTTTGCCATTGTCTGCAGAGAGGTGGCGGCCGTACAGAAAAATAATTTTAATTCAAATAATGTTCTTTCGCTGCTGGGTCTCCAGGTTCGTTGACATAGAGGCCACGCACTTCAACCAACTACGCCACGTATGGTTTCTCTTAGCTGTCTTTAAATCTTCGTTTTCGGATGTAGATATACCTGTGCGCCTTGCCCTGGTATATCTCTTTAGGCTGCGTAGACATACATGTCTCAGCTGTTCTATTCCTTCCGTCCACCAGTAAACAGGGGTTTTGTGCCTACTTGTTTTACACCTTGGCATTGACTTGTCACAAGCTCGCTCGCACTATTGTAACCATAGTTTATTTACATTTATGATGAATCTCATTGAGGGATAAGCATCTTTTTCAACGAGAAGTGCTTCTGGGCTCAATTTTAAAGCTTTATCTTTCGACTTGATGTTTCAACGCAATACGATATATATTGGTCGCTACCTGTAAAGTCTTCAAGAACGCTCCAAGCTCTAAGCCCGCGAGCCATTTTATCCGACAGCAGTGTGATATCTGGGATAGTATCGATACAACCCTGTATAGTGATAATAATGATAATAAGGGGAATGATGATAATTATGTTTAATTTTATCTTGATGAGTGATCGTACATTCATAGGGGTCAGACGTGCCGGCTGTTCGTCCCCTTACTTACTTACTTATCTGGCGCTTACAACCGAAGGTCGGTTTTGGCCTCGTATAAGAAATTGCGCCAGCCATTTCTATTTTGCGCTTGCTGGCGCCAGTTGGAAACACCAAGTGTCATTTTCCATTCGCTCAACATGACCTAGCCAGCGGAGCCGCTCGATTTTAATGCGCTTAACTATGTCAATGTCAGCGTACAGCTCATACAGCTCGTGGTTCCATCGAATTCGGTACTCGCCATTGACGCAGATTGGACCGAAGATCTCACGAAGGATCTTTCTCTCGAAGGCTCCCAAAGTCTTCATCAGAACTGCTCAACGTCCAAGTTTGTGCTGCATATAATAGGACGGGCATGATTAGTGACTTATAGAGCGTGAGTTTTGTTCGTCGAGAGAGGGCTTCTGCTTCTCAATTGCCTACTCAGCCCAAAGTAACACCTGTTGGCAAGAGTTATCCTTCGCTTTATCTCAATACTGACATCGTTGAAACAGTTTACTCGATCCCAGGTAGACGAAGTCCTTAACAACCTCGAAGGAGATGTTGTCAACAGTGACGTGGTTTCCAAGATGCTGGGACTGTTTATTTGTTGACACTAGGTATTTCGTCTTATCTGCGTTCACTACAAGACCCATTCGACTCGACTCTTTCGCTAACCTGGAGAATGCTGCACTGACTTCGCGCCTATTATGGCCAATGATATCGATATCATCAGCATACGCCAGCAGCATACGCCAGCAGCATAATACTTTTGTAGAATATCGTGCCACTGCGTCTCAAATCAGCAGCTCGAATGATCTTCTCCATCATTAGGTTGAAAAAGTCGCACGATAAGGAATCACCTTGTCTGAAACCTCGTTTGGTATCGAATGGAGGAGTGAGGTCCTTCCCGATTTTAACTGTGCTGCTGGTGTTACTCAGTGTCATTCTGCAAAGGCGGATGAGCTTAGCAGGAATACCAAATTCAGACATGGTGGAATATAGATGATTCCTTTTTGGACTGTCGAAGGCGGCTTTGTAATCGAGAAAAAGATGGTGTGTGTCGATTTGTTTTTCTAGGGTCTTCTCCAAGATTTGTCGTAGCGTAAATATCTGGTCTATGGTGGATTTGCCAGGTCTGAAGCCACACTGATAAGGTCCAATCAGCTGGTTTACGATGGGCTTCAGTCTTTCACATAGTACGCTCGACAGAACCTTATATGCGATATTCAGAATGCTTATCCCACGGTAGTTGGCTCAAATTGTGGGATCGCCTTGTGGATTGGGCAGAGCACACTGAGGTTCCAATCGTTTGGAATGCATTCTTCCGACCATATTCTGCATAGAAGCTCATGAATGCATTTAAATCCGCATCCAAATTCGTGCTTCTCCGCATGGCCGCTGTAGTAGATGCTTGCTTGCCGTGAGCAACCCTGTCCCTTCCATCGCATTTCTTGGATTGCAGTGATATCAGCTTTGTATCTTTCTAAGATATCTATCAGTTGGATAGAGGCACCATCCCAATTAAGAGTTCGGACGGTCCAGGTGCATATCCGTAAATCATTGTCAGTTTTTCGTTTGCGGTAGTCGTCATCAGATTTGGGGATCATTTTTATCTTATTTCTTTTCCATTTCATTGAAATTTGTTTTTACGTGGTGGGCATCAAACCCAACGCACAACCCTTTAAAGGCAGGGGGAGCCCGCCGCTCAGATTAGCCGTCAAACTAACGGTTGCCAGTTTGCCGTTTCTAGAGGACACCACGCAGAGGTTTGAGTCGACTTGAGACGAGTTCGACATGGATAATGCTGGCCTCGCCAGGTTGAGGCAGTCAGACACGTTGCCATGTGAAGATCGCCCCCTTGATCCTCACGCGTTGCCTTGTGAGGATCGTCCTTCCTCATAAATATACATATATAATATAAATTATACATATATAAAATAAATATACATATATACAAGATAATAATACATATATAAATATAATATTAGAAATCTTATCATTTCCATTTTTTCTAATTTGTTTAATTATCATCAATATATTAATTGCTTTGTGAACATAAAAGCTTTAAAGTCTTTTTAGAGAATATTTATGTCATACTAGTTTTGAGGAAAATTTCAAACATGAAACTTTGTTCATACAAAATTTGTTTTATTTATCCCTGAAAGTTTGTTGGGTATTTTCCATTTTTGTCTCTTTACAATTTTTATTTAAGTGTCACGCCCTTTTTCTAATCCCGCCCACTTTATTTATCGTACTTTCTAATGATTCTACCTAGCCCTGTGCCAAATTTTAGCTTCCAAGTACCAATATTAACCGATATACCCTACTTTCCTTAAAGTGCCACGCCCTATGTACAATTCCGCGCACTTTTGTAATGTTTCCATCTACCCACCTACCTGCATATAAAATATTAGTACGCTAGTGTCAATCAGCCCTATTGTAAATAAAATTTCGCCCGGAATTAAAAAAGGGAGTTTTCGTATTTTTAGCAATGTTCACTGAACTTTGAACACAAATGTTTGCATTCATCGCCAATTTTAAAGATCAACAGAAAAAAAATTTTTTTAAAAGCATCCCCAGTCCAAAAACTGAAAATTCCTTTTTTCAATTCCGGGGAAATTTTATTCATAATAGGGCTGAATATTCACTGAGATATAGTATTTTTAAAATTTTGCCAGACTCCTTTGTTGAATAACGCCCACTTTTTTAACGTAATTTGTAGTAACTGCGCCTACCCATGTACTAAATTTCAGTACCCTAGTGTCAATATTATTCGATATACAGAGTTTTTCTAATATTGACACACGCCATTGGCGAATAACGCCCACTTTCTTGACCGTAATTTTTAATAACTCTGCCCTTCCATGTACTGAATTTCAGTACTCTAGTGTCAATATTATTCGATATACAGAGTTTTTCTAATATTTCCACACCCCATTGGCGAATAACGCCCGCTTTCTTGACCGTAATTTTTAATAACTCTGCCTTCCCATGTACTAAATTTCAGTACCCTAGTGTCAACATTATTTTATATACAGTGTGTTTCTAATATTGCCACACCCTTTTGTCAAATAACGCCCACTTTATAGACCGTAATTTGTAATAAGTGTGCCTACCCCTGTATTTTTACTGCAAATTTCAGTACCCTAGTGTCAATATTAACTGTATCTCCCACTGAATATCGCCCACTTTTTTAAAAAAGGACTTCCGCGTTAATGGTATCTATCTGTTGACAAAAAATTAGGAAAATCGGGCAAGTACTTTAGATGCTATCGATGTACATACATTTAAAAAAAAAACAACCAACTAACGTGAGAACCTCCTCCTTTTTTAAGTCGGTTAAAAATGGCGAATTTCCAAATATCAGTAGCATCGAAGATTATAGAATTTGATGGAAATGGTAGAAAATTAATTTTATTCCTAGGAACAATAGAATTCTACGCATCAACGCTCAAAGATGATGTTCAAAGAGAACAATTGCTTAAATTCATTCTAGCAGCAAAAATAAGTGAAAAAGTAAGAAATAGATTATTACCTGTGGCAGTTACAAATTCAATTTCAGAGTTAAAGATAGTATTGACAAAAACTACAAGTTAAATAAAAATCCACTAAAATTACAAAATAAACTGCACCAGATAAGTGGTCTATGAATGTGAACAATTTTGCAACTAGAATAGAAACAATAATATCATCTTTGAATGAAATTCAAATAGCTACTCAGGGTGAAAATAATAAAGAACTTATTATAAAATTAAATAACCAATCAGCGGTCAATGCATTTAAAGCAGGTCTCAATGCACCATTTAGAAGCATAGTTTTCGCAGCTCAAGCAAATACTTTCGCTAAAGCATTAGAAATAACAACAGATATTAATGTTCAGACAAATACAAACTATAACGTCATGACATTAAGAAAAAGAAATAATTACAAGAATAAAAATGGGAACTTTAATAGGAATAATAATTCTTCTAGAAATAATAATAATAATTTCATGAATAACAACAATGGAAATAGCTACGGCTTTAGAAATAACAATAGCTGCAGAAATGGTAACAATGCCAATATGAATAGTAGCAATAATAACTATAAAATTAATAATAAAGCTAACAATAACAATAATAATAGCCTTAGTAATAATTATAGAAACCGTCAAAATTCGGGAAACGGACCAATCCCTGCAACCTTGGTTAACGCAATTAAACATAAGAAAATATAAAATAAGCTGTATTAATAGTACATTTAATACAAATATAATAAAAATAAGAATAGGAAATAGAAATAATATAATAACATTACTTATTGATACTGGTGCTGATATATCAATAATAAAGTATGAGAAAATAAATGAAAATTATATAATTTCGTCAAATAAAATCCAAATCACAGGCATAGCAAACCATTAACGATTTAGCAACAAACGGGTATAAAAATTAAACTAAATAGCGAAGAAGTCTGACATAAATTTTATGTTATAAATAATGGCATTGACATAAATAAAGATGGAATACTTGGAAGAGGTTTCTTAATATAATATGAAAATAGACTACGAAACGTGTTTTAACCGTACACATTGCAGAAACAAAAGAAGATATTCCAATATACATTACAATGCCTGCTACGAAATCAAACATTAACGTACCAAGAAGAAGTGAATCAATAACAAATATAAATATGTCTGGCTAATATCCGACACCATAAAAAAGACCTATTAGGGTTAATAAGTAATAAGAATGAAAAGCAGCAGTCAGCAACTTTCCAATGATACCTGGGAATTGAAAATCAGGCAAAAGATGGAGGAGTTATAAATATTTTAATAAAAATTGCAAAAAAAAAAAGTAAATATCTTTTATGTTAGGGCAAATTTCCCAAGTTTTTTGATGCAGAACTGTGTAATTCTTTGATTTACATTATTTGTGATAATTTTAGGAACTAAAAATATCATGGCAAAAAAATTATCTATACATTACGCGATTTTAAGATAATTACGTTTTTCGAACCATTCTAGCTAGCTGACGACTATCGTTAAGGTATATATGTGTAAATTTTTTTTTTCGTTTAATGTGTTCTTTATAGTTTTAAGAATATACATACACATTTTTAAATCGATATTTAAAAAAAAACAAATAACGGTTTTCGTTAACCTTCGATAGATACCTCGAAATCTATTGGTTCAATTTCAATGATTTTTTTACATTTTGTTCGTTATTTTGTCCTTAAAGGTTTTTTTTTTTTTTTTTTTTTTTGTCCTTAATATACGTGTAACGACCAAAATCAGGAGCTGTTTTAAAAAAATTTTTTTAGATATAAGAAGTTATTATTTTTTTTTAAATTTATACAGGTTATTGTACATAAAAAATACTTTATAAAAATATTTTTTTTTTAAAATACAGTTCTGGCTTTTATATAGAAGGCGCTGAAAATGGCATTGAAATAAAAGACATTCAAAACGGTTCGATGGATATGGCCTTTCCCATGTATTGGAAACAAAAAAATCAAATGACATTTTAAAGCATGCACCTAATATTAAGCATCCCCCCTACGCAAGACCCCCGGGGTATTTATTTTTTAATTATGGCGGAAGTTGAAGTAAAAAGTTCGAAAAATAGATTTTCGCGCGCTTTTTTGTTTATATAAAAAAAAAACAAAAAAAAATAGATACTTGAATTTAGGGGGGATGCTTAAAGAACAAAATAACGAACAAAATGCAACAAAAATCATGGAAATTGAACCAATAGATTTCGAGTTATCTATCGAACCGTTTTAAAAAAACTAGTTTCGAGGAAATCGCGTTTAAAGTTTTTTATTTGTTGTATGGAGCTTAGACATTGGTTAACGAAAACCGTTATAACTTCTGTTTTTTTTTTTTAAATATCGATTTAAGAATGTGTATGTATATTCTTAAAACTATAAAGAACACATTTAACAAAAAAAAAAATTTTTTTTTCGAAAAATTTACACTATATTATACCTTAAGCATCCCCTTTAACTTCAAGTTTTTTTTTTAACTAAAAAGCGCGCGAAAATGTATCTACATATTTTTTGAACTTTTTACATCAACTTACGGCATAATTAAAAGAAAAAACCAGGGGGTCTTGCATAGGGGGAATGCTTAATATATGGTCTATGCTTAAAATGTCATTTGGTTTTTTTGTTTCCGATACATGGGAAAGGCCATATCCATCGAACCGTTTTGGATGTCTTTTTTTCAATGTAAAAAAAAATTTTTATAAAGTTTTTTTTATGTACAATTTATACAGGTAAATTAAAAAAAAAATAATTTCTTAAATCTAAAAAATTTTTTGAAAACAGCTCCTGTTTTTGGTTGTTACACGTTTTTGTTACCTTAAAGGCAAAATATTTGGGGAATCATCATAACATAAATAAAAAATAAAAATAAAATAAACTGGCCATTTCAGCCCTTGAAAGGAATTTCTTACGAAATTAGGAAGTTCTTATGATCAAATTGTGTTTTTAGGAATTTATTTATTTATTTCATCTACCGGGCTTTGCCCTTCCAGATTACAAAATAACTTAAAACTAAATAAAATTAATAAACGTAATTATAAACAATTTTGATTTAATCAGATCATCTGTACATAATTTCAAATATTCAGGTTTACTCCATATGGATTTTTTGTATAATATTGCAATCAATTACTTAAGTCTGTATTTAGAATACCAAGAAACAATTATTACACTCTATTAATAACCTCCTTCAACTGCTTCTTGAACATATATCTATTCACCCTACAGTCAAATATATTAGCGACGGAGTTTCATTCCGATAGGCATCTCGTCAACGGTTCGTTTGAACAATTGCATTTTTCTGAGGAAACGAGCAGGAATGTGAAACGGGATGAGGGATAAAAGTTCCGGAGAATTTATTCTTCCATCGACAATGTCTTTAATAAACATTATATTAGCGATTTTTCGCCTTTCCTCCAGCGTCTCTAGGTTAAGCAACCGGCACCTCTCGCGGTAATCGGGCATATTATCCCACATGCACATACGGCGTAACGCATACCGCGTGAACCGCTTTTGGATTTTTTCAGTTCTGTTGATTGAGTTTTTGTAAGCCGGGTCCCAGATTAATAATAAAAAAATAAATAACTGGCCATTTCAGCCCTTGAAAGGACTTTGACCTAGCTTCTTATGATCAATTGTGTTGTGCGTGTTATTAAGTTTGTACACAATTGACCGAGAAATGGACCTACAGGCTTAACGCCGACTCCGAACGGCGATGAGCGGAATGTTCTTATTCTCAAGAAGCTTTACATGGCATTTTGATTACTCTCTGAGGTTTGCCATTGTCTGCAGAGAGGTGGCGGCCGTACAGAAAAATTATTTTAATTCAAATAATTTTCTGTCGCTGCTGGGGTTCGAACCTGGGTCTCCAAAGTTCGTTGACATAGCGGCCACGCACTGTAACCAACTACGCCACTGACGCGGGTCCCAGATTATGCTACCATATTCTAGAGTTGACCTAACTAAGCTTGAAAAGATAGTTTTAGCTGTGAATGGATCTGAAAACTCTCTAGAGTTACGTTTAAGAAAACCTAGACTGGAATTTGCCTTGGCTATGACGTACTCGTGCTGCACCTCAAAACTAAACTTTGAGTCAAAGTATACTCCTAAGTCCTTAATTTGGGCTTTTCTTAAAAATGTTTCGCCATCAAACATATAATTATATTTGATAGGGATGATTTTGCGGGAAAACGTTAAGACATAACATTTTGAAAAATTAAGCTTCAAACAGTTTATTCTACACCATTCTATTAGAGAATTAATGTCTTTTTGTAAGTTGTCACAATGATTCTCATTTTGAATGCAGTAGAAAATTTTTAAGTCATCGGCGTAGAGTAGGCTCTCGCAGAATTAAAAGATTTGAGGTAAATCATTAATAAATAGAATGAATAACAGAGGACCCAAATGACTCCCTTGAGGTACACCAGACTTGGCATCTATAATTCTTGATATTTTATCGTCGACCTTAACCACTAACTTTCTACCATGTAAATACGAGTCAATCCACGTTAACAACCGCGAGTGAACTCCCATTTTTTCAAGCTTGAATAATAAAATTGCATGTTGTAGGCTATCAAAGGCTTTGGATAGATTGGTATATAATACGTCTACCTGTGAGCCCATCTCTATTAGATTGATGCAGAGATTCGAAAATACCGCTATGTTAGTACTCGTAGATCGACCAGGGAAAAAACCGTGCTGTCGCACAATGCATCGAAATCGAAAAATTTTTTTATTATTATTTTTGAAAATAAAAACAACAAAAATAAAAAAAAAAATTGTATTTTGTTTTCCATGACCTGAAGCCAGTCAATAAAAATACTTTGCTAATTTTTAAGGTCGCTAAAACTATCAACTTAAAGATTTTTTAAAATATCTTTAATAATAAACGATCGCATTTGTTATACAATACCCTGTTATTTTAAGAAAATCAAGTAATTTTGAAATTGGGTTAATGTTTAAAAAATTACATAATTTTTTTCTAAAAAGCAGTAAAGAGGATTATTTTAAAATGTATTTTGCTTCTGAAAGTAATTTTGTTTAGTATATATTTTGTATAAAAAAAAATTTTCTTTACCTTAAAAAAAAACACCCAAAAACTCAAAAATTTGCAAGTTTTGATAAGCTATAACAAAAAAAAAGGATTGTTTGATTTTAGCGAAACTTTTTTGTAATTTTATTTTGAGTATTAACTTTTGATTTCTAAAATATTATCTGCCCCTTTTTATAAACAAGAAAGTTATGCAGATTTAAAAAAGTGACTTTTTGCGAAAAATGCTAAATTTTGTATTATGCAGATTTAAAAAAGTGACTTTTTGCGAAAAATGCTCAATTTTATATGGAAAAATATTCAAAATTTAGCAAAATTCAAAAGGGAATTGCAAAAAAAAGGATTCTTTCATTTGAACGCAAATTTTTTGTATTTTTATTTGGACTTCCTATTTCCAAAATATTTTCTGCCCCTTTTCATAAACAAGAAAGTTATGCAGATTTCAAAAAGTGACTTTTTTGCGGAAAATGCTCAATTTTATATGGAAAAATATTCAAAATTTAGCAAAATTCAAAAGGGAATTACAAAAAAGGATTTTTTGGTTTTGCCGAAACTTTTTTGAAATTTTATTTGAAGTATTAACTTTTGATATCCAAAATATTATCTACACCTTATAAAAAGAAAGTTATAGTAGATAACAAAATAATTTTAGTAACACAGGGTAATTCAGCTAGTTTATATATAAAAGTGCAATTAAAAGAAAATGAAGAATTGGTAGCGCAAAACAAAAAAAGAATTCAAGCTGAGTTTAAGAGCAAAATTGGTCTCTTTATCGACAAACCAAAGCCAGGATATGGTCTACTAACGATGGAAACACAGCTAGGCGCTTTTTCTATAACGTTGAACTAAGCTCGCAGATAACTGGCATAAACAAAAGTTTGATAGAACAATTTTTTTTATATATTGAGAGTTCTGGCAAGTGGCTACCCCATAAATCTGAATAACTTCAAATTGTTATTAGAAGAAACTAGGCAGTTGTATATAAATTTATATGGCTGGTATTATATGCCGAGCAGTGTTCATAAAGTTCTCATACATGGATGTGAAGTCATTTCAGCATTTTTCTTACCAATCGGAACATTGTCTGAAAAGGCATTGGAAGCAAGGCACAAAGAATTTAGAAAAAAATCGACCTAGCCATACCCGTAAATGCTCGAGGATTAAGTCGAATGCAGATTTAATGAAAATATTGTTGCTGACGTCTGAGCCTCTGTTAGCATCCAAAAGAACTATTAAATCAAAATCAAATGTAATTATTGATGAAGAAGTTGAGAAGTTTCTTCAATTAGTTGATGACCCTAATATTGTTTGTAGCGATGAAAGTCAATAGTGAGATGAGTTCTTCGTTGTTTTTTTACCAACTTTTTGTTAATAACAATAAGTTACCAATTTTATTTTTCTATTGTAAATAAAATTAAATTTGCCTAAAAAATGATTTTTTTTTATTAATACAAATGGGAATATTTATGAGTAACAGATGTACCTCCCATACACAATCATGAAAAAAAATGAATATAGGTCCAAGGGAGGTACCCCTAGGAACCGACCGATTTCAACCATTCTTAGAACACATATGTGGTGACTCAA
Source organism: Pherbina coryleti (assembly GCA_943735915.1). NCBI lineage: Eukaryota > Metazoa > Arthropoda > Insecta > Diptera > Sciomyzidae > Pherbina > Pherbina coryleti. The sequence continues at coordinate 97,764,762 of OX030948.1, read as the reverse complement.
TACCACCACATATAAACACCGACACCACAACATACAAAACAACATACAAACTTTACAAATACTCACTTACACATTTATTTAAAAAATTATTATTTAAGATTTCAAAATTGTCAATTTTTATATATCAAAAATTTTGTATTTCTAATTAGATATAAAATTGTGTTCAAAGACTAAAGACTAAAAATATATTGTAAAAATAAAATATAAATTTCAAAATAAATAATTTGATCGTGAACCACCGCAGCATTTGTGAAAGCATTTGAAAAAAGTTTATTCATTTTGTGCTCACCACAACTGGCGATCTCATGCCAGGAGCATATTAAATTTTTTTTTGCTGAAAATCAATCGCGTTCTCAACTGCAACAACCACAGTGATTCTCTGAAGTTACGATCTCACAACATAAACGCAACATCAACTACTTCAACAACATCCTCATCTGCATTGTCAAGGGTATTCGTTAAGGTCCTGGTCAACAAAATCAATCGCATCTTCGTTATTAACATCCTCATCCACATCAAAAACAATTGCAAGAACAGCAACGTTTATTGCAAGAACAGCAGCTACAAAAACTAACGCCACCCAGTAATTTGGTAGTTCAGGCACAGCAGCAACAGCATCTAGAACAACAACAATTACAGCAACTGAAACGCTCGCCACTACCATCGTCAGCATCAACAACATCATCGTCCAACAACAAACAAGACCCTATATCTGCCGGTAAGATAACGGAACAACAACGTCATAACAACAACAACATCAACAACAACGTCATAACAACGACAACAAGCAAGACCCTACACCTGCCGGTAAGGTGGAACAGGCAACAACAGCAACATTAACAATAACTGCAGAATAAACAACAACAGAAAGCAATAATATATAGCAGCAGCAGCAACAAAAATAACAACAACAGCAGCAAAATAATTTACAACAACAACAACAAAAACAACAATAACAACAGCAGCAGCAAAATTAACAACAACAACAACAACAACAACAACAACAGCTACAACAACAAAAGACTGGCATATTCATTATTTTGTTATTTCAAAAATTGTATCAAATTTTGTAATTTTTTTTTTTTTGACATGTTATAAAATTTTTTACAGGTTGCTTTTCAATTTAGTTTATCACGAGGCACACAACGTAGCTTCTGAAACGTACGTAAGAATATAGGGTCGGAAGAAACCTAGATTCTCACATACGTAGGCACTCCACTGCACTAGGAAACACATTTTAGGAAACACATTTTAGGAAACACATTTTAGGAAACATACTTTAGGAGACACATTTTGAGGTACACGATGAGTCTTTCACACACACCATTACCCCACCCCAGACAACCCCCCACTCCCTTACATACTTCTAACCCTCTCTCACATCTCTCTCATTTCGGCGAAGGTGACCATCGCCCTCTCATACAACTCCAAACAGACCTTGTCAATCCATTTGATGCACCAATGCATCCTGAAGTACAAGCAAATTCAGTTAAATTGCCACAATTTTGGACCACTTGTCCCGACGCATGGTTCGCACATGCAGAAATACAATTTCAGGCAAAAGGAATTACTACTGACAAGACAAAGTATGAGTACCTCGTAACCGCTCTACCTCAAGAGGTAATTATAACAGTGCTAGATTTCATACAGAAACCTCCTTCCTCAAATTTGTATGAAGGCTTAAAGAGAACCTTGATTGACCGACACTCTTTAAGTGAAGCCAAGAGGTTCGACAAAATTTTGTCTGGCACCGAGATGGGTGACCAAAAGCCATCTCAATTTTATAGGTCACTAATTATGTTAGCCGGTACTACAGTCAATAGCGAATTAGTTTATAAAATTTGGCTTCGCAAGCTACCCAAAAGCCTTAATATTGCTTTGACCGGATCTAGTCATAGAGAGCTAGAAGAACAATTGAAACTAGCTGACCATTTGTGGGAAGTTATGTCAGAATCCGAAGTCGCTTCATTTGGCAATAATGCCCAGCGCATGACAAAAAACACCCAAAACTCCGATCTTGCGATGATAACGCAATCGTTTGCTGAAACAACGTCAAAAATTCTAGAAAGTTTCAACAAACTAGCAATTGAGGTCCAAGAATTAAAAAACGAACGATACCGGAATAATTCACGTTCGAACTTGAGAGAAACTAATTTTCGAAGATTTTCAAGACGTAGATCCCCGTCAAGAAGTGTGTCACGACAACGACCTGCCAACTGGGTATGTAGATACCATTTTAGGTTCGGAAGGGCAGCTAGACAATGCGAACAACCATGCTCATTCGGTCAAAACGACACCCAACACAACACAACACAACATAACAAACTAACTGACTCCATCATTGCGACGGCTAATGATGGAAGTCAAACAATACTCACACGCCGCCTTTTTATTTACGATAACGACAATCATATAAACCTTTTGATAGACAGTGGAGCAGAAGTTTCCGTACTTCCAGTAAATAAATTCAAAGCCCACAAGAAAAATTCAGACTTAATTCTAACAGCAGCTAACGGTAGCACAATCTCAACTTTCGGCAAGAAATTACTTAACGTAAATTTAAAACTAAGACGCGATTTCCCTTTTACATTTATACTAGCAGACATTACAAGACCCATCATAGGAGCAGATTTCCTTACGAAATATGGACTCTTGATAGACTTAAAACACAAGAAACTCATTGATCCACTAACACAACTATCAGTTAACGCAATCACAGCATTTACAGAAACATCACTACCCAAACTAATTACACTAGACAACAAATTTACAAATATACTCAAAAATTACCCATCACTAACAGCAGAACCCGACTACAACAAATCAGTTAAACACAAAACAGAACACCACATAACTACAGAAGGACAGTTACCTTTTTCAAGACCAAGACGCCTTGACGCCAACAAATACAAAATCGCCAAACAGGAATTTGATTTCTTAATCAAAGCAGGTATCTGCCGTCCTTCAGACTCCATGTCAGCTTCTCCACTACATCTGGTACCCAAAAAAGATGTGAACGACTGGAGACCCTGTGGTGACTATAGAAGACTAAACGCCATTACAGTTCCAGACCGCTACCCTCTACCACACATACACGACCTATCTATAGACTTACACAATAAACACATATTTTCAAAATTAGACCTAGTTAGAGCATACCACCAAATCCCCATGGCCACACAAGACATACATAAAACCGCGATTACAACACCGTTCGGAATGTTTGAGTTTCTGAGAATGCCATTCGGTTTAAGAAATGCAGCTCAAACATTCCAACGATTTATCAACGAAGTATTACGAGAACTAGACTTCGTATTTGTATACCTCGACGACATTCTTGTGGCCAGCGAGACAGAAGAAGAACACGTTAAACATCTAAATTTAGTTTTTGAACGACTAGACAATTACGGACTAAACATCAAACCAAACAAATGTATTTTCGGCGTAGACAGAATAAATTTTTTAAGTTATGACATTTCAAACAAAGGCATACAACCATCTCCCGATAGAATTCAATGCATTGTTAACTATCCAAAACCAGAAACAGTTAAACAAATGCAGAAATTCATCGGGATGATTAATTACTACCACAGATGCTTTCCAAAATTAGCACACACACTTACACAAATTTACGCTATGATAACTTCAGCATCAAAAACAAAGGACAAACACTTAACATGGACAGAAAACACAACAGAAGCATTCGCAACGATAAAAGAAAGTTTTACTAAGGAAGTGCTACTTAATCATTTTAATAGCAAAGCAAAACTTTCTATCGCTGTGGATGCATCTAACACTGCTATCGGTGCAGTTTTGCAACAAGAACACAATCAGGAAACAGAACCACTAGCTTTCTTTTCAAAGAAATTATCTCCATCAGAGACAAAATACAGTACGTTCGATCGCGAACTTTTAGCAATTTACCTTACAATTAAACACTTTAGACACTATTTAGAGGGACGAACATTTACTATATACACAGACCACAAACCACTTACTTCAGCATTACATTCAAAAACAGAGAGAAGCCCAAGACAAACACGACACCTAGAATTTATTGCACAATTTTCCAACGACATCAGACACATTAAAGGTACCGAAAACACCGTAGCGGACGCACTTTCAAGAGCTGAGATAGAGGCTTTCACAACCTCTGAGATTAACCTCAGAACTCTACACAAAGAACAGAATACAGATCCAGAACTACAAGATATACTAAATAAAAACACTTACAAATTCGAACAAATACACATCCCAATACTTAACATTAAAATTTGGTGCGAACAAACAAGTTCAGGAACACGTCCATACATTCCACAAACATTACGCAAACAAATTTTTGAACAAATACATAATATTTCACACCCAGGTACACGAGCTTCTCGACGTCTCATAACACAAAGATATTTTTGGCCCAAAATGAACACACGAATCAACAAATGGTCACAAGAATGCGTTAGATGCCAACGAGCTAAAATACATCGACACACGAAGACAATCCCACACAAGATAGACATACCACACGGTCGTTTTGAGCATGTTCACGTTGATTTAGTTGGCCCTTTACCAATATCTAACGGTTATAGATATCTACTTACCTTAGTTGACAGAAACACACGTTGGCCCGAAGCGTATCCAATTAAAGATACCAACGCCAGTACTATCGTAGATACACTTCAAAAGGAATACATCTCACGTTTTGGAGTTCCTCTGGAAATTACTTCCGATCGAGGTCCTCAATTCACGTCCACAACATTTCGAAACTTCGTTAAGACACTAGGAAGCAAACACATTACCACTTCTGCTTATCATCCACAAGCTAACGGGATTGTAGAACGATTTCACCGCCAACTTAAGACTTCTCTAATAGCGAGTAACAACCACACAAATTGGTACACAGAGTTGCCACTAGTTCTTCTAGGACTTAGGTCCACGGTCAAAGAAGATATTAAGGCTTCACCAGCTGAAATGGTTTTTGGTCAAACACTCAGACTACCACAACAACTAGTAATCCACAGCAGTCAGAACTTTAATTCGTCGGACACCTTGTCCAAACTTAAAGAGGTCGTAGAAGATCAAAAGTCAAACATTGCGCATCACAGCACTAACTTCCAACAATATATACCTCGAGCCCTTAGTACTTGTAACTTTGTCTTCGTCCGCAATGACACAATTCGTAAAACACTACAAGAGCCGTACGATGGTCCCTTCGAAGTTATTGAGAGAACACCGAAATACTTCACAATTCGTAAAAATAACACTAACATAACAGTCAACATTGATAGGATTAAGCCCGCCACCTTAGACACCGAAACAGCACAGACACATTCAACCAAACATAAAAACACTAAAAAAGTACACTTTAACCTATTAGCCAACACGACCAAAATTTTTCAGAAGGGAGGGGGAATAATGTGGTGACTCAATACCACCACATATAAACACCGACACCACAACATACAAAACAACATACAAACTTTACAAATACTCACTTACACATTTATTTAAAAAATTATTATTTAAGATTTCAAAATTGTCAATTTTTATATATCAAAAATTTTGTATTTCTAATTAGATATAAAATTGTGTTCAAAGACTAAAGACTAAAAATATATTGTAAAAATAAAATATAAATTTCAAAATAAATAATTTGATCGTGAACCACCGCAGCATTTGTGAAAGCATTTGAAAAAAGTTTATTCATTTTGTGCTCACCACACATATATTGCTTAATTTGTCTAACCTTTTCATTGAGTTTCGTAAGGATCGGCCAACTTTTGTATATACCTCCCATACAAAATAATTTAAAAAATCAATATAGGTCCACGGGAGGTACCCCTAGGAACCCACCGATTTCAATAATTTTTAGTACACTTCTATTTCTTTAATTGCTTAGCCTTTTGCCCAAATTTTGTTAAGATCGCTCAATTTTTATATGTACCTCCCATACAAAATAATTTAAAAAATTAATATAGGTCCAAAGGAGGTACCCCTAAGAACTGACCAATTCCAACCATTTTTGCAGTTTTTCTTAATTAGCTTAAATTAATCCAACACACAATTTCATTATCATACGAGCACTCCTTCTATTTATGTTCCAATTTTGTATGGATTCAATGCACTGTGTGTCGGGTCGAGATAATGTTTTGTACTTGGCTAAACAACATTTTGTTAACAATTTTATCAAAAACTTTAGGGATGACGGAAAGTTTTACTATGGGTCTATAATTTTCTACAAGATGTTTATGCCCGGATTTGTAAATTGGTGAAATGAATGCTGTTTTCCATTCATCAAGAAAAACCCCCTCTAAAAGTGACCTGTTGAAAATCTTGCTTATGGTGTAGTTCAGTGAATTAGAACATATTTTGAGAAAAATTGGTGGAAGCATATCGTAGCCTGCACTTTTACTGCAGTCAAGGTCAGCGAGAGACAAAAGAGTACATCTTCGGCTTGAATTAGAGGTATGTCAATGTTGTCTAACTGTCTTATATTTGAAAAATTTACCAATTGAGGTTCTGTATCTATGTTTTTATATATAGAGCCGAAAGAGTCTGCGAACAGCTCACTTATACCTCTAGGGTCATCGGCAGTGGTACCTTTAAACTCCATATAGTTTGGAAGACGGCATGTTTTTCTTTTAGAATTAACATAAAACCAAAAAGATTTCGTATTGGATTTTATGTCATTTTCAATTGAAGACATGTACTGTTTATATAAAAAGTTTGATAGGAACTCATATTCACGCCTACGTTGAAAGAAGATTGCTCTATCAGTCGCAAGTCTTGTCTTTTTAAATTGTAAATGGGCTTTATTTTTTAGGTTTTTAAGATTAACAAGTCTTTCATTAAACTATGGATGTTTACGATTGATCTTCCTAGAATTAATTGGTACAAATAAAAAGAGACCTTCGTGAATAACATTTTTGAATTTGGAGTACATATTATATAAGCTGTCCCGCTGTAACACCAAGTCCCAATCAACCGAATTGAAATACGTATTAAGAGCCTCATAGTTGGCTTTTCGAAAATTATAAGATAACTCTCGCTCAACACTCTCATTATCAAATACATAAAAACTGAATTTTAGAACAAGCGCCTTATGATGAACTGTTTCATTTGTGAGTGGCAAGTCACACTTAGAAAGCTCATACCTGAAAGCATTAGAAACAGAAATGAATTCAAGTATTCTAAAAATATCGTTAAAAAACAATTGATTTGAGAGAGGTTTAATGAATATAGAGTGTCACATAGTGTGGATTCTTTAATGCTACTAACATAAAATGGCAAAAGAATATTCTCTTCGGAGCAAAATTTCCAGTTTATAGCTCCTAAGTTAAAATCCCCAGGAGTACATGGAGTTTGGTTTATATTTAAATTATTAACTATATACTCAATGTTAAAAAGATGATCGCGATATACATCCAAGCAACTTGTAGGAGGAATATAACTTAAGATAAATATTATTTCCTTTTTGTTACATGTATTTGAATTTTGAAAGGATACCGATACGCAAATTTGTTCGAGTCTTGAAGATATCCGTGGAAGTTGAATTTCCTTGCTAGTGAGATTCGATGATATTGCGAAGAGAACACCACCACCTCGTGACACTCTTGATTCCAGCACTCTATCTCGGCGATATACACTATAGCTTGAATCAAATAGTTCGCTGGAGAAGAAGTGTGACGTCATCCATGTTTCGACCAAAGCAATTATTTCGAGCTCATGTGAGCTAGACGCATTGTACAGTTGACAAGTTTTTGAACGGAGACTTCCCACATTATGGAAGTATAGGGAGTAGTTATGAGCGACGTTTGTAGCAACACTTATGTTTCTATTGCAGTGTAGAAGTTTATTCGGGACGTAGGTGCTGTGAAGGCGTTGCTATGAGTTTGGGTTGTTAGATGTGGAGACTGTTCTAGGGCGCGGAATGAATTCCCTGATAAAAACACCATATGGCCAAAAGTCCTTCCCCATCATCTTAATATAATCAGGGTCAGATACATATATTTTAAAAGAGGCGATATCTTGTTGACTACCTTGGGTGAGCTTAATACATGTTGGCGTTGATTTTGGTGCAGGCAACTTACTGTGAATATAGGCTTTAATATTTTCAACAGTGGTAGCGCCAGCTAACCTTGTAATATAAATGGCTTTCCGTGGCGGCCGAGGTACTACAGTAAGCTCAACCAATAGTCCACTGTGTGTGGACACAAGAGGCTGAGCTGATAACTCCGTTTAACGCCGCACTAGATGGCCGGATTCAAGGTGGCTAACTGAGTGTTCAACTCGTCTTACTGGGCAGTTTGTCGGGCTGGCGGTGTCATTAGTTGATGATATAGAATAGGGTAACGATTCGGTGCTTCTGTTGGTAACGACAGAAAGCGTAGAATTTATGACTGGCGGCTGGATCTTAGATGTCGACAGCATTTCATTTGATTCTTCGGTAAGGGTGATAACAGGATGAGCGGATTTGGACTGAAGTGAGGGTAGCGTTCTGACATCAGGCACAGAGTGATAGTGCGAAACGAGGGCAGACGAGTTATCTGACAGACTTTGCGATGGAATGCCATTCTGGGCTTGAGAAGACAGTGGTTCAAACAGACAGGAGATTGTGAAGCATGTGGTTCAGCAGATGTGCTCGGTGCCGCAATTTTGTTTGCATTGTTGTGTGCATCGTTGTGTGATGCTATACGTTGAGGAGATTTTTTTTGCGGTTTTGACCGTAATGTTCTGCCAGTGTTTGTTGGTAGGCTTGCTGTGCCAATAGCCTTTGTAGAATCGGTTGAGCAGGCGAGATGTTTTAGCGAGTCAATATCTTCTTCAAGAGCGGTGATAAAGTTGTTAAGTCGCGAAAACTCGTTGGCAATCTTTTTTGAGGAGGCGTGTAGTTCTAAATACCGCGACATAGGCACTGATATTGACTGATTCCTGCATTGGCTGCAGAACCATTGTAAACCATTGGGCGTGGTGCTACGTAAGCGTCACTTATTTTAGTATTGAAGTTGATGCATTTGGAATGATAAGTTTTTATGCATCCATTGCAGCCGATAAAATTGGCAAAGGTATTCCACCTTGACTTGCAGATTTCGCATTCTGATTCCATTGAGGTTATGCTGGCCGCATTGGCAGGCAGACGAATATAAGTGCGCTTTTAGAGGTTAAGTTACACGTATTTGTACGTATGTATAGGTGAAAAATGTTAGCAGTTATTAGTTCAATTGCTTTTAATTGATAATTTCATGCAGTAATCCATATAATTACTGAATTATTGAAATAAATCGAGTTTATATAACGCACTGCTGCACTTTTTTTGATAATTAAGATATAATAATCGTCGGTATAGGAAAATTGATTAACAGCTTGAAGAAAAACACGTTCGTTCATTGAACATGGCGTTGCCAACTCCGTTGTGTTGTGCGTGTTATTAAATGTTTGAACACAATTGATCGAGAACTGGACCTACTAGTTTTATGCCGATTCCGAACGGCTAATGTGCATGTTCTCCAGAAGCTTTACATGGCAATTTACTCTCTGAGGTTTGCCATTGTCTGCAGCGAGGTGACGGCCGAACAGAAAAATTAATTAAATTGAAAAAACTTTCTGTTTCAGATGGAATTGAACCCGGGTTCTCTGGCGTATGGGTCACGCACTCTACCCATGTCGCCACGGCCGCCTACAGATAACATAAACCAAAGTTTTTTTTGAGGGTGTGACCCGAACAACTTTTTTATGTCAGGCGCCTTACTGTTTATATAAATAATTACAGACTTCTAAGACCATCTACAAAAGTAGATGGACCATGGATTTCTACAAGAAAAAGAAGACCATCTACAAAAGTTACTATAAGAAGATATCATTGAACCATTATTCAGCCCATACAACTCTCCACTCTTAGTAGTACCAAAAAAATCAACAGTATGGACAGTAAAATGGACACTGGTAGTAGATTTGAGGGCACTGAACAAGAAAATAATTAATGATAAATTTTCACTAACAAGGCTAGAAGATGTTCAAAAAAGATATCGTTTTCAAATTTTGCACATATCTATATATATAAAAACTTTTTAACAAAAAAAAAAACCCGACTTCAAAATCACTACAAAGTAAAAAATAATTTTAAATAACTTTTCCCATTCATTTCTTGGTCATATTTTAAAAGCTATTTATACGTGTTATAATATTGGATATCTTATCATTTTCATTTTTTTCTATTTTGTTTTATTATCATCAATATACTAATAGCTTTATGTACATAAAAGCTTTGAAGTCGGCGCTTATCTTACTATGTCGAAATCTTTTTATTTTAATTTTTTCTAATTTCTTTTATCATAAAAACATTATTAACTTTATGAATATAAAAGCTTCTTAGCGATTTCTTTTCTTTCAATTGGCAATTTTTGAGTACGCTGAATGTAGCCAATGTGTTCCATGCATTATTTGTGCAGCTGTTACACACTATGTCATATTCAATATGAGCTTTACAAGCTCACCCAAACCAGTTTAGTGAGAATTTTAATGTGTACAAAGCTTTTAAAATTACTACAGTGTCACCAAGGCACCAAATAGTGCACGGATGGTAAAAGGTCATGATTGTATGTCAAAGATGAGCGCCGACTTCAAAGCTTTTATGTTCATAAAGCAATTAATATATTGATAATAAAACAAAATAAAAAAAATGAAAATGATAAGATATCCAATATTATAACACGTATAAATAGCTTTTAAAATATGACCAAGAAATGAATGGGAAAAGTTATTTAAAATTATTTTTTACTTTGTAGTGATTTTAAAGTCGGGTTTTTTTTTTTTGTTAAAAAGTTTTTATTTCTTCCTTTTTAGATAATATGAAATATTTTATGCAATAGTATTTATTCTTGAGGAAAATTTTAAACATGAAACTTTGTTCTTAACAAATTTGATTTATTAATTCCTGAAAGTTTGTTGGGTATTTTCCATTTCTGCTTCTTTACAATTTGTAGTGCCACGCCCTTTCTCTAATCCCGCCTAATTTAAATATTTACCGTACCATATAATGATTCTACCTACCCCTGTGCCAAATTCCAGTTTCCAAGTATCAATATTAACCGTAATATAGTACTTTCCTTAAAGTGACACATCCTGTGTACAATCCCGCTCACTTTTTTAATGATTCTACCTACTTATCTACCTGCATACCAAATATTAATACGCTAGTGTCAATATTAACTAAGATTTAGTATTTTTATAATATTGACACGCCCCTTTGTTGAATAACGCCCACTTTTTTAGCCGTAATTTACAGTAACTGTACCTACCCATGTACTACATTTCAGCACCCTAGTGTCAATATTATTCGATATATAGTGTGTTTCTAATATTGCCACACCCCTTTGTCGAATAACGCCCACTTTCTTTACAGTAGTTTTTTAAAATTGTGTTTACCCCTGTACTAAATTTCAGTACCCTAGTGTCAATACTATTTGAGATACAGTGTTTTTAATATGACCACACCCCTTTGTCAAATAACGCCCACTTTATTGATCGTAATAATTGTGTCTACCCCAGTGTTTTTACTGTAAATTTCAGTACCCTAGTGTCAATATTAACTGAAATACAGTGTTTTTCTTATATTGACACGCCCCTTTGTCGAATATCGCCCACTTTTTTAAAAGAGGACCTCCGCGTTCATGGTATCTATCTGTTGACAAAAAATTACGGAAATCGGGCAAGTGCTTTAGGAGTTATCGATGTACATACATACATTTAAAAAAAAAAAAAAAAAAAAAAAAAAGCGCGGACAAACCAACGAAATTGAGAACCTCCTCCTTTTTGAAGTCGGTTAAAAAGAAGTGTACGTTTGGTTGAAATCGCATCACTTCAGAACGGCTGGACCGATTTGGATAATTTTTTTTTAAATGTTCGTTTTAGTCCAAGTTAGGTTTTTAAGGAAAGAAAAATTGACCACGCCCACTTTTGCGCCCACTTTTTTGATTTATTTAAAATCGGAAAACGGCTGGACCGAATTGGATAATATTTTTTTCAAATGTTCGTAGTAATCCAATTTAAGTTTTGTCGGAAAGAAAAATTGACCACGCCCACTTTTGCGCCCACTTTTTTCGATTTATCTAGAATCGGAAAACGGCTTTACCGATTTGGATAATTTTTTTTTCAAATGTTCGTAGTAATCCAATTTAAGTTTTGTCGGAAAGAAAAATTGACCACGCCCACTTTTGCGCCCACTGTTTTGATATCTATTTATATAAAAATAAGTTACATTGTGTATGAAATTGATGTTCTCGGTAATGCGTGAACCGATTTTGTTTCTGGAAATTTCCCATGAAAGGTGACATCAATACGAAGGTTTTTTTGTATAAACGGTCTTTGTATGTGTATTGGTTCATGAATTATAGGCATTTTAGTGAACTTATCAACAATACAGCTGTGAAAAAATACAGCTGTGCACATATGGTGTACATGGGGAAATATTTGCAAGGGTAATTGGAAATAAATGGAATACTGGAATAATTTGGCAAGTCTCACTTTAGTTTGGATTTGCGCGAAAAATATAGGCATAGTAAAAATTTTCCATGCCCTTTTTTTTCATACCCCCTTTACCGCCACAAATCAATAAAAATGCTATATTTAAGACTTTTTTGGTCGTATTATACTAAAATTTGGTAAATAAGTTCGTATGGTTACTGTCGGCAACTATACTAAAACTGGGCGTGGTCTAACTATATACACGCCCACTTTTTAGAAATCATTATTATTCCTGAGTTGTACATGTTTTGATAGTGGAACTTGATATGTAGACGTTATGGGCCCAAGAGGTAGATATTATATATTTGAGCGAACATTAGACAAGGGGGAATTTGGCCACACAGGCCAAATTTATGATATCGAATTGCTTTGGAACTAAATGTCGTATGTAACTATGCAATAGACTCCTAAACTACTCATCCGATTAGCATGAAAATTTGTATATAGGAGTTTTTTTGGTACGGTGCGTGTTTGTGGACTATTAATTTTTATCCACCTTGAACACCAGAGGGCGCTGTAGTACAAATTTTTTACAAAACTACCTTAAATTCACAAACCGCTTATGCGATTAGAATGAAAATTGGTATACAGTCGTTTTCATGTACGTAGAGTGTTTTGCTGCAATCTTTTTTGACCTATCTTGAACATCAGAGAGCGCTGTAGTACACATTTTTTGCAAAACCACCTAAAACTCCCAAACCGCTCATGCGATTAGAATAACAATTGGTATATAGTAGTTCTCAAGTACGATGAGTTTTTTGAAAGTATTTTCTTTGCACCACCTTGGACACCAGATGGTGCTGTAGTACAAACTTTTTACAAGATCGCATATTTTTAGTTGTTACATATGCAGATATTTACTAAATATAAATATTTCTTAAATTTAGAAAAAATTAAAAAACTTAAAAAACATGAACATATCTTGAAAACTATGAAAAATTTTACTACAACGATATATTTAATGCAACATCGTTGCTCAAAAATGAGAAAAACACAATCAGAAATTTACGGCTTCATTCTGTATGCCAATCCGATCAATCGTTTCGTACAAACTACTGTTCGTTCGTGTTTTTGAAGTTTGCAATTCGAATGATAACATATGTTCAACTGGCGAACGACGCCGTAACACAGTAATATTTTTGTAGTCTGTATCTCTAACGATCACAGAAATCACGAAATTAAACTTCAAAATCAAACGACAATTTTTATGTTATCGTTGTATGAAGTCGTCTTCAAAATGGATATTTTAACAAAAAAGGTGAAATGAAATAAATTGTGAACATTTTTAAATATACACCAATTTGTATAATTTTATGGGTTTTCAGAGTTAAAGAAAACAACAAGCACCCAGTTTGAAGTGCTTGTGAAGCAGTTGGAGGAATATCCAGAACTAGCAAGAGGAGCGCCAGTGTATGGAAGTGACAGAATGTCAATGGAAGAGTTGTGGAAAAAAATCGCCATGAAAGTCAACTCATATGGCCCGCCTCAAAGAAGCGTTAGTCAATGGAAGAAGGTAAATTATCTTTATAAAAACCCGTAATCAATTTAACATGACTGCTTTCTTATCTTTTCACTTTAGATCTGGGCTGATCTTAAATGCAGAACAAAGAAAAAAATTGCAGAAAACAACCGAAGCCTTAACGCAACAGGGGGCGGCCCTTTCGAAGCCTCACCGCTTTCCGAACTTGAGCAGGTTATAGACAAGATACTATTGATGACGAGAGCAGCGGCACCGAGTGGATTAGTATTTGGTATTCATCGACAGACAACAACAGCACAGTCAATCGCAGCAGCAAACATCAATTGCAACAGCGCAGTCAATTGCAACGAAACAGTAGCGCAGCCAGCAGCAACAGGAACACATATCGCAGCACAACATTTAAGAGCAACAACTCCAACTGCAATAACCACAACACCCACAACACCTACAAACAGAACACATATAACACCGACTGAAGCAATGACAAATATAGGGGTAGTTACTCCTAGAGTTACACCCCACACAACACGTTCAGAGCATACACACATAACGTCACTACACGCAGCTACAGGTCCACGACGTGTTACAAGGAAAAGGAACTTCCAGGACAAAATAAGTGAATCGGCCAGAGAACAGGCCAAAGCAGCTAAGCTGCAAGCAGAAGCTTGCAAGGAAATGGCTGCATCTTCCAAAATTCAAGCGGAAGCTACAAAAGCCATTTCTGAGGCTATAGTTAATTTGGTTGCTGTTGCAAAAAGGCAGACAGAAGCCTTTGAAGAATTCATCCAACTGATGAAAAACACATAAGTGTTTATTAATTTGGCTTAGCCATAACTTACTAAAGTATTAGCACTGCTGAACCATAAGGACTGATTTTTGTTTTATGTATTTTTTTTTTCATGGAACGATGTGTTTAATTTAAATGTACCATGTTTTATTAAGCATTTGAGGATTAATTTTTATTTCTTATATAATAAGTATATGATACTTTAAAAACGGAATTTAATAAATGAATTTTATTTATGAATAAATGAAAATAAAAAATTGAATTTCACTTATCGTTCCTTTTTAAATATTGTTCATGCGTTCCGCTATTTTGTTCAATGGTAGTTACAAATTTGTAAGACCTGCCAGTACTGTTTCGTTGGCCGCTACGCCAACTCATCAGCGGTCTTTGTGATTTTTAATTCACAAGCAAACCGGACAGCACTGTTTCGTTGGATGCTACACCAACTCATCAACGCTGCCAGAAATAGAATAAATATCTTATTGTAGGCTTTCAGCAATTCTTCTTCGTACATCCGTCGCTAAGCTTGTGGCTTCAGAGTTTGATATTTCATCAGTGCTGATGTTTTCATCGTCTTCGGCAGTATCTGTAAGGTTCATAGGAGGCCAATCATGCTTGTAGAAAATGCATGCATTATGTATTGCACTGCATGCATTTACGATTTTGGTGGCCTTTTCTGGCGAATAATGCAGTCCTCTTGAACCTGTAAAGTCATTACTAAATTATATACAATTATAAGCAAATTTTAAAACTATTACCTATAATACTGCGAAAACGGTTTTTTAAAACACCAAAGCAGCGTTCAATAACATTTCGTGCCTTGCAATGTTGTGAATTGAATCGTCTCTCAGATTCGTTGACTGGATTCCTATACGGAGTTAATAAATATGGTTCCAACGGGTAGCCAGAATCACCTGAAACGGTAATGATTAATTTTGAGTTGTGAATTATATTGTATTAGAAGTAATTTTATATAAGCTTTACCTAGAAGCCAAGTATTTCTTTTTCCTTTGTTGAAATTAGATTTTAAATGCTGTTCTGCTGCACTGTACTTCCAAATGAAAGAGTCGTGATTCGCACCAGGATGTCTTGCGTCAACAAATGAAATTACCATGTTGAAATCACATACCTGTAAAGTAAAAAAGTTACTTCAATTCGACAACAAAAAATTGCTACTTACTATCATCACATTAAGGCTATAAAATCCTTTTCTGTTATGGAATAAATGTCGACTATTTATTCCAGGTGACTTTATCCGGACGTGTGTTCCATCCACACAGCCAATAATACCCGGTATTTCATATTTATTATAAAACTGCTCTTTTACAATATTTTCCTCCTCTTCAGTCCTTTGAAAAACTATCCATTTATGGCAAAAATTGTCCTCAAAAATTGTAAGGCATTCCTTAATCACTTTTGCCACAGTTGATTGCGACATACTGGAAACGCATTCATTACCCACAGACTTTTGGTAGCTTCCAGTAGCCAAAAATCGAAGGAATGTCGACAGCTTAAGTTGTGGTGGTAGATGAGTGTTTCTGTATGTGGTTCTCATATGGATGCTTACTTCAGTAAATATGTGCTGAAACACCTCCTTACTTACTCGAAAATTTGCAACGAATCTGTAAAGAAACATTTTTTAACTTCAACTACAATATAACTTGAGAAAATTTGGACGCAGAAGTTTTGCAGTCTGAGTAGCTGACTTTAGAGTGATGAAAGTAGAAATCAATGTGCAGTGGTCAAAGACTGAAGCAGTTTAAAATATTATCTGAAATACTTACTCAGTATTTTTTAACTCCAAAACATTAGTGCGGTCTCGCAGTCTTCGTCGCTCTACACTCTGCTCAATTTCTTCCATTGGCCTTTCAAAATCAAACAATGCGATTGCTGCATACATTGTCACAAATCAGTTTTTTTAATTAATTTATATTATAATATATTTATGATGCACACCTTTCACTTTAATTGTTCACAATGCAAAGTCAACTAAAGAAAAACCAGCTGTCATTATAATAAATATAAACAAACCGAGCATTAGCGTTGCCAACACATCAAAAAAATGCTCAAAGTTTATAAAATCTTTAAAGGAAAAGCAGAAATTTTAGAAAACTTTGAAAATGTTTCATATGGCAATGATAAATTCATAAACAATTTGCGTGTTACGTTTTGATTAACGTAATAAATATTAGCTTGTCGTAAGGACTGCCGATCAATATCGATAGAGATACAGACTCTCAACTTAATACAACATCGTTCGAGTAAGCATCGTTCGTTGGACCTCTCGTTAGAGATAGAGAATGATGCCATTAATTTTGTGACTTTTGATTCAAATATCTCCGATGATTTTTTATACACTTTGTTAAATTTTTTTTGTCTTAAAGCTTCATCAAAGTACTATAAAAACCTTATTGCAAAAATACCGTCAGTTGAGTATATATATTTTAAATATTTTTTTCAAAAACTGTTTGAAATTTTGGAGTTTTCCTCAACAAAGGCTCAAAATTTGTTTTTTTAGTAAAAATAATTTATATTCAAATTCGAAAATTTTCAATTCTATTTAAAAGCTTTAACATTTATAAGCAAAAGTTGTTTCAATTTTACGCAAAAATTAAAAAACTTTTTTGAGATTAAAAAAACAAGGCCTACCCTTGATTTTTTCGAACTAAATTTTTTTTCCAACATTGTGTTTTTATATTTTTGAAAAAAAATAGCAAGCTAAAAAATTAATTTTTTAGGAAAAATTATCTTAGTGTCTCTTACCAATCAAAAGTTATAGCCAATATCTTTATCCAAAATATATATACAAAAAGCAAAACGCTGTCTGTGTGATGGCTGGAAACTTCAAAATTACTGAGCCGATAGAGCTGAAATTTTGGCAGTACATTTTTTTCAAGTACGAGATGGTTTAAATTTCTGTCACACCCTCTTTTACTGCCCACAAATCAATAAAAATGCTATATTTCCTACGGTTTTCGTCGATTTGGCTACATTTTGATAATTAAGTTTGTGTGCTCACTGTCGGCAACTGTACTAAAACTGGGTAATGTCCATCTACTAGGAAACTGGGATGGACATTATATATGTGGGTGTGGCTCCGCCTATACAATTAAAATTTGTATTATCGAATAGCTTTGAAATTAAAAGTAGCAGTACTTACATACAAACTCAAAATGGAGTTACTATTTGGTGATCTCCTGCTACTGGGAAACTGTAACGGGCAGTGGAAAATCACAGTGGTGTCAAACTATGAGTCTAAGAAGAGTTTTGAATACACCTATTATGTTCCCATATAGTTTCAGGGTGCAGCAACGCGCGCCGGGAAAAGGCTAGTCTATATATATAAAAAGAAGTGTACGTTTGGTTGAAATCGCATCACTTCAGAACGGCTGGACCGATTTGGATAATTTTTTTTTTTAAATGTTCGTTTTAGTCCAAGTTCGGTTTTTAAGGAAAGAAAAATTGACCACGCCCACTTTTTTGATTTATTTAAAATCGGAAAACGGCTGGACCGATTTGGATAATATTTTTTTCAAATGTTCGTAGTAATCCAATTTAAGTTTTGTCGGAAAGAAAAATTGACCACGCCCACTTTTGCGCCCACTGTTTTGATATCTATTTATATAAAAATAAGTTACATTGTGTATGAAATTGATGTTCTCGGTAATGCGTGAACCGATTTTGTTTCTGGAAATTTCCCATGAAAGGTGACATCAATACGAAGGTTTTTTTGTATAAACGGTCTTTGTATGTGTATTGGTTCATGAATTATAGGCATTTTAGTGAACTTATCAACAATACAGCTGTGAAAAAATACAGCTGTGCACATATGGTGTACATGGGGAAATATTTGCAAGGGTAATTGGAAATAAATGGAATACTGGAATAATTTGGCAAGTCTCACTTTAGTTTGGATTTGCGCGAAAAATATAGGCATAGTAAAAATTTTCCATGCCCTTTTTTTTCATACCCCCTTTACCGCCACAAATCAATAAAAATGCTATATTTAAGACTTTTTTGGTCGTATTATACTAAAATTTGGTAAATAAGTTCGTATGGTTACTGTCGGCAACTATACTAAAACTGGGCGTGGTCTAACTATATACACGCCCACTTTTTAGAAATCATTATTATTCCTGAGTTGTACATGTTTTGATAGTGGAACTTGATATGTAGACGTTATGGGCCCAAGAGGTAGATATTATATATTTGAGCGAACATTAGACAAGGGGGAATTTGGCCACACAGGCCAAATTTATGATATCGAATTGCTTTGGAACTAAATGTCGTATGTAACTATGCAATAGACTCCTAAACTACTCATCCGATTAGCATGAAAATTTGTATATAGGAGTTTTTTTGGTACGGTGCGTGTTTGTGGACTATTAATTTTTATCCACCTTGAACACCAGAGGGCGCTGTAGTACAAATTTTTTACAAAACTACCTTAAATTCACAAACCGCTTATGCGATTAGAATGAAAATTGGTATACAGTCGTTTTCATGTACGTAGAGTGTTTTGCTGCAATCTTTTTTGACCTATCTTGAACATCAGAGAGCTCTGTAGTACACATTTTTTGCAAAACCACCTAAAACTCCCAAACCGCTCATGCGATTAGAATAACAATTGGTATAGAGTAGTTCTCAAGTACGATGAGTTTTTTGAAAGTATTTTCTTTGCACCACCTTGGACACCAGATGGTGCTGTAGTACAAACTTTTTACAAGATCGCATATTTTTAGTTGTTACATATGCAGATATTTACTAAATATAAATATTTCTTAAATTTAGAAAAAATTAAAAAACTTAAAAAACATGAACATATCTTGAAAACTATGAAAAATTT
Organism: Pherbina coryleti; assembly: GCA_943735915.1. Classification (NCBI taxonomy): domain Eukaryota; kingdom Metazoa; phylum Arthropoda; class Insecta; order Diptera; family Sciomyzidae; genus Pherbina; species Pherbina coryleti. The sequence goes on along the minus strand of OX030948.1, from coordinate 97,745,130 downwards.
TACTACAACGATATATTTAATGCAACATCGTTGCTCAAAAATGAGAAAAACACAATCAGAAATTTAATTTTGTGACTTTTGATTCAAATATCTCCGCTGATTTTTTATACACTTTGTTAAATTTTTTTTGTCTTAAAGCTTCATCAAAGTACTATAAAAACCTTATTGCAAAAATACCGTCAGTTGAGTATATATATTTTAAATATTTTTTTCAAAAACTGTTTGAAATTTTGGAGTTTTCCTCAACAAAGGCTCAAAATTTGTTTTTTTAGTAAAAATAATTTATATTCAAATTCGAAAATTTTCAATTCTATTTAAAAGCTTTAACATTTATAAGCAAAAGTTAAAAAACTTTTTTGAGATTAAAAAAACAAGGCCTACCCTTGATTTTTTCGAACTAAATTTTTTTTCCAACATTGTGTTTTTATATTTTTGAAAAAAATAGCAAGCTAAAAAATTAATTTTTTAGGAAAAATTATCTTAGTGTCTCTTACCAATCAAAAGTTATAGCCAATATCTTTATCCAAAATATATATACAAAAAGCAAAACGCTGTCTGTGTGATGGCTGGAAACTTCAAAATTACTGAGCCGATAGAGCTGAAATTTTGGCAGTACATTTTTTTCAAGTACGAGATGGTTTAAATTTCTGTAACACCCTCTTTTACTGCCCACAAATCAATAAAAATGCTATATTTCCTACGGTTTTCGTCGATTTGGCTACATTTTGATAATTAAGTTTGTGTGCTCACTGTCGGCAACTGTACTAAAACTGGGTAATGTCCATCTACTAGGAAACTGGGATGGACATTATATATGTGGGTGTGGCTCCGCCTATACAATTAAAATTTGTATTATCGAATAGCTTTGAAATTAAAAGTAGCAGTACTTACATACAAACTCAAAATGGAGTTACTATTTGGTGATCTCCTGCTACTGGGAAACTGTAACGGGCAGTGGAAAATCACAGTGGTGTCAAACTATGAGTCTAAGAAGAGTTTTGAATACACCTATTATGTTCCCATATAGTTTCAGGGTGCAGCAACGCGCGCCGGGAAAAGGCTAGTCTATATATATAAAAAGAAGTGTACGTTTGGTTGAAATCGCATCACTTCAGAACGGCTGGACCGATTTGGATAATTTTTTTTTTTAAATGTTCGTTTTAGTCCAAGTTCGGTTTTTAAGGAAAGAAAAATTGACCACGCCCACTTTTGCGCCCACTTTTTTGATTTATTTAAAATCGGAAAACGGCTGGACCGATTTGGATAATATTTTTTTCAAATGTTCGTAGTAATCCAATTTAAGTTTTGTCGGAAAGAAAAATTGACCACGCCCACTTTTGCGCCCACTGTTTTGATATCTATTTATATAAAAATAAGTTACATTGTGTATGAAATTGATGTTCTCGGTAATGCGTGAACCGATTTTGTTTCTGGAAATTTCCCATGAAAGGTGACATCAATACGAAGGTTTTTTTGTATAAACGGTCTTTGTATGTGTATTGGTTCATGAATTATAGGCATTTTAGTGAACTTATCAACAATACAGCTGTGAAAAAATACAGCTGTGCACATATGGTGTACATGGGGAAATATTTGCAAGGGTAATTGGAAATAAATGGAATACTGGAATAATTTGGCAAGTCTCACTTTAGTTTGGATTTGCGCGAAAAATATAGGCATAGTAAAAATTTTCCATGCCCCTTTTTTTCATACCCCCTTTACCGCCACAAATCAATAAAAATGCTATATTTAAGACTTTTTTGGTCGTATTATACTAAAATTTGGTAAATAAGTTCGTATGGTTACTGTCGGCAACTATACTAAAACTGGGCGTGGTCTAACTATATACACGCCCACTTTTTAGAAATCATTATTATTCCTGAGTTGTACATGTTTTGATAGTGGAACTTGATATGTAGACGTTATGGGCCCAAGAGGTATTATTATTATTATTATTAAATCTTAACTTAGAATATAAAATTATAAGCTAATGCATAAGAAAAAAAGAGAAACAGCTTTGGCAGCAGGGGCCTTAAGCTTTAATTAATCAACATAGTAAGGGTATAGTAATAAATGGAGTTTACTAAACAGCGTTGAAATAATAGGTTATTGAAGTATTATATACTAGTGGGTGGGTCAGTGTGATAATGTTGTATGTTAATTATAATATAGGTGTATGTAATATACTAAAAGTTAACATTTTAGATTGACTATATTGCTTATATATGTCTGTATATGCCAGTTATTTTAAGAAACTTAATAACTTTATTTATATTGTCTATATTGAGTGTAGATAATATTGTTAAGGGATCTGTGTTCTGGAAAATTTGTAATTTTGTGCTATGGAGCTTAGGACAATTTGTAAGGAGGTGGGAGAGGGTTGTTGGAGTAGTTAGGTTGCAGAATATACAGGAGGGAGAAGTGGTATTGTTCATCAAGTGTTGATGAGTTATTTTAGTATGTCCCAGTCGTAAGCGTTCAAATTTGATTATATCGTTTCTTGATAGGTTTTTGTTGTTAATATAGTGTATATTTTGTCCTGATGTTTTATTTGGATTTATTAGTTTGTACCAAACTGATGTAGAGTCCCATAATTGTATTTGTCTGGACTTAAATTCGGTTTTTAAATATTGTGTTATGTCATTGGCATTGTAATTATTTGTAAACATTAGTGGGGCTCGATTGGCATCCTTAGCTGACTGGTCGGCAAACTCGTTTCCTGCAATTGAGATATGGCCTGGAATCCAAATAATTTTTATTTTTGGAAAGTTGTTAGAAAGGGCATTTCTGATGACTAGTGGGTAGTACTCGTAGTTATTGATGTTGGCAATGGCATCTATCGATGAAAGGGAGTCAGAGCAAATGACAAAGTATGAATTACGTTTTATTGCGTATAGTATCGCTTCATATATGGCAATTATTTCTGCACTATATATTGTGCTGTAAGGTGGTAGGTTTGAAATCTTAATAATTTTATTGTTAGAAGTTACACTATAACTGATTTTATTACCCATCTTGGAACCATCGGTATATATAAACGTGTAATTAGAGAGTTTTTCTTTAATTTCTTGGAACGAGGAGCGAAATACTGCCGAATTGGTGTGGGCTTTAGTAGATTTTCGCAAAGAGTCGTCGATTGAGGAAATGTTGAAAGCCCATGGTGGGTTTGGGTTGTCTGTAAGGTTGTAAGGTGAAGTTGGTATGTCAAGTTCTTTTAATTTTGTTATTATTCTCTTTATTGCTGGTGTAACTTTTTGGGTGTTGAATGCAGTTTGTTGTTTGATGACTATTTCATGAAGTGGACTATTATTGCATCTTAATAGAGTTTTGAAGAGCTTTGTAGAAACAAAATCTCTCTGGTCCTCGATTGTTAAGATGTTTGCCTCGAATAATAGATTGTGTATAGGTGTTGATCGGAAGGCACCTAGAGCTGTCCTTATTGCTGCATTTAGTGGAGTTTTGATTTTGTTTATAATTGTTTTTGGGGAATATCCATACAGATAAATTCCATAATTAATTTTTGATATAACAAGGGATTTGATGACGTTAATTATGCAGTATGTATTACAGTTTAATTTAATGCTAGATAGACATTTAATTATATTTAATTTTGTTGTGAGAGCTGAGCTCAGCTTTTCAATATGTGTGTTCCATCTGTAGCGTTTGTTAAATGTTATTCCAAGAATTCTTAGGCTATCGACCACCTCAAACTGTATGTTATTTGTTTGTATTACGCAGGAGCACCTATGTTTTCGACATATATGTAAATGTTTGCACTTAGTAGTGGAGAGGATTGCGCCGGAATAATCGCACCAAGAGGAAATGTTTCGAAAGAGGACGTTTAAATTGATATTTGGGTTTTTTTTACTGAGATGGTTAATAATTAAGTGGAAGTCGTCGGCGTATGCACAGAAATTTATTTCTTTGTGTAATGAAATAATTTTACAAAGTTTATTGTAGGCTATGAGGAATAAGATTACAGAAATTGGAGATCCTTGCGGGATTCCATTGTCTAATTGTCGGATGTATAAGAGAGTCTTGCCAACTCTGACTATAATCTTTCTCTTCGTCATAAAGTTTACTACATATTTTATTATATTTGGTCCTAATTTCCACTCGTATAGTTGATCTATAACTGTGTGTAGTCCTATCTTTTCAAACGCTTTTTCGAAGTCAAGTGATATTATGGATACGTGTTTTTTAAACGATAAGCTATTTGTAATCAGAAAGTCTACATATAGTAGGGTATCTGATACAGATTTGCCTTTTTTGAACCCCATTTGGTGACTATCGATTAGTTTGTCGGAAACAAACCACCATAGTCTATTTGCGATTATTTTGTCTAATAGTTTGGAAAAACAAGAGTTAAGTGAAATTGGTCTGTATGATTTTACTGAAGTTTTGTTTGAGTGTGGTTTTAAAATAGGAATTATTAGGCTCGTTTTGAACGACTGTGGGATATAGTTTTTGAAAATATTGTTGTAGTGGTTGAGTAAGCGATGTTTTACTTCGTTTGGAAGATTTTTTATCATAGGATAAGATATTCTATCTAATCCCGGAGTTTGTCCCTTCAGTTTGGATAGAGCTGAGTTTAATTCAAGAAATGATATCTGTTTCAATCTAATGAGCTGTGCGAGTCGGAATTATGCTATACGCTAAATTTAGGGCAGAAGATTTATTTTTTTGGAAAGTTGTAGGGAAATTATTGTTGGAGGAGTTTTTGGACCAGAAGTTACAGAATTCGTTTGCTATTGCTTGTTGATTTATTATAAGTGAGTTTGGGGGATCAATTGAATGTATACTGTGTATACCGTGCGAGGATTTATATCCACAGAATCTTCTAATGTTACTCCAGATTTTGCTCGCTGGGGTTGTCGGATTGATAGTCGATGTAAAATCGTTGACAGATTTTCTTTTGGCAGCTTTGATTTCGCGTTTGAGAATTGAATTTGCTTTCTTAAATTTAAGTAGATTTTGTTGTATAGCGTTTCGATTAAAAGCATTCCAATACTTATTTTTTTCATTCTTTAGTTTTTCTAGTTTGTTATTCCACCATGGGACAGTGCGTTTAGTGGAGTATGGTCGTGTTTGTGGGATTGATGCGTGCGCGGATTGTTGGATAATTTTACTTAAGTTGGCTGATTCTTTATTTATGTTAGTGGCTAAGGGATACTGCGTGTGAAGGAGGCTTGCTGTTGTAGAGAATCTTGGCCAGTCGGCTAATTTGATTTTAAATTTAGGTTTGGTGTTTATCGTGTTGTCATTGTTTTGCTGGAAAAGAGAAATGATAATTGGAAAGTGGTCGCTACCTGAAAGGTCGTTATCAACTTTCCAATTAGAGTGAATAGCTATGTATGGAGAACAAAAGGTTAGGTCGATGTGACTAAAGGTATTGTGTGTCGTGAAGTGTGTGGGCGAGCCGTTATTAAGTAGAATAAAATTTGTTTGATTTAGAAATCGATTCAGGATATTGCCTTTGCGGTTATTGCTTGGGGACCCCCATGAAGTATGCCAGCTATTAAAATCTCCGGTAATGATGCTAGGATTATTTGTAATATTGAGAACGTTGTTCAAGTTGTTGGTGCTAAATCTATTTTGCGGAGGAATGTAAGTGGACACTATTGTAAATTTTACTTGAGAGTATATTTCACAGGCTATTGCATCGAAGTCATTGTTAAGTTGGATTTGCCGTTGTTGAAGTGAATTATGTACTAATAACATCACACCGCCGTATGCAGTTGTCGAGGTGTTTAATGAATAGTGGGAATAGTTAATTGGAATTGGTATATTTTTATTGGAGTGGAGGTGGGATTCTTGAATAGATATTATTTTAGGGCTGTGTCGTTTTATTAATATTAACAGTTCATTATAATTGTTGATGTAGCCTTTGATATTCCACTGTATAATGGTTAGAGACATAATATAATAGATAAATTAAGAATATATTATATGAAGATTTGTATTTGTTACTATATATGTATGTATATTTTAATAAGTGTTAATTTTATTGGAAGTAGCTTGTAGTTGGTAGATCCAATCTAGAATCTAGATCTATTGACATGGATTCTGATGAGTCGTCCTGAGTGAGATCCAATGAATGTAGAGTCTGTTTTGATTTATTTATTTTGCTTTTCTTCTTTAGTTCAGTCTTTGCTCTTTTGGATAAATTTTTTGGGAATATTTTTATTTTTGTTTCAGAAATTCGTTGAATGTTGGGCTTGAGAGTTGTTTGTTGTATTTGTGTGTTTGGATTAGTGTCTGGGATTATGTCATCGTAGTTTACTATCACTCTCTGTGGGATGAGTTGCGTGGTGGGTGTATTATTGTGGTTGATGTTATTACGCACGGTGTCTGCATATGATGGACCGTGTTGATTTCTTTCTTTGTAGGTGATAATGGCTTTTTTCCTGTCTACTTTGTTGAGGGTGATAATTGCTTGAATTTCCTTTTCCTTTATAAAGACGGGGCATATTTTGTCAAAAGAGTTGTGGTTGTCATTGTCGCATTGGTTTTACTTACAGTTAATGCAGCATTTCGGTTCTTTGCATTCTTCTTTGCGATCGATGTCAGTATGTTGTTTGTTGGCACAGTTCGGGCAAGTTTTTTCATTTTTGCATATTTTACCTATATGGCCGAAGCGTTGACAGTTGTTGCAACGAAGCGGGAGCGGTATATAGGGTCGTATTCTTACTTTCTCGTAACCAATTGAGATCTCCGTTGGGAGAGCTGGAGTGGCAAAAGTGAGTATTATTAAACAGGTTTCTTGCAGCTCATTACTCATTGTTTTTTTCAGTATTTTTTTGACTTCGGACACGTTTTGACTGCTTAGCTCACTTAGTATTTCAGTTTCTGCAGTGCCTCGGAGGTCGTTAGAATAAATAACTCCTCTTGAGTGATTTAGTGTTGAATGTTCGGTTATTTCGATTTGGATGGCCGGGGATAGTGATATAAGTTGTACTAACTTAGTTGCTTGCTTAAGTTCTTTTGTTTTGATGAGAATAGATCCCTTATTTAATTTTTTGCACATGTCAACTTCACTACCTGCTGTGTAATCGATCACTTTTTTTATTAAGAAGGGTGACACATTGGTGAGGGTTTCGGTACTATTTTTTCTAGTCATTACTAAATATTTTGGTCCGGTGGTGTTATTTTTAAGAGTTTTTGTTTTGTCAAAATCAATAAGCGGTTGTATGTTAGTTTTTTGCCGGGGTGGGAGATCCGGTGGATCTGGCATTATTATTTTTTATTTGGGGTTAAGACCCCTGGCTTAGTAACGCGTTAAACAATAAGGAGAATAAGTTTGTAACTTTCAAATTATAGTGAAGTAGGAATCGAATATTCGATCACAACAACGATAAGCACACTTTTAAGAGCACCTGGAAGGTCCGTTATTTACACTATGGCGAAGAGAGTATGACCGATCAGTGTGGGTAATAACGCAAGACTGGGGGCCCAAGAGGTAGATATTATATATTTGAGCGAACATTAGACAAGGGGGAATTTGGCCACACAGGCCAAATTTATGATATCGAATTGCTTTGGAACTAACTGTCGTATGTAACTATGCAATAGACTCCTAAACTACTCATCCGATTAGCATGAAAATTTGTATATAGGAGTTTTTTTGGTACGGTGCGTGTTTGTGGACTATTAATTTTTATCCACCTTGAACACCAGAGGGCGCTGTAGTACAAATTTTTTACAAAACTACCTTAAATTCACAAACCGCTTATGCGATTAGAATGAAAATTGGTATACAGTCGTTTTCATGTACGTAGAGTGTTTTGCTGCAATCTTTTTTGACCTATCTTGAACATCAGAGAGCGCTGTAGTACACATTTTTTGCAAAACCACCTAAAACTCCCAAACCGCTCATGCGATTAGAATAAAAATTGGTATATAGTAGTTCTCAAGTACGATGAGTTTTTTGAAAGTATTTTCTTTGCACCACCTTGGACACCAGATGGTGCTGTAGTACAAACTTTTTACAAGATCGCATATTTTTAGTTGTTACATATGCAGATATTTACTAAATATAAATATTTCTTAAATTTAGAAAAAATTAAAAAACTTAAAAAACATGAACATATCTTGAAAACTATGAAAAATTTTACTACAACGATATATTTAATGCAACATCGTTGCTCAAAAATGAGAAAAACACAATCAGAAATTTAATTTTGTGACTTTTGATTCAAATATCTGCGCTGATTTTTTATACACTTTGTTACATTTTTTTTGTCTTAAAGCTTCATCAAAGTACTATAAAAACCTTATTGCAAAAATACCGTCAGTTGAGTATATATATTTTAAATATTTTTTTCAAAAACTGTTTGAAATTTTGGAGTTTTTCTCAAAAAAGGCTCAAAATTTGTTTTTTTAGTAAAAATAATTTATATTCAAATTCGAAAATTTTCAATTCTATTTAAAAGCTTTAACATTTATAAGCAAAAGTTAAAAAACTTTTTTGAGATTAAAAAAACAAGGCCTACCCTTGATTTTTTCGAACTAAATTTTTTTTCCAACATTGTGTTTTTATATTTTTGAAAAAAATAGCAAGCTAAAAAATTAATTTTTTAGGAAAAATTATCTTAGTGTCTCTTACCAATCAAAAGTTATAGCCAATATCTTTATCCAAAATATATATACAAAAAGCAAAACGCTGTCTGTGTGATGGCTGGAAACTTCAAAATTACTGAGCCGATAGAGCTGAAATTTTGGCAGTACATTTTTTTCAAGTACGAGATGGTTTAAATTTCTGTCACACCCTCTTTTACTGCCCACAAATCAATAAAAATGCTATATTTCCTACGGTTTTCGTCGATTTGGCTACATTTTGATAATTAAGTTTGTGTGCTCACTGTCGGCAACTGTACTAAAACTGGGTAATGTCCATCTACTAGGGAACTGGGATGGACATTATATATGTGGGTGTGGCTCCGCCTATACAATTAAAATTTGTATTATCGAATAGCTTTGAAATTAAAAGTAGCAGTACTTACATACAAACTCAAAATGGAGTTACTATTTGGTGATCTCCTGCTACTGGGAAACTGTAACGGGCAGTGGAAAATCACAGTGGTGTCAAACTATGAGTCTAAGAAGAGTTTTGAATACACCTATTATGTTCCCATATAGTTTCAGGGTGCAGCAACGCGCGCCGGGAAAAGGCTAGTATTTACTAAAATTTAAAGAACGCAAAAAAATATATTGTGAGAATTTTTGAAGCTGTTTTTGACGTTATTTAATTTTTTAAAGAAGTGCCAAGAAATTGACGGTGTACAGGATATCACCAGTCTGGAACATCTGAGGAAACAGAAAAAATACCAAATTGGTAAGTGGCTATCGCCTGAACTAGGATAATTTGTTTCGTCGAAAAATAACAAAATGGCGGTCATTTTAAAAAAAACTATTTTCAAGGTTACAAAATCGGCCGCCACATTCCGGCGGAAAAAATTATCCTATTTGAGGCGATAGCCACTTAAACAAGGATTAATTTGTTTTTTTTTCTCAGATGTTCCAGAGTGGTGATATCCTTTACACCGTCAATTTTTTGGGATTTCTTTAAAAAATCAAATGACGTCAAAAACCGCTTCAAAAATTCTCACAAAATATTTTTGCATTCTTTAAATGTTAGTAAATATATGTGCAAAACATATATATGAAAAAACATTTCCGAAAAATGTTTGTTTTAAATTTTTAACCTATATGCCCCCTTAAACAAATGAACAAAATGGGCTAAATTAACACGAATGCGGATGCACTATCTAGAATTGAATAAGATAGCAAAAAGTTAATGGAAAGTATACCTAAAGAAACAAATGTACAAGTTGTAACACGGGAGGCATATAAAAAATTGAATAAGAGCACATGTACAAATAAAAAATGACCGGTGATAATAATGAAGAAAATGAATATAATGCGCATAAAAATAACCTGAATAATGCTGATAAATCTCAGTCAGTGAAGAGTCGCGAACTTCATATATGGGAAGCTACATCATTTTCAGAAGTAAGACGTCTAAAGAGTTTAAAATTTATATATAATGAAATGGCCAACAATTATATAAATGTTAAAAGAGCTCAAATTATGACTAACGAAAAATCTCTAAAAAAATAAATAAATAACTGGCCATTTCAGCCCTTGAAAGGACTTTGACCTATCTTCAATTGAGAGATCAAATGTGTTGTGAGTGTTACTAAGATTGTACACAATTGACCGAGAACCGGACCTACAAGTTTAACGCCGACACCGAACGGCGATAAACGAAATGTTCTTGCTCTCAAGAAGCTTTACATGGCATTTTGATTACTCTCTGATGTTTTCCATTGTCTGCAGAGAGGTGGCGGCCGTACAGAAAAATCATTTTAATTCAAATAATTTTCTGTCGCTGCTGGAGTTCGAACCCGAGTCTCCAGATTCGTTGACATAGAGGCCACGCTCTATAACCAATTACGCCACGGACGCCACATAAAAAATCTCTACCAGAGGTAAAATTGGTTCAGAGGATGTTAAAATCAAAATCTAAACAACAGAATAAAGATATAATAAAAGCTCAAAATACAGTTCATGCGATACTTAACGAAAAATCTTTACCAGAGGTAAAATTGGTTCTGAGTAAGTTAATATCAAAAGCATAAGAACAAAATATAAATATTGAAAACAAGTTTTAGAGCTCTGTTGCCATCTTTGTTCTTCTCTTCATGTTGTCTTGTTGTCAACATGATTGGCCTAGAGCTCAAAAATTTGTTTTCAATATAAATAATGAAAGGCCGTATTCAAATATTAAGATTCAAAATATAAATATATTAGCGCTTAAGAAAAATTATACCATATTTAATATAATGAAGGTGCACCAATTGAAAAGATTGTTTAATGGGATACAGCAAGGTAAGAAAGATAAATTAAAAATTATATTGTATTAGCCCCCGAAACAATTAAATAAATATGAGTAGCTGTAGCTAATCAAAGAAAATCATAACTCGATATTAGGAGAACATATAGGTATTAGAAGATGCATGGCGAAATTGAAACAGAGATATTGAAAAACTTGTCGAAAATGGTTAAAAATTACATAAATAATTGTGAATTATGTAACGAAGTAATAATTTTGTAACGAAGATATACTTAAGAGATAATGTGTGTGACGAATACACCAACAACATCGTTTGAAACCGTAACAATGGATACAGTAGGACCAATGAGACCCTTTTATGCCGTGGGGCCCAAGAAATTTTAAGCGCGGGTCAATGCTTAAAAAACAAAAAAAAAAAAAAAGCACAAAATGTTGCTCATCGTTGCGTATGGCAAAAAATCAAACAACAAAAAACAATAACAATGCAATGAAATCACATGTCATGAAAAATTACTCGACACACAAGTAACGGGACAATCAGCTTCAGCATCGACATCATCGAGTGTGCTATTTTTATTTTGGCTTTACATGCATTTGTTATTGTAAAGTTCGCTGGAAAATGTGCTGAACACTGAACGAGTGCGGTTTCTGTTGTTGTTTTCTGCAGGCATTCTTTGATTTTGGCTCATCGCAAAGACAAAATTAAGATAGAAATAATTTGTATGAAATTCCACTGCGTGGGCATGTTTGCTCTAATGGATACCGTTATATTCTAACGATGCAGTGTGAATTGACAAAGTACTTAGTAGCAATTCCTTTAGAAGACAAAACAGCAATTTCAGTTGCCAAAGCTATTGTAGAACAATACATTCCAAAATATGGAAGTTTTAAAATACTAAAAACAGACAAAGGAACATAATTCACAAATTAATTACTACAAAACATGTAGAGAATTGAAAATAGAAAAAAAAACCTCGACCTCATCACGAAACAGTTGGAGCAGTTGAAATAAATCATAGGGTATTGAATGAATACTTAAGAGGGATGCAAGGGAACGATAACTGGGCAACTTTACTACCGTATTACACATACTGTTACAGCACAACTCCACACTCAACAACAAAATATTCTCCATTTGAATTAGTATATGGAACAATTTACACGCTACCTGGTGAGATTTGGAACAATGACTCGAAATTATATAACATAGATGATTATTTGGCAGAATTACAGATAAGGTTAAAGTATGCACATAACAAAATTCAGCAATATTTCGAAAAATATAAGATAAAAACGATTTTAAAAATAGGTGTGAGCAAAGCCTTCAGGTGCGAATACCGGTTTCTGCGAAAACCGCATCTATGCTAGAAAAAAGATGGCTGTGTTTAGGTTCCCATCTTGTGGAACCTAAGCATCGTCAGTCTGCACCGCTGGTTGGCAGTTCAGTTCGTTCTGAACATCGAAGCAAGGTGGTAGTGTGCCAAAGTGGTAGTGTGTTGTGGAAAAAATTTGCCAAGTGATTTTTCCGACAAAACGTCGAGAAAGAACAGAATATAAAAAGGATATATATATATATAAATAGCTATATCACATGACGAAAATAAGTTTACAAAGCACAATGTTATTACAGGAGATTAAGTCTATTTAAAGGTAGGGAATAAGCGAAAATTTGACAGACCATCCAAAGGACCGTATGAAATAATTGAAAGAGAAGGTCCAAATCTATATCAATAAAAATCATTTTCTGTTTGTTTGACTACTATACAAATCTTAACGGCTGAACGGATTTAACTCAAATTCGGCTCACATATTACTTGAATCCTAACTTAGGTTCTGGCATACTAAGTTTTGACCACGCCTCTTCCGCCCCTTTAAAAGTAACGCAAATCTTACTACTGGCGTATTTTTTTCAAGCGAAAATGCTCGACTTATTAATTTTAAAGAAATCCTGTTATTTTGACACCAAAAATATTCACATATCTTTAAAATTGCAAAAACTTCTGGTACAACGTCTTTTTTTAAAAACATCGTTTCCTTAGAATAACAAAAAACTATCCGAAATTTGTATATTTTACTTGCGATGCAAATAACTCCGTTGTTTTTTAATATATTTCATTTAAATTTTTTTCGTTGATAAACTCAATTCAAGCACTTATTAAAAACAATTTATGGGGTACCATTGTCTTAGCGGATATATTTTTAATATTTCTTTCAAAAAAGGTCCAAAATATTTACTTTTTACTCTAAAACTGACACAAAAGTTTTTTTTGTTGTTAAAGTAATAAAAACTCAAAATTGAATTTTCAACTAACTTTCACATGACATGGCGTTTAATAGCAAAAATGCTTCCAATTTTACAAAAAAATTTATTAACTGTTTCTGTCATCAAAAAACATGACCCTACCTCAGTGATTTTTTAAAGAAATTAATTTTTTTCAAAAGTTGTTTTTATTCTTTTTATATAATAGTTAAGCTCAGAGAATAATTTATGTGAAAAAATTATACCAATATCTCTTTCCGATCAAAAGTTATCGCAATAAATATATTTTTAGACACAACCCAATCTGTTTTTCAAATGCTTATCTATTAATAAAAATCATTTTCTGTGAACATTAAAACTACTGGGAAACTGTAATGGGCAGTGGAAAATGACAGTGGTGTCAAACTATGAGTCAAAGAAAAGTTTTGAATACATCTATTATGTTCCCATATAGTTGCAGGGTGCAGCAACGCGCGCCGGGAAAAGGCTAGTAGTGTAATAAAAATAGAAAATAAAACATTAAAAGTTCATAACAACAATATAATCTTATCAAGAGCATTAAGTAAAAATACATAAAGAAAGGCGTTATATGTAAGAAATTACCATTCATATGTAAGAAATAATAAAAATATTCAATTACGAAATAATCTTTATTCATATTCAAGAATTATAAATAAACATTATTCATTTTCAAAAGGGGAAGGATGTAGTGCACATTAGATGGGTTTTGGGTTCCATACATTTTTTTAACATATTCCAGAACCTCCCTAAAAGGCCAGATTTTGAATCCTGGATGATATAATATAAAGGATGATAAAATAATATAAGCACGTGACGTGAAAGAAAATCCAGAAAATTCGCAAACTGGATTGATGTCGCTAAAAAACGTGAATTTGAAGAAGTATAAAATGGATGTTTCAAATCGAATTTCCTATTTAAATTTATGTCCTACAAAAACTTTTGACCATAACATATCTTAATGTAAAATCGTCCGCTGAACCCGAATATGCCATCAGATTTTTAAAATAATTAGGCCTTAACCCAAAATTGGCCTACTTTTTAAGAATTTCCTAATTTTTTATTTCGGGTTTGAATTCAAAGCTTTACCCTCGCCAAGGTCGCTGCAACTTTCTCAAATTTAAATGCTGCAGGATTACTGGCACTTTTGTGAAGTTTTGGGAAAAATAAAAAAATATACAAATCGGGTCATTTATAATGTTAGAAAACGATTTTTTGTTGAGCTGACTTTTGGAAAAACATTTATTTTTATACCCCCACGTTTAAAAAACGTAAATGGGGGTATATTAATTTTGTCACTCCGTTTGTAACGCCCATAAGGAGGCGTGGTAGGTATAGAAAAGTATATATATTCTTGATCAGCATCACCACATCTAAAAAATGAAGGTCAAGTTCGTAAATGAGCTAAATCGGACGAAAACCACGCCTACCTCCCATACAAAGTGACTTTATCAAAACGGTAAAATCTCTTAGAATTCAACAAAAATTAATATATGGACTTGCAATTTTGCATATGAGTTTTGATGTACAAAATACACTCTAAATATGAAATTCAACTAAATCGGATGAAAACCACGCCTACCTCCCATACAAAGTGACTTTATCAAAAAGGTAAAATTTCTCTAAAATCCACAAAAATTAATGTATGGACTTGAAATTTTGCATATAGACTTTGATATATAACGTGTACTATGTGTATGGAATTCAACCAAATTGAGTGAAAACCACGCCCACCTCCCATACAAAGTGACTTTATCAAAAAACAAAAGCGAATATTTTCTGTTAAAAATATAACGAAAACGTTTTTACAGATAAACATTTTATTGATTGCTTAAGACTTTGAATATACTTTGGTTCGGCCGTGGGGGTATTTTAACTTCGGCCCAGTCGAAGATCATTTCTTACTAGTTTTATAAAATTTTCTTCCTTTTGTTTTCTACATATTTATAATAACTTTAAAAACATAAATTTGTTCATTGTCATCATCAGGCATCATTGTAAATATGCAGAAAACAAAGTGAAGTTAATCTGAAGTAGAGGGATATAAATTTCTTATGGAGCCGACTTTTAAGCAAATAATTATTTTTGAATAGATTTACTTCACTTTGTTTTCTGCCCATTTGCAATGATGTCGTTGGATGGATAAAAATTTTGGTGTTCCTCTACCACCTGCAAAGTCAGCTGTTTTTCGGATTCTAAGTTGGTAACATTTGTATTGAATCGTGTTATTAGATTTATTGCCCCTTCAGCACAATCGTTCAAGACAACAATTTTGCTGACCATTTCCTCAGCACGTAAATATATTTCGTCAATGAGCCAACAACTTGTGTCGATGTTTAGTTAGAAAGCTCATGGGATCTCCTTAGTTGGAGATTGCTCCTATAGGAACAATATGAAACAGTTTTTTGTATTTCAAAATAAAGTTTGACTCTTTAAGTTCCTTTTGTGCAGTATTTCGGTCATTTTTGCTTTTACAAAGATTTTTATACTTTAAATACAACTTTTCAACAAGAGTTTTTATTGTTAATTTCTTCCTCGTGATGATGGATAAATTTGACCAAACTCTCATACGCTTGATTCAACGTCAAATTGTCTAGTACCTTTAGATGAAACAAACGGCTTAGCACATGCTCGAACGTTGGCAATGTTACTTTTTGAAAGAATCTCAGAGCATTTTCTATCAACATTAATACGCGAAAATTCATTTCACTAAATACGACTCCAAATTCGTCACAATATAAAACTTACCAATTAAATATAAGGTATTCGATATATTTTTATTGGATACAAGTATCTTGAACTGCTTGCTTAATTACCTCAATATATAATTGGATTGAAACAATTCTCGATTAACAGTCCAAAATGTATGACAGTTGTCGGACGGGTTTCTTACAACGTGTTTCCAACGTAGTGAAACCATAGCGTGTAAGAATGACGATTATTCCATACTTGGCTAAAAATCGGCTTTAACAAAAAAAAATCGTTTATCTACTATACAAATTAAGCGATTTGGATAATTTTTTTATTTTTCCTAAGTTTCATAAAATGTCCAACAATCCTGCAGCATTTAAATTTGAGAAAGTTGCAGCGACCTTGGCGAGGGTAAAGCTTCTATTTCAAAATGGAAATAAAAAATTAGGAAAGTCTTAATAAAGTAGGCCAATTTTGCGTCAAGGACAAACTTTTTCAAAAATCTGATGGCATATTCGGATTCAGCGGACGATTTTACATTAAGATATGTTATGGTCAAAAGTTTTTGTAGGACTTAAATTTAAATAGGAAACTCGATTTGAAACATCTATTTTATACTTATTCAAATTCACGTTTTTTAGCGACGCCAATCCAGTTTATGAATTTTCTGGTTTTTTCACGTCACGTGTTTGTATTACATCCAGGATTCAGAATCTGGCTGGAATACTTTTGAAAAAAAAACCCCATCTAGTGCACATATGGCTACCACTAACCTACCTCAACTTTATCATCACATCATACCGCTACAAACGTTCTACATTGGGTTCACTGCATGCCTGTAGTGTTACCAAAATATGCTGCGTAAGCAGAACTCAAGTGCTATTTACAGTATGAGTCATGTAAAGAATGAATCGCTGTAATTTAATGCATTGAAGTTTGTGACCTACCTGCAAGTAGGTTATGACTTCTTTTTTTATTACAAACAGATGGACTAATTTAATATTAGTTTGTATTACATTATTTGAGTAAGAATTAAACATTCAGTGGAAGAAAAATAATGTTCACTTTCACTCAATATTTTTGTTACAAATAATAAGTACTTCCATGAGAGATAATTATTATTACTGTTGAAACTAAACTATCAAATCGTTTCTCTGAAAAGCCTTGTGGCTTTAAACAACCAAATACATTTACCTTGAGACAGCATATGAACAAAGCCTTGCGGCTGATCTAAAAAGGCCTTGTGGCCAATACCAAACACCCCACTAGGAAAAGGATTGGAATATGAAATGAAATCTTTACATAATACCACCTGTGTATATAAGATAAATCACTATATTTACTTATCAAGAGCTGAAATGGCCAGTTTATTATTATAATAATAATGATAATAATAATGATAATAATAATGATAATAATAATGATAATAATAATGATAATAATAATGATAATAATAATGATGATAATAATGATAATAATAATGATAATAATAATGATGATAATAATGATAATAATAATGATAATAATAATGATAATTATTTTTTTTTTAATAATGACAATAATAATGATAATAATAATGATGAAAAAATAAAAAAAAAAATAAATAACTGGCCATTTCAGCCCTTGAAAGGACTTTGACCTAGCTTCTTATGATCAATTGTGTTGTGCGTGTTATTAAGTTTGTTCACAATTGACCGAGAACTGGACCTACATGCTTAACGCCGACTCCGAACGGCGATGAACGGAATGTTCTCGTTCTCAAGAAGCTTTACATGGCATTTTGATTACTCTCTGAGGTTTTCCATTGTCTGCAGAGAGGTGACGGCCGTACAGAAAAATTATTTTAATTCAAATAATTTTCTGTCGCTGCTGGGGTTCGAACCTGGGTCTCCAGGTTCTTTGACATAGCGGCCACGCACTTTAACCAACTACGCCACGGACGCCACGTAAATAATAATAATAATGATAATAATAATGATAATAATAATGATAATAATAATGATAATAATAATGATAATAATAATGATAATAATAATGATAAAAAATAAAAAAATAAATAACTGGCCCTTAAAAGGACTTTGACCTAGCTTCTTATGATCAATTGTGTTGTGCGTGTTATTGAGTTTTCACAATTGACCGAGAAAGGGACCTACATGTTTAACGCCGACTCCGAACGACGATGAACGTAATGTTCTTATTCTCAAGAAGCTTTACATGGCATTTGATTACTCTCTGAGGTTTGCCATTGTCTGCAGAGAGGTGGCGGCCGTTTTTTTCTGTTGCTGCTGGGGTTCGAACCTGGGTCTCCAGGTTCTTTGACATAGCGGCCACGCACTTTAACCAACTACGCCACGGACGCCACATAATAATTATGATAATAATAATGATAATAATGATAATAATAATGATAATAATAATGATAATAATAATGATAATAATAATGATAATAATAATGATAATAATAATGATAATAATAATGGTAATAATAATAATAATAATAATAATTATGATAATAATGGTAATAATAATAATAATAATAATAATAATAATAATAATAATAATGATAAAGATAATGATAATAATAATGATAATAATAATGATAATAATAATAATAATAATAATAAGTATAATAATAATGATAATAATAATGATAATAACAATAATGGTAAAAATCCTAAAAACACCAATTTAAATAATTACTCTCAATATTAGGTTAAGCTATTTCCTTTTACACTATGGCTTTTCAGCATATTAACGATTTTACAGTTTTATTACACATATCGATATGCATTCGATTTTTGTTTTTTATTAGGTTTTGACATCCGATGTAACGCACGATTATCCAGTTGGGTTGGAAAGTATTCCACAATTGATATCCTCTAATACATCCATTCCATCCGATAAGGCTATTCCTAACTCAGGTTCTTGGTCAGTTAGGCCCAACTTGAAGCATTATGGTCCGTTTGGTGTTGTATGCAATGAGGTCGTTATCGTATTTATTATATATTGAGTAATACTAATCTTTTCTACATATTTCAGCAAGCACCCCAATCTTCATCTCCAATATTAAGTCAGCACTCTTCGCCTTCTAGTAGTCGTGCAACAAGCCCCAATCGTATTTCAGCAAATATTTTTATTGTGGAATCGCTTAAGGATTCATCCCGACATGTCCGACGACCTTCTTTAGAATCTGCAGCTCAGTCAATAGTTCTCACGCATCATCAAATTACTAATGAAATACATCCCCAAAACATCGATGACGTAAGTATGCAATTATTTCCAATTTGTTTCGAACGTTATATATATGTTTAGACTTAACCTTTGTTAATGTTTTTGATTGTAAAACTATCAAAAGCGAAATAGCAGCAGTAGGTTCGGGAAGGATTTTAGACTTAAAATTGTAAATATGGATAAAATATATGCATTCTTTGATATACATATTATTTAATTGTAAATAAAACTGAAGCACCTTAAATTACCTTGCAAAACGTTTGAACCACTACTGAGATTAAAATGAAATTTTAATAAGTGAAGCAGATCGTCGCGAATAGTATTGTTATTTATATGGATTAAAACTGTTTAAGACATGTTGCTACTTGGCGCGCTCAGTATTCGAATGAAAATTTAAAATTTACAGGAAAACGATAAGAGACATTGGAAAAATTTTTTAGGGTGAATTAATACACAAATTTTATTAATTTTTTTGAAGTATAATACTCCTGGTTTTTATGTTTAAAATAAGCGAAAAAGCTAACAAAAATATCGAATCAAAATAATTCAAGCTTAAACAAATTTTATGGAAACTCTTTCTCTATATTTTGACATAAATTTCATACAACCCGAGATCGACGCACGACAGAGTTATCAATTATACTAGCTAACGTTTGGATTATTTATTTATTTTTATTAATGTATTGGCCTAACAAGGCAAGACAATTTACTTATTCTAACAGGTTTACTTATTTAACTTATTCTAAACAGAGTTTGACATGATTTTTTTATTCTTTCTCTCCTTTTTCCTTGTTTTGGTTTATTTTTTATAAAAGTGGGCATACACCGCCCACCGGATTGACGTGATTTTAGAATGCATGTCAAAAACAAAAGGAACAGGAAAGCATATAAGAGGGCTTATATCTATTCTTAAGATACGATATAAATGGGAGAGATATCTAAGAAGGGAAAAGGGAGTTGAAAAGTATACGCTTAAATGTTTGCTTTGACATGGATGGTGAGTAACAGTGGCTAATGTTGTTAAATACTCAACAGTAGCGACGGGCACATTTTGCGCATATTCTTCTACAGTGGGCGCCAAAGCGCACACACTCGGCTGCTGGATGAATTCGGGTGTAAATTGGAAAGGAGAACGGAACACTGAGAAAACGAGAGCATGATCTTAAGAAAAGCAAATGTTGCATATTAAGAGGATGGTTTCTTAAAAAGGGATTATTTTTATTTGACGAAGCTACAAAAAAACATGTTATTTGTTTGCCAATCAGTTCAGGGTCTTCTTGAGGTGCATTTATAAACTTGTTTTTCAGAAGAATTTTTTGCATATTTATAAGGAACTCAGTAAAAAAATGTCACAACAAGAAATCTACCTCAACAATACTTAACCCTTTCAACCCCAAATTAGCCCTGGCAGTGCCAAAAATTCAAAACTTCGATGAGGATCAGTTTTTGACCCAAATAAGCTGAGTACGACGTTTGAAAGCCGTATTGCTTTCCTAATAGATACTACAAAAATTTTTACAAAAATTTAAAATTTTTTTACAAATTCTAGCGCTCTAAATATCACATATTCCTCCGAACTAAAAATGTAAATAAGATCTCTTACAGTCTTTTACATCTACTTTTACATCTAATTACCTTTAGTTTTAGAAAATTTTCGGAAGTATTTAAAAATGTAATTTTTTAAATTTGCTCCTTTTTTAAGTCACGTGGTCGCGCACATGAGTTGACTCGGAATAACTTTGAGAAGCATGCCATAAAAATTAATTTTCGTATTTTTGATTTTTTTCTCTTATTCACCACATTTCAATCTATCAATAAAAATGTATTGTAAAAATCTGGAAGTCCCAAACTAGAAACAGAGCCAAAAAGCCTGAAGGGTTAACTTGGGGCTGAAAGGGTTAACTTTCATTTTTATTTCTGCCTTAAAAATTAAGGCAGATTTCTGCCTTTCTGCCTTAAACTAAAAATTAAAAATTACCGGTTATGTTGTGCTCAAAGAATATGGGGCAAATTCTTATTTTTGCCTAAAAAAATAAAAGCTTAAAAAATACTTTTTTGTTCAAAATTTTAAAAGTGAAAAGATAACTAAAACTTTTTGGCTTTTAGTACAAAATGCACACTCAAACCGATATCTGCGTTACATACTAAACCTCTGCACAAATGCACTCGTTTTTTCCACAACAGTAGATCCAACAGTGCAGAGTTCAGAGCTTGACAGAACTCTGTTAGTCAAGCAGAGCTTATCCAAGTCATTTAATAACAACAAACAAGCACTGCAGAGCACTCGTCGACTTCAAAGAGAACTATGTTCGCCGTTTGCTTTAACAGAGCACGATGTTGTTTGTTTAATAAAAACAGAACAATTTATAACAGCGAAAAATGCACCAATCACACCTAACACAGCAGAACCTAGGCGAATTAATTATTTTTGTTTCGTAGTGAGTGGTGGTTTTTTAACAATTCTTTTAGTTTTTATTTTTTTTGGAGAAAATTTTTTAAATAATTGCTAAAAAGAATGGATGTAAATGACGTAAGTTATTAAAATTTTAATTTTATTACAATATTTAATATTTAATATTATATATTTATTATAATGAATGTTTAATATAATTGATTTGTGTTTCTTTTTTGTTAAATCATTAATTTATATATGTAAATTTTGTGTAATTTTTTTTTCAAGTTGTAAAGTTTGTTTGTTAGTTTTTGTTGTTAGTTAATGTTGTTGCTTGTTTTCTTTTTATCATTCCTTTTTGCGCGTCATTTGTTTATTAATATATATATATTAAGCACAGTTAACGTCTGCATTATTGCTACTTTTTTCAATTCTTTGCTAAGCGTTAACCCTTTAAGCGGCAGAGCCTTGGCAGTAGTTATTATAGAAATTAGTTACAAGAAGTAATTATTTTTATTTCGTAGTGAGTGAGTTAACAATTTTTTGAATTTTTTTTTTTTTTTTTTGAGAAAATTTTGTAAATAATTGCTTAATAGAATTATTTAAATTTTAATTTTATTATCATGAATGTTTAACCTAGATAGCGCCAGACATTTTTTTTTTATTTTGTGGTTTTATTTTGTGCCACAACCTGAAATTTTAAACTCGGATTTCAAAATACAAAGAGAAATAATGATGTACGAAAGTTCAAATACAATTTTTCACGACGATTTTAATATTTTGCAGTCGTGGGATGTTCACAAAATGAGTTTCCCCTACTTTATAAAATGAGTTGCAGCATTTTAGCTACGCCAGCAAGCAGCTCAGCTTCGGAGAGTTTTTTCCGTAGCTCGAAATTTGATTTCCGAAAAAAGAACTAGCATTGGTTCAAGCTCTATTTCGGTTAACCAAATAATGTTTTTGCACTCGAATATAAACAAATTGGACATGAGCAAAGAATTGCAAAAGCAACTAACAAATAATTAATTTTATTTTTTAGTTTCAAAACCGTTTTCCCAATACATTCAATATTGCTAAAACCAATTACACTTACAACTTCTCTAATTAACTTTACTGATAACATTTGAAACATTCACCAGTAACAAAACTTTAATCCGAAAATAACAAATCACTACTAATAACTTAACGCGTCCGTGGCGTCCGTGGCGTAGTTGGTTAAAGTGCGTGGCCGCTATGTCAACGAACCTGGAGACCCGGGTTCAAACCCCAGCAGCGACAGAAAATTATTTGAATTCAAATAATTTTTCTGTACGGCCACCACTTCTCTGCAGACAATGGCAAACCTCAGAGAGTAATAAAAGTGCCATGTAATTTTCAAGGGCTGAAATGGCCAGTTATTTATTTTTTTTTTTTTTAATAATAACTTAAGGGAAGGGTTCCCTCATTATGGACAAAAATAAGGCAAAGTTTGTATTTTTGTTGTAGGACAATGAAAAGGCGTACGAACTTTTGGTTTTGATGATTATATTAGTTTATTATCAGAGAATTTAAAAAAGTGAAAAAGTTGAAAAAATTCAAAATGGCGGCTACAAAATGCACATTTCCGTGGGCCCCTGCGCGCGAAACATGATGTCCTAACTAAAATTCTGCCGCTTCTTGTGGTGGACTGAAATCAAAAATTGTTGTTATTACTTAAAGATAATGATATTTTCTATGACTGGAACTAAAATTGTTATTATCCATGTAAAATTCATTGAATAATGAACATTAGAACTAAAATTTCAAATTTTGCTTGTTTTTTTCCATTTCAACAACGTTAAAAAAATATAAATAAATAATTTTTATACATGATGTTAGTTCAGGGCGTACAAAAAAGCATGCACTTCCAAACAGTTCTTAGATAAAGAGAATCGGATCAATAGATCAGGCCTGAGAGTTTTAGTTAGATCGGAAAACGTGGTTTCGAGATAAGCGCGTTTGAAGTTTTTTTAAAAGTTTAGTTTGGACGTAGCGCGCGTGAGATAGGTGTCTTCAAGACGTTGCCATTTGAAAAATATTCGTCGGATCGAAAAATCCATTTACACACATATTCTACACATATGTGGCTTTCATTTTTTGCAAAAAAAAAATCGATTTTTTAGTCCAAAATGAGGGAACCCTTCCCTTAAGAAACAATATCACCAATAACAACAAAACTTACATCTACGACAATTCAATGACAACAAAAAAAAACATCACCACAATAGACCAACAATCACACAAACACCAATGCTACCATAAACAACAAACGAAATCATCATCAGCAACAATATCAACAATCCAACATAATAATAAACTAACTACACCAGACTTACAATATCACCACAAATTATTGTAGTTTTAATTATTGCTATTTTATATAATTTGATGAATTTCTTATATTTTGTTACTTACAAATTTTTAAAATTGTAACTTGTTTTTAATTAAATACTATTATTAAAACGGAAAACATGCATTTTAATACAAAACAAATAAGTCTTCTATTATAATTTGAAAATTAATAAGAAAATCCCTTTTTTTAGCTTTTTAAATATATGCACCTAATGATTTTTTACAAGAAAATATATAGTATGAAACTTTAATAACACAGCATAACTGCAAGCGTTCTGCTGTTGTTTACATAACTTTCCAGTCAGTGCAGACTTCTTTTCCGAATCGTGCATAACATTGTTTTGGTTTTAGTCTGTTCTTGTTCTGCTCAAGCGACGAGTGCTCTCTGTAGTGTTAGGCTTGATTTCATTGATGAGAGCAAAACATAGCAAAAGCTTGCACTACAAACAAGTGCTTTGAAACGCATTTCAAGCGCACTCGTGCAGAGGTTTATTACATACCAAATATTACCGAGTAGTTATAAAATGATGTGACATGATTCTTCGAAATAAAGTTGTGCTGGAGCTACACTAAGCAGTAGTCAACCATTACAACTAGATGATATACCCGGTTTTACTCGGACGAAAAAATTTAAAATTTTGATATTTATTTGATAAGATTTTTGTTTATTTTTATGCATTTCATATTTTTTTTTTTTTTCATATAAAGTAATGGTGAAGTGAAAGAATAATTTCAATTTCTCAATTCGTTTCTGAGTTATACTCTCAAATACCCCTTTAAACACTGCCACAGCAACAACAGCTCCACCTACCGGGTCAAACTTTAAACCTCAACCATTTACAGACTCAGTCGCACACACCCACACCAAATTTCATCAAAATCGGTCCAGCCGTTTAGGAGGAGTTCGGTGACAAAGCCATGTACAGAAGAGTTTTATATGTAAATATATGAAATTTTCGGTAAAAAAGTAAGAAATCTTTGTAAGCATTTTTTAAAAATTCGTTAAAAATAGAAATTGTTGAAATCCCAAGTTAAAACTTTATATAAACCTTAAGAATTGATGTAAATATTATAACGACACTATGTTCAAAAGGTGAAAATTTTACTGCGCTCACCATGAAAAATGTGATACAAAACTTCAAGCTAAAAAACTTAAAAAATTTCATAAAAAGAGTCAAAAAAAAAGTACACCACAAGAACGATTCATTCAAGGTCTTTAAGATATATCTCGGATTTTTTTCTGTAGGACTTGGGGTTTCGAAGTTACAGCTGTTTGAATACATGCACTTATTGTGTTTCTTACGATATTTTCAAATTTTTTACAGTGTATATCTTTTAAAAAGAAATAGAAAATAAATAAAACAAGTTTATAGATATAATACGTTTCAGGAGAACTATCAACCCAGAGAGTTTATAAATTTCAAAAATCGTGATGTCAGAAACGTGGGTGTTTTAACATGGAATCTCCGACATACATTGTTACTTCCAGTTTTCACTTTATAAATTTAAATTTACAAAAAAAAAAAAATATATATAACAAAATATTTACAAAATGTAAAATCCAAGAATTTGGTTTTACTTCAATTATTTCAGTTTAAGTTAAATTATTTTTTTAGAAATATATCAGCTTTAGTTAATAAATGAAATATAAAAATAATAAATACATCTGAAATATTTTTTGGTATTTGTTATAGATAACAGGGTTTTTTGAAGTGAATTAATTTTATGTCAGAGGTCCTAAAATTGTAGCAACTGAGCAAAAAATTTGTTGCTTACTATATTTCCGTTTGAGTAAATTCTTAATTGTTTGGAATTCTGAAATTTTTCAAGCCTACCTGAACTTCATAATTATAATTGCAACAAACTAACCAAACTACCAAGTAATATTAATACGATATATTGAATTAAAAATACATCAAGTTTGTATTCTGCTTTGCGAAAATCATAATGCGCTCAGTGGTACTCTCTTATTCGTTTCTTCTTCGTTCAATTTTTCTCTCTTTTACCCGAGTCATGGCAACGCTTCTCATCTAGCACACTAAGCACGCAGTCAGCATGCTCTGTAGCACATTGTGCGCCTGTTTGCGCATGTGCGCAATGTGCGAATTTTTTACCCAACTCTACAGTATCTACTTATGGGCTTGGTAGGTCCATAAACGGTGTGGTGTTGGTATTCATTTAAAAAACGTGTATGCCTGGTTCGTGTTACTGGGTCGTTAAATGTGAACTTATTGGAAAAATATTCAATGTCTATAACACCAGTGATTATATTAAATGTAAAACATGAACTCAGTAGTGAATCAGCATTCGCCCTCTGTAGAAAAAAAATCATCTTCGATGCAGGATATATATTTTCGAATGAGAGCAGTTAAAATAGTCCTTGAAAACTTCAACTTAAACAAATCTTCTGGCCCTGATTGTATACCACCAATTGTGCTAAAAATGTGTGCTTCTACGCTGGCTCGATCTTTGCATAATTTTTTCAACATCTCCAACAGGATAGTATATAATTCATCTTGTTGAAAGGTCGCGAATGTTCAGCCGGTACCTAAGAAGTGCGATGCCACGAAGCCTGAGAACCGGCCGATACCTTGCGATATGCTCTATGCTTTGAAAGTCATTGAGAGTGTAATAAACTTCCACCTAATGAATTATCTGGAGCGCAACGAATTGCTTAGTGACCGTCAATGTGGCTTCCGTAGGGCTCGTTCTACTGGTGACCTCATGACGTTCCTCAAGGAGAAATGGAACCATTGTGTTCACTTCTGTGTCATTGACTTACAACCCAATTTAATCGCTTGCTGACGACAGCGGCATTTGTCATTCATATTCCTCCAAAAAACGCCCGAACTCTTTGGAGATTGAGAGAAAGAGACAACATATGAATTAAACAGTGTAAATGACTTGGCAAAAATCTCCGTCTGTCTCTCTTTCTGCCAGTGTTGTGATGTCAACCATGAAGTGATCAAACGGTTCTATTCTTTTTGTGACCGATTGTAAAAAAAAAACCGTTCGTATGCCTCATTCGTCCGTGGATCACAATAATCTTCTTATTTGGAAATTGAATAGATTTTCTTTCATCTGCTGTTAATTGAAATGTTTCAAATAGCTCTATTGCTGTATGACCGGCACAGCTCAAAAATATTGCCACTTGCACTGTTGCCTCTTCTTTATTTGTTTTTGTTGCTGTCGAAATAAATTTGCTTAAACTTTGCAAAATTTTCTTTAACATTTCCCTTCAGCACTAGAGAGTTTTTTAAAATCCATACTTAATCTGATTGTAGTCGATTTTCAAAAAGGAAACATTTCCGCGTGTTCATCAAACCGGCTGCTACATGATGTGTATCGTACACTTCATCAAATTAAAGTCAACCTTTCTGTTTGATATGTGTTTTTTAACTGCATCGTTACGGGGCATCTCGACTAGCAATAATTCATTGCATGCTATCTGTTAAAATCCATTGCAAGCAATGGTAATATTTCAGGGTGTGTTTTTGATATTATGTTATTTTCATTTTCAAAATGACGTTGAACAAATTAGAACGCTGCTCGCTCAAATTTGATAGTTAGTTTATTTATTTATTTGTTTTTCATTACATCAAACGTAGTGTGACTCTTACAGACTACTTAAGATAAAATATAACTTATTATAAAAGCTAATTTCCAGAAAGATTAAACGAATGAATATAACCTATATATATTTGGTATTACCTTGGAATACCCTTGAGAAAATCTCGTGGTGTTGGTTTTTTCAAGGTACAGTTTATTTAGTTCAAATTTACAATGATTGAAAAGATTTATAAAAAATGATGCGATACGAGCGCTTGTCCAAATAAGAATGAAACTTTGATTTTTAACTATGCAATTCCAAACGAAAAGCTAGCTGCTTTTTCTTTTTAAGAATGACGTAACAAAGGGAATAAATTATAGGGTGTGTCGTGATTATTTAAAAGTAAGTTAGTAGGGGGTTGCCACAATACTCCCCAGCTAGACGAAAGCTACCTGTATCGTGGTGGAAAGATGACATGACGGCCACTACGTGTAGATTTCGTCGATATTGGATGCGGAGACTTCGCCGGAGTTTCTTGCGATGATGTATTTTTATCCAGATCCGTGCTGGCTGAAAAAGCAGGTTTTAGCCTGTCGACACTTATGTTCGATTGTCTTCCTCGTATTGATACCGTGAAGAACTTTTTCCATCGTTTGATGACGGGGTACGGCCCATCGTACGGGTGAGTTAGTGAAGGACGAATAGAGTCGTTTCGCACAAAAACGTGTGTTGCCGTTTGTAGAGCTGGTGATACAAACGTTTTCGGTGTTGTGTGATGTGATGTTGCAGTAGGTCGTAATTTTTCCATTGCCTTCCGAAATTGTGAAACGGCCTCGCTGGTAGGCTCGGATATGTTGCATGGAGAGAAAAATTCTCCTGGGACCCTAAGCGTCGAACCATACACCAAAAGGGCTGGCGATGCGTTAATGTCGGGCTTGAAAGCGACTCGTAATCCAAGTAAGATAGATGGTAAATGGTGAACCCACCTCGATGGATCATTGCACAAAATGGCTGTTTTAAAACTCCTGTGCCACCTTTCAACAATGCCATTTGATTGCGGATGGTAGGGCGTAGTGCGTAGATGGGTTGCACCAATCGTTGTAATCAGTTCGGTAAAAATGGCGGATTCGAATTGCCTGCCTCGGTCCGATGTTATGCGAGCTGGGACCCCAAATCTGGAAATCCAGTGTGAGAGCAGAGCTTTTGTAACAGTTTCGGCTGCTATGTCTGGTATAGGTGCTGCTTCTGGCCATCGAGTGTAGCGGTCAATGATGGTTAAGCAATATCGCTGTCCTTCGCACAATGGAAATGGACCCACGATATCGATATTGATATGTGCAAAACGCTCTTTTGGAGGAACGTACATTTCGGGTGCTGATTTTGTGTGACGATGAGTTTTTGACCGCTGACAAGCCTCACAGTTGCGAACAAAAAGAGCTGTATCCTTTTTAATGTTCGGCCAAATGAATTTTGATGTCATCAGCTTGGTTGTGGCGCGTATTCCTGGGTGCGATAGGCTATGAATCTTCGTTAAACACTGTTGTCGATGTTTTTTTGGTATGAAAGGTCGAACGTTTGACGATGACGTATCACAAATTAAGTGTGTCTCACTTTCTGGAATTAAAAATGACTTTAGAATAAGTGAAGAAGTTTGTATACCTGGTTCGTTGAGCAATTTTTGAAGTTCAGCGTTCTGTTTTTGAGCTTCGGCGATTTCTGCGTAATTGATGATGTCTACCGACTGAATGCGCGATAGTAAATCAGCTACAGCGTTTTCGGGTCCTGGTGTGTGCCGGATGTCGGTCGTAAATTGGCTCACGAAATCCAGTTGACGTACTCAGCGAGGTGAAGCTTTTTCAAGCTTTTGGCGAAAGGCGTATATTAAAGGTTTATGATCGGTAACGATGTAGCAAGAACGGCCCTCGATCATGTATCGAAAGTGGCACACGCCCTGATAAATAGCCGCCAGCTCACGGTCGTACGTAGAATACTTCCGCTGAGCGCTGGTTAGTTTCTTAGAGTAGAACCCTAGTGGTTGTAGGTGACCATCAATATTTTGATGAAGCGCGGCGCCAACGGCAATATCTGACGCGTCGACATAGAGAGCCAATTCGGCGTCAGCGGAAGGGTGTGCGAGCAATGTTGCATCCGTTAACTCTCTTTTGCAAAGTTCGAAAGCTTCGTCGGCAGCTGGAGTCCAAGCGATCGTTGTGCGGTCGTTCTTTTTGTTACCCTTGATGAGAACTTGAAGTTGTGATTGATATGAGCTTGAGCGTGGTAAGAACCTCTTGTAAAAGTTTACCATGGCGATGAAACTTTTAAGATCTTTTGCCATTGTGGGTTTCGGGTAATTTCGAATAGCAGCAACTTTTTCGGGCAACGGACGTATTCCTTGCGAGTTGACTAGATGACCGAGAAACTTGAGTTCGCTTTTACCAAGTTCGCACTTTCCAGGGTGAATCGCAAGATGATTTTCACGAAGTCGTTGGAAAACTGCGCGTAGATCTAGACGATGTTGTTCAAAAGAAGACGATGCGATGATAATATCGTCTATGTATGGAAACACAAAATCTAAGCCACGCAAGACTTCATTAATTAGCCTCTGGAAGGTCTGCGCAGCGTTGCATAGGCCAAAGGTCATGAAGTTAAATTCAAACAAGCCGAATGGCGTCGTGATGGCTGTTTTGGCGATGTCGTCTTCGTGAATAGGTACCTCGTAGATTGCTTGTAAAGTCGGTTAAGTATGGCAAGGGGTAGCGATCGGGCAGTGTCTGTGCATTTAGCGCGCGATAATCACCGCAAGGCCTCCAGGTTCCATCACTTTTTCTGACCATGTGCAAAGGACTTGACCAGTTGCTTCTTGATGGTCGACAAATGCCCGTTTTCATCAGAAACTCAAATTCATCGCGTGCTGCAGCCAGCTTTTCCGGTGAGAGGCGCCGTGGGCGAGAAAAAACAGGCTGGCCTGTTGTTTCGATACGGTGTTCTATTAAGGACTTCGTCGTGGAGCCATATGGTGCTATTTTTGCTAAGTCTGAGAACTCGGTTAAGAGGTCAGCAAACGGGTCGGTCGCATCAAATGTTTTGATTTCCGTGACGTTGCTCATGATTGGCGTAGTAAGTCGTGATTTTAGTCCAGTGACGTTATCGATCAGCTGGTTGCGTCGAAGATCGATGAGTAAATCAAAATAGCGTATGAAGTCTGAGCCTATGATTGCGCTTGTAACATCAGCAATCACAAAAGACCAATGAAAGTCACGGCGAAGGCCAAGATCTAGCTTGACGCGTTTTTCTCCAATGACCTTGATGGGTGAACCATTGGCCGCATACAGTAGAATTGTGGTTGGACGAACATCATAAGATTTTGCAGCGAGTGGAAGGACGGATACATCGGCGCCCGTGTCGACTAGGAATGTTTTATTGGAAAGCTGATCTCGTACCTGCAAGCGAAATACGTTGCGCTTCGTGGCGGAGTCTTCGCATCCTTTCGCCACGCGCGTTGAGAGTCAGGCTGAAGGTGCTGCAGAGCTCGATGGGACAGCTTGCTGCGAGCGTCGTTTGTGGCGGCATGGACTGCGGCACTTTCGGGCGTAACGACCGTGAGTTTGGTGATACCAGCATACGTTGTCTCGTGCTGAAGAATCACCTCGCGCATTGCTTGCTGGTCGTTGTCCTTCACGGCTGTGTGAACGCTGACGGAAATTTGTTTGTCTAGAATTGCGAGAAGGTGAGCGCATTGTGAACTTTTCAAATCGCTTACCCAATTCCACTACGGCGGCACGCAGTTCGTTAATTTCGTTGGGGACTGGTGCTTCTACTCTGTTGATGTGATTTGGCGCGACAGCATCAATAATTGAGTCTGCAATTTTTGTAAACTCAGCGGCTGTGCCAGATGAAGCAGCTACCACTGGCTGCGCAAATTGTGGCAAACGTTTTGTCCACAATCCCTTCAGCGCTGCTTCGCCGAGCGTATTTCCCGCTACGCGTTTCATCTCGTAGTACAATTCTGAAGGCTTTTTGTCACCAAGCGGCAGCTCATACAACAGGCGATTGAGGCGCCGTTGTTCGCTATCAGCAAAATGTTCGATGATTTGTTGCTTAATATAGTCGAATTTGTCGTTTTGTGGCATCGATGCTATAGCTTCGGTTAGCTGCCCTATAATGTTTGGGTCTAGCGCTGCCAAGACTGTTGCGGTTTTCTGCTTGTCTGCCGTAATTCCAGATGCCGTGAACCAGAAGTCCATCGTAGTGAACCAAGCTTCAATATTTGAGCTTGCCATGGGTGGAACTGGCAATCTGGCGTAGACAACCGAAATGTTGCTATGTGCTGCATTTGCTGATGGATTGGTCGAAGTAGTTTCGCCTGCTGAAGGTGCTGTGGATAAGCCGCTGTCGTTAATTTTATTAACGTTGCTTTGAATTGCGTGCGCCGCAAAAGTTTTTGCAAAATCGCGTGATTCTATTTGTAACTGTTGTTTGTTACGGTACTCGATGAACGGCTTTTTCTTCTGCCACCACGAGATCACGTCGGGGTCACCAATTTGGTATTACCTTGGAATACCCTTGAGAAAATCTCGTGGTGTTGGTTTTTTCAAGGTACAGTTTATTTAGTTCAAATTTACAATGATTGAAAAGATTTATAAAAAATGATGCGATACGAGCGCTTGTCCAAATAAGAATGAAACTTTGATTTTTAACTATGCAATTCCAAACGAAAAGCTAGCTGCTTTTTCTTTTTAAGAATGACGTAACAAAGGGAATAAATTATAGGGTGTGTCGTGATTATTTAAAAGTAAGTTAGTAGGGGGTTGCCACATATATAAAAAAGGAGCTTATGTTTGTAAGACCGCAATAGACTCCTAAACTACTCATCCGATTAGCATGAACATTTGTGTATAGAAGCTTTTTGGTACGGTGCGTGTTTGTGGGCTATCAATTTTGATCCACCTTGAACACCAGAGGGCGCTGTAGTACAAATTTTTTACAAAACTGCCTAAAACTCATAAACTGCTAATGTGATTAGAATGAAAAGTGGTATACAGTGGGTTTCATGTACGTTGAGTGTTCTGCTGCTATCGTTTTTGACCTATCTTGAACACCAGAGGGCGCTATAGTACAAATTTTTTACAAAACCACCTTAAACTCCCAAACCGCTAATGCGATTAGAATAAAAATTGGTATATAGTAGTTTTTATGTACGATGAGTTTTTTAGCACCATCTTCTTTGAATCACCTAGGACACCAGATGGTGCTGTAGTACAAATTTTTTACAAAATCGCATATATTTAGTTGTTTTCTTAGGTTACATGTGCAAATATTTACAAAATATAAAATATTTCTTAAATTTAGTAAAATTAAAAAATTTCTGTTATTTTGATATCAAAAACATGAACATATCTTGAAAACTATGAAAAATTTTACTACAACGATATATTTAATGCAACATCGTTACACAAAATTACGAAAAAATCAGATATGGGCATTTCCAAGGAAATGTCAACCACAGCCAAAAAATTCAAAGTCTATAAAAGTACGTTGTTTTTACATATTTTCATAAAGAATCTATCAAATTTAACAAATATGAACAAATTTTACATTTATGCATAACACATTTTGAAATATTCAAATGCAAAGTCGAACAAGTGCAAAAGTTCTGTTTTGTTCATTTCTATGGCACGTTTTGTTTTGATTAATGTTCTAAATGAGAGCCACTTTGCATTGACATTTTCTCTTTTAAATCTCGGTTATATATATTAAGAATATTAGAAAAATGTAAAAGGAACGATGCGATTGCTAGTTACGGTAAATTTTTTCATTGCTTTAGCATATATTTCGATATCACGTGCGACATTGAAAAGAGCATTTGTTATCAGCGTGCCAAAGGTGTTTATAGAATGTGCATCAAATTTTCGTAGAAAACAGATATTTTTATTGCAAATTAAATAAAAAAAAATTTTCTGGAAAATAATCACAGCTTTGCTCTTGGTATTTATTTAAAGTTTGTCGCGTTCGACATCTTAAATGGTTAAATTCGAAATAAATTTTTTTTTATGTAAATACAAAATATGAAATTTTTTAATATAGATCAGTGGTGTTGACGTAGTTCCACGCGTGGTGAGACTCGAAAGATTTATTTCGAGAATCGAAACACGTACACGATCGAATGCACGAAATCTCTCAATCAGTTGGCACGTAAACTTGAAGCTGAGAGGTTCGTACCACTTGATCGTGCACTGTACGTTTTGTTTTGCACTGTGTTTTGCACTGTACGAAATGTCTGAGGCATATGAAAATTCATTATTTACAGAATTATAATAATGATGGTGATAGTGACAATAATAATGATAGTGTAAATGATAATGATACCGATGATGATAATGATGACAACAATTTTTGTCAGTGCAGAGAGCGAGAGAGCAACAAACACAAGCACAAAAGTCGAAAATTGCGTGTGAACACCACTGATGTAGATGAGTAAAGACGGCGGAGAGAAAAAAATCCAACTGCAAACGGTGGAGAGAGGTTAAAGGATGAGGAAACAAAATTACAAAACAATAATTTAAAATCAAGGAAAGAATGCGAAATGGTCGACAGACGTGGAGAGCGCTGGCTGAAAGTAATGAAGATGTAATTCAAGAGAAACGGAAATATAATCTCCTACGACAACGAGAGAGGTGCAAAAAACTCTTAGAAAATAAAATGTCATATGCACATCAAAGCCAATACGCGTCTTACGAATGCAAACAAACCTTGGCGAAAGCAGTTAAGAAAGTGAAGAAAGCAATGCCAAAGGACTTGCACTAAAGGCTAAAAGTTCTTCTTTAAAGAAGACAATTTACAAAAAACATTTGACAAGAACAGAAGAATAAACATGGAAGATATCAACAAGGAAAACGAGAGCGTCATTAAGAAGCAGGAGGAAATCATCCAACAACTCCAACAACAGCTGCAACAACAAAGTGCACAGCTACAACAACAATATCAGCAACAGCAACAACATAATGAACAGCTGCAACAGCGGCAACAACAAATTCAATATCAACAACCAATTGAATTTATTCTGCGACCACAGGACATTTTGGACCAGTTTAGACGGCTAAGACCTTTCGAAGACAACAAAAACTATGGTTACTCGTCATTCATAAAATTTGGAATTGTGTGGAAGTAATCCACAACTTTACAACTACGGCATGCAGATAATTATTAACGAGAAAATTCGTGGAGAAGCAGCAAGGTGTATTCGTAAACTTGGTGATATCCAACATGGGAGGATATTAAGGTGAAACTTAGACAACGCTTCAAGCCCAACAAAACATATGGAGAACTGTTCAATAAGTGTCGGATCATGAGGGTGAATAATTTAAGTGAATTATTTAAACTAACTTTTGAAATTAAGTATGAACTAAACGAATTATACGATTTTGACGAAAGAAAACCTGATCTTTATAGGGCAGAAAATATAGATAGAGATTTAGTAGAAATAATTTTAGAAAAAATTGATGGAACCGTAAGGGCCCACGTCGATAGTGATAGAACATTAGACGAAATTTATAAAAGGTATGATAGATTAAAGTTGTTGACAGATCCTAGATGCATAGCCAATGGTCATAAAAAACATTTCAAGCCACCAATAATTCCACAAAGAAAAGAAGATTATTTTAGCCCTCAAGGTCGAAATCGTAACGACCAATTTTTGGTAAAAAATTTCAACCAAAACTCTTATGGTACTAGGTCATATTCGTCTAATAATAATAATAAAGTCAATTTGGAATTTCCGGGAAGAAATTTCAATCAAAACTTTAACGGTACTAGATCGTATTCGGTTAATAATAAAAATAATGCAGAGTTTAATCAAAACTGTAATGGTACTCGACCGTATTCATCTAATAATAAAAATTATTCAGAGTACCGAAATCAAAACCAATTATACCAGAATAAGGCTAATTCGGCTCAAACTCGCAATTCTCATATGAGTTTTGAAACACAAAACTCTAGACGAAGCTAATTCCAACCAATGGAAATTGGAAATTTCGAGGAAGATGTAAATTTTACCAACGAGCCTCGGAACCCACATTGCCCTTAATTAAATTAAGTATAGTAGAGAACACTTTTACTGCGTTAATAGATACCGGCTCAAGCACCAGTATAATAACTCCAAATGTAGCAAGTAAATACCAACCTTTTTCATTAGAAAAACCAAAGTTTTTTTCAACCATAAATGGAAACAAGGAAAACGAGCAAAATAACTAAAAGGGTAGTCACTCCAATACCAAAAGAATTTCTTGCTAATGGAACTATTTCTTGGAATGTAGCCCATCTACCTAACAGAAAGTATGATGCCATTATTGGACAGAATATTTTAACTAAATTTGATGCGATAATAGATTTAGATGATAAATATATAAAAATGAAAGGTCATAAAATTCGGTTTGCTAACACAAATTTTCCAAACGATACCAGTGATGTGTGTTCACTTGAACCTATTCAAAATGATTTCTTAGAAAAAAAAAATTTGCACCACCTTAATAGTGAGGAGAGACAAAAAGTGCATGAACTATTGACCTAATATGAAGATATATTTTTTTTGGAAGGAGACTCATTTACTTTTACTCACAGCATTCAACATGAAATAGTTACTGAAACAGATAGACCCATATATGCAAAAATTTATAGGTACCCTAAGGTACATGAAGAGGAAATAGAAAGGCAATTAAATAAAATGCTCCAACAGGGTATAGTTACCGAGAGTAACTCGCCGTACAATAGTCCATTGTGGATAGTCCCCAAAAAGTCAGACAGCTCTGGGAATAAGAAATGGAGAATTGTTGTGGACTATAGGAAGCTCAACGAATGTACTGTTAGCGATAAGTATCCAATTCCCAATATAGACAATATATTGGACAAATTGGGGAAAGCTCAGTATTTCTCTACAGTCGATTTGGCCAAAGGGTTTCACCAAATTTTGGTAAAACCTGAGGACAGAAAGAAAACTGCGTTTTCGACCCCGTTTGGTCACTTTGAATTTGTGAGAATGCCATTCGGCCTCAAAAATTCTCCTGCAACCTTCCAGAGGTTAATGAATTCAATACTAAAGCAATATATCAATAAAATTTGTGTAGTGTACTTAGACGACATTCTAATATTCAGCACATCGTTGCAAGAACACATAAACAATATTAAATCTATTTTCGAAACTCTTAAGAGTTCGGGACTGAAAATTCAAGTAGATAAGTGCAGTTTTTTAAAAAAAGAAACTGAGTACTAAGGTCATATCTTAACACAAAACGGCGTAAAGCCGAATCCAACAAAAATCGAAGCTATCAAAAACTTGTGCCTGCCCAAGACACAAAAGCAAATCAAGTCATTTTTAGGAGCAACCGGCTTCTATCGTAAATTTATCAAGGACTATGCAAAAGTTGCATTTCCTATGGTGAAATATTTGAAAAAGAACTCGAAAATCAATACTAACGACCCAAATTATATAGCTTCTTTTGAGAAGTTAAAGGAAATTATTACAAATTATCCAATTCTGCACTATCCAAACTTCAATAAAAAATTTAAGCTAATAACTGACGCTAGTAATTTTGCCTTAGGAGCCGTTCTAACCCAAGACGGACATCCTATATGTTTCGCTTCTCGTACTCTAAATGATCATGAGAAAAGCTATTCTACTGTTGAGAAAGAGTTATTAGCAATTGTTTGGGGTTGTAAGTATTTCAGACCATACCTATATGGCAAAGAGTTTGATTTGAGTAGGTACTGATCATCAACCACTTAAGTGGCTTCACACCAAGAATTGTGGTAGAGATATCAACCCAAGACTCCAAAGATGGTTGATTCAATTGGGGGAATACGATGCAAGGATAGATTATGTTAAAGGCAAAGAGAATAAAATTGCTGATTTTTTAAGTCGCATCGATGTTGATAATAATGAAATAAACCTATATGAAAGTGATTTCTACGAAGAAAATATAGATAACGCTTCAACGGATGTCCAAACAGCACATTCACAAGAAGAAGATTTGCACGACCACATTCCAATCTTGGACACAATTGTCAATAGGTTTAAAACTCAATTAATTTTAGTGGAAAGAAGGGAAAAAGAATTCGAAAAAATATTGGGTAACGATAGAATTTATATTGAAAGAGCTGATATACCGGAAAAAATTGCCGATATTGTACGAAGACATATATGTAAAGGCAAAGTTGCTTTTTACACTGATTTAGATGACACAACTTATAATCAGCTTCAGAAAAAACTTATCGAGTTGTTTCCAAGAGACTCAAGCACAAAGTTTGTGAAATGTAGCCATTTTGCAAGAGACATGAAAGACGAAGAAGAAGCAATAAAACAGGTAGCTCTTTTTCATAAAAGGGAATCAGGCCATTCAGGAATTATCGCAAATTATGAAGCTTTGAAGCATAAAATATATTATAATATAATAAAAAATAAATAACTGGTCATTTCAGCCCTTGAAAGGACTTTGACCTAGCTTCTTATGATCAATTGTGTTGTGCGTGCTATTAAGTTTGTACACAATTGACCGAGAAATGGACCTACAGGCTTAACGCCGACTCCGAACGGCGATGAACGGAATGTTCTTATTCTCAAGAAGCAAATAATTTTCTGTCGTTGCTGGGATTCGAACCCGGGTCTCCAGGTTCGTTGACATAGCGGCCACGCACTTTAACCAACTACGCCACGGACGCCACACAAAATATATTATCCTAACTTAAAAGTCATTATCCATAAGGTAGTAAATAACTGCGATTTATGTACCGCAGCGAAGTACGATAGAAAACCTTTTCAAACCAAATTTAAAAATCAGAAACACCTTCTGATATCAACGAAATAGTACACATTGATACTTACGTAAATTCTAAACATTCGTTCATAAATTTCATTGATAGGTTTTCCAAGCATGTTGTTAGCTTTTATCTTGAAGATAGAAACAGCGTAACATTAATAGAAAAAATTAGACTTTATATTTCCATACAAGGAAAAATGAAGAAAATTATATGCGATAATGAATTTAACAGAATAAATATTAAACAATTTTGCCAAGACGAGGGCATTGAGATACACTTTGTCAAACCTAATAGCCATACTGGCAACTCTGAGATTGAAAGGTTAAATAATACACTCACGGAAAAAATCCGAGTTTTAAATTTAGAAAATAAAATCCCAATAAAACAGCAGGTAATTAAGGCCATAGAAGCATATAATAATACCTACCACTCAACTATTAAAGCAACACCGCTTGATGTTCTGCAAAATAAGGTTAGTAAGGAAATTATAAGAAGTAGGATCGACAAAGCAAAAAACGTAGCTATTGCAAGATTAAATGAAAACAGAGAAAGTTATGAAGAGAATAGACAAGTGGGGTTCATAAAAAATTATATAAGCGTAAGACATAAAGAACAACCAAAATTTAGGAAATACCCATTAAAAAATGTTCATACTGTAAATATAAAGAGACCTTTGAAATTTTCAGGTAATCAGCTTGTTCGTGCTTCTGGGGATAGTGCTTCCAACTGAGGGTCTATTGCAGATAAGCCCTATTGAAGAGGAATCGGGGTATGTCCAGATAAAAATGAGAGAAATTGAAGTGGTGAACCAAACTTTAACGATTTTACATTTAATTAATACAAGTGAATTAAGCCATGTTTTAGACCAAATAGAAAACAATGTAAAGTCTCTCGATTTACATAGCAAAGAAATAGTTCAAAGAGAAATAGAAATAATAAAATCTAAATTAAAATCTATAATCCCAATAGAACCTAGGAAAAAGAGAGGATTGATACACCTTGGAGGGAAAGCTTACAAATGGCTTTTCGGAGTAATGGACGATGACGATCGTCAAGAAATCCTTGAACATCTCAGTGTTACTGACCAAAATAGTCACAACATCATAGACACTGTTAATAAACAGATTTTTATCAATACGCATTTTAACAAATCAATCCAAATTTTAAAGTCGGCAATCGAAGAGGACAGGGAAATTACGAAAAGTTATGAAAAGGAAATAAAAAGCAAAGCAAGGCAAAATGAAATCATACGACGCCTTCTGTATACGGATCAAATGTCTAAACTTACCTATCTCAAAGATAGAGTTAATCATATACAAGAAAGTATAGCATTAGCTAAAAATCATATCGTTAATCCAAATATTCTCACATCCGAAGAAATAGATCAATTCGAGGTAGACTTCTATAAATTGAAATTAATGAAACTTGATGTACTTAATTATAAAAAGGGTGTACTTATTATAGCACTAAAGATTCCAATTGATTATATCTCAGCTGAATTAAAAGTAATTGTACCACTTCCTAACAAAAATTATATGGAAATTGTCGAACCAAATAGCTATGTAATTCAAATTGAAGGCAATGTATTAGATTATCAACAAAATGTGTATTTGAAAAGTTTAAAACGAAGCAAACATTGTACGATTTTAAATAATTGTAATTATAAGTATAATAACAAAACTCAAATCGAGGAACTTGAAGATGATATGATTTTAATAAAAAATGCCTTTAATCTGCAAGTAAAGCAAAATTGTGATAATAGAAATCTAACCGTTAGCAAAAACTATATTTTCACTTATTATAATTGTAAAATAGAAATTAGAAATGAAACTTTCCAAAACTATTTGACAATAGTGCAAGATAAATATTTTTATCCAAGTAATAACCCTTCATTAACAGAAATAAAATCAGTCAATTTTGGAAAAATTGAATTAGAGAATTTTTCAAACATCAAGGAGATTGAAGAACTAAAATTTCATAAGAATATTTCTTACGGAATAAGTATAACGATTGTAATTGTCATTGTCTTTGTAATAATTATATTTGTGTTAAAAATAAGAAGACAGCCCACTGTAATAAATAAAACCAAAATTGTAAATGAACCACAAGCAAATGATATCGAATTGCAGAAAATAAAAAATAAATATAGAACTTAAGCAAAATATAAGAAAATATAACAACAAAAATTTAGCTATTTAAATTCCGTTCTCATACTCAAAAAAAAAAAACAAAAAACTAGTTACGAATAAAATAACTCGAAGAACTCAAAATGTAATGACTCAGGAGAGTCCTCAATTTAAGAGGGGAGGAGTTACGTTCCTATCGTAACATAAATCCCCACATCCGAAAAAAACATTCAAAACTGTCAATTCGGCGCATTTTTGCATGCACCGAACTGCAGATATAACACAACTGAGTAGCGTTAAGCATTCAGTCAAATATAGATAAAATGTTCTTTATATAAATTAGCTATACACAAACATACAAGCAAGTTTAGTTTTTAAATAAAAGCCTTTTTAGTTTTTATTTATAACGATTTATTAACGGTCCCTTTTTATTAAAGCTAGACCGGAGTCTTTCAGTGAATCTTAAAAACTAAACTTAATACTCTACAAAAGAGGCCAAGTAACTTCTTTTGGAAATCCAAGGGAACTCTTTATTGGAAAGATAATTACTAATGATCATAGATAATGATCATTTATAATTATGATTCAAACATTCCATTTGTTGTGAAATTCAAATGGAAGCAACGACAAACCTGCGTTATCAGCATAATTGCATTTGCAATTATGTTTATCTTAACTGCAGCATTGGATGCGCTTTGGTTTATCAAATAGCGGATGCAGCTGAATAAATTAATTCGATCAACTCAAAGTGAAGCTTTGAGTGCAATATGATCAATTTTGAAAAGATTAAGTTACATCAAAAGGATGCAGCTGAATAAATGTTGCTTAAGGCAACAATGACAGTGGAGATGATTCTATAGGATCATCGCCCAGTGTGTGGGAAGCGTTATATGTAACTCGCTCCTCCTTAAAATTCGAGTCCCTTCGAATTCTTTTGAAATGTCTTAAATATTTTGATACAAGAAAAGTTATAATTATGACTATTAAAATATAGAGTACAAAAAGGTAAATATGATAATTTTTATTTCTTGAATCAAACACTTGTTCAATTTCTTGTAAATTGTTAAATTCTGGCAATTTTAATATTTCTGTTGTATTTTCTGAAATTATGTTAAAATTTGGAATAATCACATTTAAATTACTCTCAAAACGTTTCAAAATGAAATTATCAATTTTTATTTCACATTTGTCAGATTTTATTAAATAATTTCCATTTAAAAAGTAGGTATAATTATTACATGTACTTGTAAGATTCGTTTTAACATTAATTGCCACTACGTTTCCAATATCTATTTCTTTTAAACAACTTTTTTAAAAACACTTTTTGTACATTCATTATTGTTCTTTAATAAATTTCCAATACAATGGTTAACTTTTTCCATTTTTAATATATTATTTTCTTCATTAACAATGTACGTAGCATTATAGACAGTTACAATTTTTGTCATTTCAATATTTATTTGCGTAGAATTTTTGTTTGGGATTGGTAAAATTATATTGGTTTTGAAAAAAGTTTCTAAATAATTCGGTATTAAAATAGCAAAAATTATTAAATTGTTGGATACAAGACCAATGTTACATCTTATATTTTTTAATTTTAAATTGTCAATTTTATAAAAATCAATTTCTTCGTTTGTTAGTATAAATCGGTTCATGATATTATACTTTGCTACGAGTATATTTTCTTGAATTTTTTCGATTTTTTCTTTAATTTGATTAATAATGTGCAAATATTTATTATATTTTGTTAATTCTATATTATTTGCTATTTCTTTAGTGTATGTCTCATTAAATATTGCTTTATGAGATGTGATTATTAAATTAATATTTTGCAAATACTTTTGCATATCATAATTAATTTTTATTTGCTTATTTATGTTTGTAATAATATTCTTTTGATTTATGTCAATTGTTTTGAAATGATTATCAATATGTTCCTTATCTTCATCGTCCATGTTACCAAAAATCCATTTTATGGCTCTTCCTCCTATATTAATTAAAGCTCTTTTCCCTTTGCTATGTACACTTA
Source organism: Pherbina coryleti (assembly GCA_943735915.1). Taxonomy (NCBI): domain Eukaryota; kingdom Metazoa; phylum Arthropoda; class Insecta; order Diptera; family Sciomyzidae; genus Pherbina; species Pherbina coryleti. The sequence continues at coordinate 97,702,799 of OX030948.1, read as the reverse complement.
GTGTAGCTAACGCATGTATTAAGTCATTTACTTTGTGTTGTAGATTTAAGATTATCCAACCGTTATTTAAACTGAAATCTTTAGCAATTCCTATTTTAACCTTATTGATGGTGTTGTTTATTTCTTCTAAATTATAAACGTGCAAAAGCTTTGAATAATTTTGCATTATGGCAATTTCCTCACTTTCGATGACACCATAACCTCCTTCGGATTCAATCTTGTTGATTTCCAACAATCCTTGTACCGATGTCATCAGCAACATCCATATTACCAACATTGTCTGTAAATAATTTTAATGGTCTTTTAAAATTTGCCAAATCTATTTTATTTGGGTTATTTTTATTGTAAACGGTAAATCTTTTGCTAGTCTTTTGTCTAAGAGCTTTCGGATTTTTTATATATAACTTGGGCCTATTAAAGTCAGGGACGCCTTCCCGTTTAGAATTTATTCGGTTAATTGCTTTGATTTTTATTTCTTCCATTGTCTTTTTAACTTTTTCTAAATCAATATTTCGATGATTAATAAAGTCTATTGGCTTAACCTTTGTGTTTGAATGAACTGTATTATTATAACAACCTACTGCCCTTATTACTAACTCTTCAATATTTATTTCTTCATCTTTTCTTTTTAGTATTCGTATGTGTTCTAAAAGAGTTGAATGTAACCTTTCAATATCCGAATTACCTGTATGTGAATTCGGTGTTGTAAAATGTGGGGTTATATTATTTTCGTTACAAAAAAGTTTTATTAGCGAATTATTAAATTCATTATCCATTATTAATAATTCTGGTTTTCCTAATAATGCCAGTCGTTCCTCTTATTTTGTTCTTATTGTTATCATATTTTTATCACTTAATTTATGAACTGACCCTAATTTCGAAAATTTATCTATTGTTGTTAAAAAACATATTTTATGTATCTGAAATATATCCAGATGTACAATCATATTTGGTCTGTTTGGAGTTTCAGTGTGGTTAAAATATTTTTTAAAAGGTTTCCTATCATATTTATTTTCAGCACAAGTTTGACAATTGTTAATATATTTATTTATATATTTAACTAAATTTGGATAAAAATATTTATGTTTTATTTCTTCAAAATTTTCTAAAACACCCCTGTGATTTGTATCATTATGAATTTTTTCAATAATTTCAAAAACTTGATTTTCGTCAGTTAAATCAACGGCTAATTTACAACATTTAATAAATTTAATTTTATTGTCATTACTAAAAAGATTTATTAATTTCTGTTGAACAATATTATAATTTCTATCATCTAGTTCGGAGAAAATCCCTATTTTTCCTTTTTTTATATTTGCGCGAAATATATCATTTAGATAATGTTCATTTGTTAGGTCTGTTTCCCCTATATAAATAATTTCCCCTATAATATAAATCCGTAATTTATTTTCCACCTCTACACTTTTTTGTCGGACAATTCTTATTTGTGTTTTATATTTATTGACGATTCCTTCGCTGATAGGGAAATGATCGTTTAAATTTTCTACACCAGAATGGATTGTTTCCATTTCATCATCAGATAGTTCAAACAAGTTTTTTAAATGAAAATCCTCTTTTTCGTTATCATCATTTTCTATTCGACTTAGAAAATCTGCAACCTTATTGTCCTTTCCTTTTAAATAGTCTACTTCAAATTCGTACTCTCCTAACATTATCCTCCATCTGATTATTCTTTGGTTTGGGTCTTTTAATTGAAACAACCATTTTAATGGTTGATGATCTGTTTGAACAAAAAATTTCCTTCCATACAAATAAGATCGAAAATACCTTATAGCCCACACAATGGCTAAAAGTTCCTTTTCAATTGTTGAATAATTTTTTTCGTGACCATTTAATGTTCTGCTCGCATAACATATTGGTTTATTTTCCTGGCTAAGAACAGCTCCTATTGCAATGTTGCTAGCGTCAGTAGTTAATACGAATTTTTTACTAAAATTTGGGTATGCTAAAATTGGGTATGACGTTATAAGTTTCTTTAACTTTTCAAATGCTTCTTTATATTCTACATCATTGCAGATCTGATTTAATTTAGCATTTTTCTTCAAATATTTCACTAAAGGATTAGCTATCATTGAATGATTTTTAATGAATTTCCGATAGTAACCGGTTAACCCGAGAAATGATTTTATTTCTTTTACTGTTGTTGGCAAACTCAGTTTATTAATTGCATTTATTTTTGAAGGGTTTGGTTTTATACCTTCCTTGCAAATAATATGTCCTAAAAATTCTGTGTGCTTGGACAAAAATTGGCACTTACTTAATTGTACCTTTAAATTATGTTCATTTAATTTCGTAAATATTCCCTTTAGAATCTCAAAATGTTCGGTTAATGACGTTGAAAAAACTAGAATGTCGTCCATGTATATTACACATGATTTATTAACAAAATCACGTAAAACAAAGTTCATCATACGCTGAAAAGTAGCGGGAGCATTCTTTAAACCAAATGGCATTCGAATATACTCGAAATGTCCCATAGGTGGTGAGAATGCTGTTTTTTCTATATCATTTTCATCCATTAAAATCTGATGAAAACCTTTGGCTAAATCCAAAGTAGAAAAATATTGTGAACGACCTAATTTATCAAACAAAGATTCAATATTTGGCATAGGAAATTTATCATCTATAGTTACTTTATTTAAATTTCTAAAATCGATGACAACACGCCATTTCTTTTTTTCTGAATCATCCGATTTTTTCGGAACAATCCATAGTGGGGAACTGTAAGGTGATTTACTTTGCCTTATTATTCCTTCTGACAACATTTCAGTCATTTGTGCTTCAATTTCCTGTTCGTGAATTTGAGGATACCTAAAATTTTTGGAATAAATGGGTTTTTGTGTTGTTGTCACTATTTTATGCTTTATGTAATTTGTTGCTGTTAAGTGTTGACCCTTAATATAAAAAGTCTTCTTATTATTTTTTAAAAACTTTGTAAGTTCGTTAACTTCTTCTTTATTTAAATTATCACTTATTAATCCTCTTATATCGAAATTTTCAATTTCCATGCACCTTATTTCTTCATAATTTATTGAAACATTTTCTTCTTTATTTAAAAGTATTTCTTGATTGTTAACAATTAACTTGTTTTCTAATAAATTTATAATGGCTCCAATCGGTTTTAAAATATTGTTGCCAATTATACAATCAAATGGTTTATCTTTAAAATCTGTGATTTTTATTGACATTGTCTTATTTGAATCATTAAATTCTGAGGGCAATTTTATTTTAACCTCTTGAGTTACTGGAGCAAAACCAGTTAGAGTATTTAGTCTAATCGGTTTTTCTAAATTTCTTAAACTTTTGAGTTTTCCAAAAACTCGATAATCACCTAAAGTGGTTGCTGATCCAGTATCAATTAAACATTGTACTGGTACATTATTAAAAGTTAATTTGGTCATGGGTAATCGCTGACTACCGGTCGAGTTCGAAAATTTTCAACCTGGATATTACTGATATCCATGGACTCGATGCTTGGATTACGGTTTGGTATCATCGAAGAATTAATTTCTCTTCGATTGCCATTATTCTGATTTCTTTGGTAAGAACTTTGTAAGTTATTATTATTGTGAAAAACTCTAGGCTGATATGTATTATTTGAATTTCTATTATTTGCTATATTTCTATTTGGATATCTATTACCCCAATTTTGTGTATTATTATTTTGGGTAACTCCATTATTTTGGGCATATCTAGTTTCACCTCTATAACCAGAATGTGTCTGATTATTATTTGAGTTATTCGAAAATCTCTGTGGCTTTTTGTTAGAATAATTATATTGTCCTCTAAGAACAATATCTTTCATTAAATTATTTTCGATAAAATAATCATGAGCTTTATATAAACAATCCATGTTATTTTGAATTAGTAATGCCTTAATATGGATTGGCAAAAAATTTAAATATATGTTAAAAATAATCCTTTGATTATTTTCTGGTTTGAAATCCTCATTTTTTACGATTTCAATATTATACTTTTTATTCATTGACCCTAATATTTTTTCTAATTTGTAGTGTAACTCCTCTAAATTGTTTGCTTTAACATTCATAGCTTCTTGTCTAAGATAGAAATAACTTTCTTTAATTCCAAATTCCTGTCTTAACTTTATCTGAATTTGGTCCCAAGATGGATCACTAAGTGTTTCAATTTTCCTTAAAGCCTTTCCCTGAAGCTTATTTGCCAAAATTTTTTGTATAGTAACGTGATGAGCTGCTTCTGTCAATTGAAGGACAGCACTAATATCCCTCAAATAATTACCAAGATTATAACTCCCTTCCCCAGTAAATACCGGTATACTTCTTGCTTGTAAGCATTCGGATAACGTTAAGGTTGTCATTTTCTTATTTTTTTTTTTTTTTTATTTTGTTATTATAAAGTATTTTATTTATATCTTGGATTGTCCAACTTTTTCCCGAAGTTTGGATTCGCAAGATCTTTTAACAAATTTATTGATTTGAATTAGTTATTATTATTTTATTTGTTTATACAATTTTTTTTTTTTTTTTTTTTTTTTTATCAATGTTATATCTTGGAGGGTCCTAATTTAGGAATCGCAAGATTAATTTTCGTTCAATTTATATATTGATAAATAAAATTTTTTTTTTTTTTTTTTTTTTTTTTTTTTTTTTTTATACAAGCAAATTTTCTTTTAAGTTTTCTACTTAATACCAATTAAAATTTAGTTTAATATAATACAATAATAATTTGATAAATACGATCGTTTTTCTTCGTCCTGGTTGCTTTGCTGCGGTTTCCTTTGTTGTTCAACTTGTTGCAAATTCTTTAGTTTGTTTGTTATGGAATACTCCTTTCCTGGTTCGTCAATTGTATTTCCTTTGGTTTTCCTTCAACTTTTGCTAAGTTTTAGCGATTAGCAATTTTAGGATAATTTTCGTAACAATTTGTTTTTCTTTAATGATGTTTTTTTTTTTTCTTTTTGTTTAAAGTGTTATTTAAACATCTTTTCTATAAATGTTAATATTCTTTGAATTTTTTTTTTAGCACTCAATTCTTTTATGATGTTTTTCTTCTTGTTTAAAGTCTTTTCACTTTAAAGGTTTATATTCTTAAAAGTCTTATAATGTTATTTTGCACTAACATTAGGTTCTTTTAATTATTTTAAAAGGATTGACATTTTTCACTTGTCAATCCCATCCTCGTCGCCAGTTTAGTTTTTAAATAAAAGCCTTTTTAGTTTTTATTTATAACGATTTATTAACGGTCCCTTTTTATTAAAGCTAGACCGGAGTCTTTCAGTGAATCTTAAAAACTAAACTTAATACTCTACAAAAGTAGTAGCCAAGTAACTTCTTTTGGAAATCCAAGGGAACTCTTTATTGGAAAGATAATTACTAATGATCATAGATAATGATCATTTATAATTATGATTTAAACATTCCATTTGTTGTGAAATTCAAATGGAAGCAACGACAAACCTGCGTTATCAGCATAATTGCATTTGCAATTATGTTTATCTTAACTGCAGCATTGGATGCGCTATTGTTTATCAAATAGCGGATGCAGCTGAATAAATTAATTCGATCAACTCAAAGTGAAGCTTTGAGTGCAATATGATTAATTTTGAAAAGATTAAGTTACATCAAAAGGATGCAGCTGAATAAATGTTGCTTAAGGCAACAATGACAGTGGAGATGATTCTATAGGATCATCGCCCAGTGTGTGGGAAGCGTTATATGTAACTAGCATACAAACATATATAGCATAGCATAAAATAAATACAAACATAAACAACTACAAAAATACTTACTAGATACAAAAAACCGACACTGTTTGGGCAGAGATAGCTTTTAAGATATTTTTAAGTTAGTCTTAAGATTCAATCAAATAAAGTATGTCGTAAAACTTAAGTTCTGCGCATTTTTTATTTTTATTTCTGTTATCGGAAACATAACTCGCGCGCCGGGAAAAAGCTAGTTATTTATAATAAGAAAACCAAAATAAAAATACAAATTTGAATTTAAAAAAGAAGGATGAAGAAGATTAAGACTCACGAGCCATAATGCTATGTACAAGGTTGTTTTTAAAAGTAATTCTAGAAATATTACTAAATAGGTCAGCTACGTTAAGCAATTCATTGGTTTCCTGAATTCTGTGTGCCATAGGCATATTGCGAGAATAATTTGAAGTATTGAATGTGGCGTCCGTGGCGTAGTTGGTTAAAGTGCGTGGCCGCTATGTCAACGAACCTGGAGACCCAGGTTCGAACCCCAGCAGCGACAGAAAACTATTTGCATTAAAAAAATAATTTTTCTGTACGGCCGCCACCTCTCTGCAGACAATGGCAAACCTCAGAGAGTAATAAAAATGCCATGTAAAGCTTCTTGAGAATAAGAACATTTCGTTCATCGCCGTTCGGAGTCGGCGTTAAGCCTGTAGGTCCATTTCTCGGTCGATTGTGTACAAACTTAATAACACGCACAACACAATTGATCATAAGAAGCTAGGTCAAAGTCCTTTCAAGGGCTGAAATGACCAGTTATTTATTTATTTTTTAGAAAGTAGCAGTAGAATCAAAAAGAAAACTGTAGTCGAAAATAGTATTTAATACTACTATTTGATATAAAATAGTAGTAGATAAAGAAGTATAAGTGGAAGCAGAATATAGTAGTAAAAATAGAACATAAATAGAAAACAGTAGTATAAAATAGTACCAGAAAATATTAGTAGAAAAAATAGAACTAGTCACAAAATGTGCGTTTCATGTTCGAGACCCCCTATATGAAAACCAAAACCACTGTAATTTTTTGCCTTTGTTGCTTGGTTTTCCAGATATGGCGCTTTTTCATAATATAATATTTATCAAATTATATTATGAAAAAATAATAAATATTTGATATAAAAATGTTATATCAAATATAATATTTATATATCTAAATATATATGTTAATTTTTTTTATCGATATAGTTTCGATCAAAAAATTATTTTTTATATATGATCGAACAAAATATTGATCAATGATTGATTTTTATTTCTGATCAAAAAAGTAACGATTGAAGAATAACTATTATTTCTGATCGAATAAATAACTCACATGATTTTTTTTTTTCTTAAATGAAAAATAACGATCAAGAATACGCTTTTATTTCTGATTAAAAAAATAATCAATAATTACTGCACATTACTTCACGCTGCGTTGTTGAAATTCGTAATTTATAAATCGCAACCCTTATATATCGTTTACTTGAACTGTCAAAATTTTATCACTCGCTTTTGAGCTGCCGCACAATGCATCGAAATGGTACGAAAATAAGAAAAAAAAATTGTTTTTGTTTTAAAAAAAAGTATGCAATTTAGATCTATATTATTAGGTTCTATAAAATTTAAAAGATTTTTAAAATATCTTTAATAATAAACAAATGTGATCCTTTTATACGACACCCTGTTATTTTAAGAAAATCAAGTAATTTAAAATTGGGTTCATGTTTTAAAAACTACATCATGTTTTTTATAAAAAGCAGTAAAGAGGATTATTTTAAAATGTATTCAGCTTCTGAAAGTAATTTTGTTTAGAATATAGTTTTTGTAAATAAAATTTTCTTTACGTTAAAAAAACACCTAAAAACTCAAAAATTTGCAAATATTTGATAGGCTATAACAAAAAAAAAGGATTGTTTGGTTTTATCGAAACTTTTTTGTAATTTTATTTTGAGTATTAAATTTTGATTTCCAAAATATTATCTGCCCTTTTTTATAAACAAGAAAGTTACGCAGATTTAAAAAAGTGACTTTTTGCGAAGATGCTCAATTTTGTATGGAAAATTATTCAAAATTTAACAAAATTCAAAAGAGAATTGCAAAAAAAAAGGATTCTTTGATTTAAGCGAAACTTTTTTCTAATTTTATCTAAAGTATTAACTTTCCATTTCCAAAATATTATCTGCCCCTTTTCATAAACAAGAAAGTTATGCAGATTTAAAAAAGTGACTTTTTGCGAAAAATGCTCAATTTTGTACGGAAAATTTAAAAAAATTCAAAAGGGAATTGCCAAAAAAAAAAAGAATTCTTTGATTGTAGCGCAACTTTTTTGTAATTTTATTTGAAGTATTGACTTCCTATTTCCAAAATATTATCTGCCCCTTTTCATAAACAAGAAAGTTATGCAGATTTCAAAAAGTGACTTTTTTTGCGAAAAATGCTAAATTTTATATGGAAAAATATTCAAAATTTAGCAAAATTCAAAAGGGACTTACAAAAAAGGATTTTTGGTTTTAACGAAAATTTTTTGTAATTTGATTAGAAGCATTATTTGATTATTTTATTTGAACTTTTGATTTCCAAAATATTATCTACACATTATAAAAAGAAAGTTATAGTAGATAACAAAATAATTTTAGTAACACAGGATATTTCAGCTAGTTTATATATAAAAGTGCAATTAAAAATAATACTGAACACTGTCTTTTTTTTTTAAGCTTTGAACCAAGGATTGCAGGTGGAATACCTATTCAGTCAAGTCTGCCTTGGTTCGAAATGGGGTGATAGATTAGTGGGAAGGAAAGGGCAATCAAGTGAAACACGTGTAGGATGTTCTAAGCGTGGTGGAAAGCCAAAGAAACATGTGAATTTGAATCAGAGGCAAGTGTTATGCCTTTACCTCAGTCAATTCAAGTTATAACGCAATCTCATCCACAAACTTCTCTTCCATCAACTACAAATTCAAGTTGTAAATATTGATGAATTTTTAATTTCAGTTGATTAGAAATGAGGATAGAAAATTTAGAAAGGTTTTTAACCCTTTGTGGCATACATTTTTCTCCGGGATAAATTCGGAAAATCGTAGCTGATCTTATAGTTTTCGGAGTCACTGATCACGAATCTGAGGTCAGATTTGTTGACTTCGCAGAGGGCGCCACCGTACAGCGCATGCGCGTAGTGAATGTCCTTAAGAAATCGACGCATGGTCCCGAAACCTGGTACCCGGGGTTTTAGGGGGTCGCTGATCACGAATCTGAGGTCAGATATGTTGACTTCGCAGAGGGTGCCAAGTATCGTATCAGTGTTTAATCGTAATCAGTGATTAAAAATACGTTTGCACTTGAATTTCCTTGAAAAACTCAGTTTCGTAAGTAATCAAGATATAAGTTTCGACTCAATCCGCTCTCAGCCGAACCCGGAGACACGAACGAGGACGTGGCGGTTACAGTCTCCATTTGTTTGTTTTTTTTTTTTGTTTTTTTTTTATTTTTTGTTTTTTTTTTTTTGTTTTTTTTTGTTTTTTTTTTATGTATTGTTTTTTTTTTGTTTTTTTGTGTTATTTTTGTTTTTTTTTTGTTTTTTTTTTATTTTTTAAGTCTTTGATTTTCCTTTTTTTTTGGTTTTTCAATTGTTTTTCTTGAATTTATTCTCCTGCTTGGTTTCATGTCCTTATTAGCGGTGATATTCAGAGAAACAATTTCTTGTTGGCAACAAACACAATGGGACCCCACAAGAACTACAAGTCCAATGACTTCGCTTTTCTCATTAGCTTTGGTACTGCAGTGAGCACATCGCCTTGCTGTATCGCTATATGCTGGTAAATGAGATGCTTCAGAGCGTCTTTTCTCTATAGAAACCTGTGGTTTACACGAGCTTGTAACCATCGCGGTACGTTTTCTGCCTCTAGAAACAGGTAACTTATGTCCGACCAAAGATTCCACCAAAGAGAGCCAGAATTCCTTAGATGTTATGGAGGGGTTGAATCCTTTGTTCCTGTATATTATGAATGAGTTGACTACAGCAACATCTACAAAATGCCAAAATATTCTAAGCCACCATTTTTTAGACTTACGGTCGATTCTGTAAGTTGATACCAAGTCATCAGAGTTATCAACAAACCCCATATACTTGTTGTAGTCTGCACAAATGACTGGAGCATTTACGTTCTTGGATGAACCATCTTTCTGCTTGCGCTGCACCACTGCTAATACCGGTTATCGATGTCTTAAATTCATAGTCTCCATGATCCATATCTTTATCGGATATATTGCTCTTTGGAAGTCTTCTACGATTTGAACGGACGGTTCCACATGCAAAGATGTTATCTTGTTTTAGAGCAATCATGAGAGGAACACTGGTGAAGAAGTTGTCGAAATACACGTGATGATTGTTACCGACTAACTTACGTGTCAGGTCTTTCACTACTCTCGGACCTAAGTCTTTTTCAGCCACTCCAACCTTACCGGCATATATTTGAAATTCACAGAGAAAGCTTGACTCATCAGCACGAACCCAACATTTGTATCCGCGTTTGATTGGTTTGGAGGGCATATATTGCTTGAGACTGCTCCGACCCTTGAATTTGATCATGGACTCGTCTATTGTTTGATACTTACCTGGATTCCACGATCTCGTGAAATTTTGATTCAGTATATTTATCATGGGTCTCACTTTATATAACTTGTCATAGTTAACATCACATTTCCCTAGCTCCTTCTCATTATCCGCCATATGAATGTTCCCGAAAATATATCCGAATCGAATCACTGACATCAAAGGACTTATGTATGGATCATTCAATTTTGGATTGGCTGACCAGTAATCCCGATATGATGGAAGTTTTTTAATTCCCATCAAAATATTTATGCCCAAGAAAATCAAGAGCTCATCTTTCGTCATAGGATCACCTTTCTTTTTCTTTTGTCGTGCATACAGATTTGTTTGAGTCACAATCAAATCCAGAAGATTGTCTGAAAATAAATGTAGAAATATATCCCGGGGTGATTTGAGATTATCAGGGATATTGGGCCCAAAACTTTTAGTGAAAGGAACATCATCTGTTGCCTTGCTCTTTCCTATCCATTTGTCAATGTCTTCCTCCTTCTTTTTTGCGCGTGATTTTGGAGTATTATCTTTAGAAGAATCAGTTTCTGAAATATCATCGTCTAAAATTTCCTCAGTGGGTGCGGGCAAAGGAGTTTGTCTACTCGGGAGATCAATAGTATTGCGTGACACATCCCTGAAATCACTTTCATCATCTCCCTCACCGCACAATCCATCAACTGATTCCGTGTCACTGGGAATTTCGGTCACTATCCTTCCACGCCTGCGCCCCATGTTATTTTTGTAAAGAAATTCGGTTATAAGTTATGGAATATAATTTCTTTTGTTATAAGGAAATAATGTGAGAGTAAGCAACTGACCTGAATTGAGATTGGAAATATATGATCAGCGGCCTCGGAAACCCCCCGAAGAAAAGATTTAGGAAAAGACAGCGAGTCTTACAGCCAATAATGATTTTTTTCGCCAGAAGTTGATATTTTTTGTAATTTGTGTATTAATTAACAATTATTTATTAACAACTTCTCATAATTGACAACTTTTGTACACTCTCCACCATCCTGATAATCTTAAGACATAAAAAACTGAATGGAAAAGACTTGAAGGTTCCCGAAAAATATGAAAAACTAATTGGAATGAGGTGGGAACCCACAATCCCACTATGCCGCAAAGGGTTAAAGCGAAGGACCATGGCCTGGCCGGGAATCGAACCCGTGACCTCTGGGTTGGCAGTCGAGCACACTACCAATTCGACTACTGAGGCCGCCTTGGTTGTTTGTACATATGCACACATTAATTTTTTTACTTTTTCACATTTTGTTAATAAAAATAAGTATACAAAATGAATGAAAAAAAATTAATATAGGTCCAAGGGAGGTACCCCTAGGAACCAACCGATTTCAACTATTTTTAGAACACATGTATTGTTTTATTTGTCTAACCTTTTCATTAAGTTTCGTAAGGATCGGCCAACTTTTGTATGTACTTCCCATACAAAATAATGTCAAAAATCAATATAGGTCCACGGGAGGTACCCCTAGGAACCCACCGATTTCAACTATTTTTAGTACACTTCTATTTCTTTAATTGCCTAGTCTTTTAACCAAATTTTGTTAAGATCACTCAATTTTTATATGTACCTCCCATGCAAAATAATGTAAAAAATTAATATAGATCCAAAGGAGGTACCCCTAAGAACTGACCAATTTCAACCATTTTTGCAGTGTTTCTTAATTAGCTTAAATTAATCCAACACAATTTCATTATCATAGGAGCACTCCTTCTATTTATGTTCCAATTTTGTATGGATTCAATGCACTGTGTGCCGTTAGAATGGATAAGTTGATTTATAAAGGATAATAACTTTCTTCACTACTATTCTTAAATGTTTAAACACAATGTTTAAAAATAGGTAGAGAGTACAACAACGAACTAACAGTTCGAAATTTTGCTAAAAGAAATACAAAAATTGCCAAACAAAAAACAAAAAAAAAACAATTAAATTACGTATACATATTCAATCTTACCTTTTCATACTCAATAACAGCAAAAGCTCATACTATCAGACCTTTTAGTCCTTTAAAGCTAACTAACCGTTTATTAGTGGCGTCCGTGGCGTAGTTGGTTAAAGTGCGTGGCCGCTATGTCAACGAACTTTGGAGACCCAGGTTCGAACCCCAGCAGCGACAGAAAATTATTTGAATTAAAATAATTTTTCTGTACGGCCGCCACCTCTCTGCAGACAATGGCAAACCTCAGAGAGTAATCAAAATGCCATGTAAAGCTTCTTGAGAACGAGAACATTCTGTTCATCGCCGTTCGGAGTCGGCGTTAAGCATGTAGGTCCGGTTCTCGGTCAATTGTGTACAAACTTAATAACACGCACAACACAATTGATCATAAGAAGCTAGGTCAAAGTCCTTTCAAGGGCTGAAATGGCCAGTTATTTATTTTTATTTTTTTTTTTAACCGTTTATTCAATTAACTATGACCCTAAAGATCTTGCAATGGAACATAAGAGGCTACGCTAATAATTATAATGAGGTTTTAGTGCTCATAAAGACACATAACGTTAAACTTCTAGCACTGCAAGAAACACATACACAGCCTAATTCACCTATACCTATCCCGATAAATTTTTCCATTTACCCCTTTAACACTTCAGACTTTTACGGAGGAGCTGCCTTCATCCACTCATCCACCACTCTATTGAACACAAAGTAGAATTTCTTAAAAACGATTTGGAGGCTTTATGATTCAAATTATGTTCACAAAAAGAATTTACAGTGATATCTGCCTATATACCACCCAATAAACATTTTAGTCGGACAAATTTACATAATGTTCTTGGGAATTTAACTTCTTTAGTTTGATTTTCGGCGACTTCAATAGTAGACACCCCTATTGGGGATCCCATTATACTAATCGCAAAGGTTGAACTCTAGCCAACTTAATTTCCCAATCGAACTTCATTATTCTCAACGATAATTCCCCTACCCATTTCAGCACGCATAATACCCTTACGCACATAGACATCTCAATCTGCTCTCCCATTTCAATGTGCTGTGATTGGGCTATTCAAAAAGATTTATGCGGGCGCGACCACTTCCCTATTGTAATCTCACTTTTCCAGACCCACCAACTCACCACACAAATCCAAAAACCTCGTTTTATTATAAAAACAGCCAACTGGGATTAATTTAGACACTCAAATAAAAACTGATGCAATCGTCCGGTGTCAAATAAAATCAACAAAGAGGCCGCAAATATAAATAAAATAATACCTCAAGCTTCACATGCATCCATGTATGCATCCAACCCAAAAAATTTCTCACACAATGTTCCATGGTGGAACTCAAAGCTACAAGAACTAACTGCGTTCCGAAAAAAACAAATTTTCTATTATATGTATACCATCTAGTTGTCGTTTCCCTATCTGCAACGAAAGACATGTCTATTATATCACTTGATTTTGCCAAGGCATTCGACAGAATTGGAATTCACTCTATGATAGATCAGTTAAGGGTCTATACTAAAGTTTTTTAAGCGAAGAAAAAAAAAACCTTGTATTAAAAGTTTTATTTTTAAGCTACTGTTTATTTTAGGTAATTTTTGTTTTACATTATAATTATATATGTTTTGAACAAAACTTTTTGAATTTTTCGATAACAAATATTCAACCATATAGCAGGAATCCGTAGTATAGTAAAGTACCTTAAATATGTGGTGGACACGATTTTTTTGAGCTAATTTATATAAAAACAACAAATACAAATGACTTGCGAAGCCGGCAAACTTCGTTTTGCCTAAAATAAATTTTTTGATTGAATTAATTTCGAGCATTCACGAAAATTTTCAATCGTCAACAAATGACGCAATAATACAATTTCAATTATAGGTTAAATGAAACACTTTCGAATTCAATTGAATTCATATTCTTTATTTATAAGGAAAACTGGCCCGACGGACTTCGTTCCATCCAATATTTGGCGAAAATAGAATAAAATTAAGTATGAATTTCATTGAATTCTGTTCGTTTTACAGAAATCTAAAAAAAAAAATAAGTTGGCTGTATCGTGTTAGATTTTGACATGACACCGTGTTTTACTATGGCATTTGGTGCAATAAGTTCAATTGAAGGCATTCCCTGAGAGCACTCATGACGCCATTGATTTTTTCTTATTTTTATCATCTGACCTCAGCTTTGCTCTTTCATACAATTTACCGTTTTTGTTGTTGTTTTTTTATTGTTGTTCTTTATCCTGTTGACGTTGTTGTTGTTGTTGTTGGTGTTGGTGTTGGTGATGGTGATGGTGATGATGGTGATGGTGATGGTGATGGTGATAGTGATAGTGATAGTGATAGTGATTGTGATGGTAATGGTGATGGTGATGATGATGGTGATGGTGATGGTGATGGTGATGATGGTGATGGTGATGTTGATGTTGATGGTGATGGTGATGGTGATGATGATGATGATGATGATGATGATGATGATGATGATGATGGTGGTGATGGTGATGGTGATGCTGAAAGTGATGGTGATTTTGATGGTGATGGTGATGGTGATGATGTTGGTGTCGTTGTCGTTGTCTTGGTTGTTTTTTTGTGGTGTATTTTCTTGGCCTAAGCTCCATACCATTTATCTATGCATGAATGCTGCATTTTCGATCTTTGAGGAGCTCTCTCTGTGTCCCCAAAAAACTCCATTCTGAGTTTCAATGTTCTGTGACTTTTTTTATTTCTATAGTTATTCTGTCGAAAATTTAGTTTGTATGGGCGAAGCCATGCCACGTTTTCAATGCTGGTGCCAGTTTTCCAGTAGAAATACCTGACCTATAAGTAACTCCATACTTTCAAGGCTATTAGATATCAAAAATTTAAATTGTATGGGCGGAGCCATACCCCCTTTTCCAAAGCCTGTTCCAGTTTTCCAACAGAAGGATATCAAGTGACAACTCCATACTAAATTACATTGTTATGCTTTATTTAAATCCAAATATATTCGACATCCAAAATTTGGCTTATATGGACGGAGCCACACCCTCTTTTCCAAAGCCTGTCCCAGTTTTCTAGTACATAGAAGGACATCACCCAATAGTAATTTCATTCTGAGTTTTATTGTTATGCGATATTTATTTCCAAAGCTATTCGATATTATATTTTTGAATAATATGGGCGGTGCCACACCCCCTTGTCCAATGCTTGCTCAATTTTGCTAGACGAAGGACGCGATTAAATAGTACGCTCCTACCAAGTTTCATTGATGTGTGACTTATAGCTTGAAAGTTATACCGAACATTTGGTCTGCTGAGCGCCACGCCCCACGTCCAACGCCCATAAAATTTTACCTGTGGAAAAGCACTTGTAAAATGAGGTAGAACACCGAATTCCGATGCTAGGTGACCTGTAATTTCAAAGCTATTCGCTATCGTAGATTTGGGTTGTATGGGAGGTGCCACGCCTCCTTGTCCAATGTTCCGTGAATTTTTTCCAAAACCTTTGCGTAACAATTACGAACAAACTCACAGAAGGAATTTGGTCCAGTCGTTTTCAAGTTTTAAGCATCCGAACAAACCACGATTCATTTTTATATACATACTAGCTTTTCCCGGCGCGCGTTGCTGCACCCTGAAACTATATGGGAACATAAAAGGTGTATTCAAAACTTTTCTTAGACTCATAGTTTGACACCACTGTTATTTTCCACTGCCCGTTATAGTTTCCCATTAGCAGATCACCAAATTGTGGGCGGTAAAAGGGGGTGTGACAGAAATTTAAGCCATCTCGTACTTGAAAAAAATGTACTGCCAAAATTTCAGCTCTATCGGCTAAGTAATTTGAAGTTTCCAACCATCACACAGACAGCGTTTTGCTTTTTGTACAGGGTGTTTTTTAGAGGTATAGAACTTCGAATTGAAATAACACACAAGAAAATCGTTTTAATGTCCATCAATTTGGAAGGATAATTTTATGCCATTAATGTTTAAATATGATTTCGGGCATGTGGCCGCCGCGGCTGGCTCGAATAAAGTCAGTTCTACAGGTCCAATTTTCAACCACTTTTTCGAGCATATGGGGCCGTATGTCGGCAATAATGCCACGAATGTTGGCCTCCAAGTCCCCTAACGTTTCTGGTTTGTTGGCGTAGACGGCGACTTCACATATCCCCAAAGAAAATAATCCAATGGTGTCAAATCACACGATCTTGGTGGCCAATTGACAGGTTCATTCCGCGAAATTATGCGCTCATCGAATGTTTCCTTCAATAAATCGATTGTGACGTGCGCTGTGTGGCATGTAGCGCCGTCTTGTTGGAACCACAACTCATCCACATTCATGCCATCCAATTCGGGAATAAAATAGTCGGTTATCATGGCTCTATACCGGTCTCCATTAACGGTAACTGACTCTCCAGCATTATTTCGGAAGAAGTATGGCCCAATGACTCCACCAGCCCATAGAGCACACCAAACAGTCAGTTTTTGTGGATGTAATGGCGTCTCAAGGATCTCATGTGGATTCTCTACACTCCAAATGAGGCAATTTTGCTTGTTGACGTAGCCATTCAACCAAAAATGAGCCTCATCACTGAACAACATTTTGCGATGAAAATCAGCATTGAGATCAATCTCATTTTCGGCCCATACACCAAAATCACGACGCGTTGCATGGTCTCGCGACTTTAATTCTTGCACAAGCCATAAAGTTGATGGACAAAGCTCCAATTGCTGTGCACGGTGGCAAATCGATTCATTCGGTTCCTCTTCAACATTTTGCTCTACAGCGGCAATTGTTTCTTCGGTGCGCACTGTTCGACGTCTCTGCGGATGCGTATTATCACATAGAGTAAACGTAGTGCGAAAACGACCCATGGTTAACCGAATTAATTGCTCTGATGGACGATTATGTCGACCATAAAATGGACGGAGCTTGCGGTGAACTTCGCGAACTGAACTATTATTTTCGAAATAAATTTGCACGATTTGCAAGCGTTGTTCTTTTGTCAACCTGTTCATGATGAAATGGCAAACCAAACTGAACATAAATGACATTAGAGTTGCCAGATTTGACCACAAAATGCCAGTTTTATCTCTATTCGAAAAACAAATCCCTAAAAAAAACACCCAGTATATATATTTTGGATAAACATTATTGGCTATAACTTCCGATTGGCAAGAGATACTTAGATAATTTTTTTTATTAAATTAATTTTTTAGCTTGTATATTTTTTCAAAAATATAAAAACACAATATTGGAAAAAAAAATTTTGTTCGAAAAATTCAAGGGGTAGGCCTTGTTTTTTGAATCACAGCAATGGTTTTTAATTTTTACGTAAAATTGAAATAACTTTTGCCTATAAATGTTATAACTTTTAAATAGAGTTGAAAATTTGCGAATTTGAATTTAAATTATTTTTACAACAAAAACAAATTTTGAGCCTTGTTGTGAGAAAAACTCCAAAATTTCAGACCGTTTTTGAAAAAAATATTTAAAATATATGTATATACTCAACTAACGGTATTTTTGCATTAAAGTTTTCATAGTACTTTGATGAAGCTTTCAGACAAAAAAAAATTAAACAAAATGAATACAAAAGCAGCGGAGATATTTGACTCGAAAGTCGCAAAATTAAATTTCTGATTGCTTTTTTCTCATTTTTGAGCAACGATGTTGCATTAAATATATCGTTGTAGTAAAATTTTTCATAGTTTTCAAGATATATTCATGTTTTTCATGTGAAAATAACGGAAATTATTTTTATTTTACTAAATTTAAGAACTATTTTATATTTTGTAAATATTTGCACATGTAACCTAAGAAAACAACTAAAAATATGCGATTTTGTAAAAAATTTGTACTACAGCACCATCTGGTGTCCAAGGTGGTTCAAAGAAGATAGTGCTAAAAAACTCATCGTTTCTGAAAACTACTATATACCAATTTTCATTCTAATCGAATGAGCGGTTTGTGAGTTTTAGGCAGTTTTGTAAAAAATTTGTACTACAGCGCCCTCTGGTGTTCAAGGTGGATCAAATTTGATATCCCACAAACACGCACCGTACCAAAAAACTTCTATACACAAATGTTCATGCTAATCGGATGAGTAGTTTAGGAGTCTATTGCGGTGTTACAAACATAAGCTCCTTTTTTATATATATAGACTAGCCTTTTCCCGGCGCGCGTTGCTGCACCCTGCAACTATATGGGAACATAATAGGTGTATTCAAAACTTTTCTTAAACTCATAGTTTCACACCAGTTTCATTTTCCACTGACCGTTTTAGTTTTCCAGTGGCAGGAGATCACCAAATAGTAACTCCATTTTGAGTTTGTATGTAAGTACTGCGACTTTTACTTTCAAACCTATTCGATAATACAAATTGTATGGGCGGAGCTACACCCCCTTATAATTATATAAGGGGCATTAGCCCATCCCAGTTTTCTAGTAGATGGACATTACCCTGTTTTAGTACAGTTGCCGACAGTGAGCATACACACTAAATTATCAAAATGTAGCCAAATCGACGAAAACCGTAGGAAATATAGCATTTTTATTGATTGGTGGGCGGTAAAAAGTGTTGTGACAAAAATTTAAGCCATCTCGTACTTTAAAAAAATGTACTGCCAAATTTCAGCTCTATCGGCTAAGTAATTTGAAAGTTTTCAGCCATCACACAGATAGCGTTTTGCTTTTGTGTATTTATTTTTTGGATAAACATTATTGGCTATAACTTTTGATTGGCAAGAGATACTTAGATAATTTTTTCTAATGAATTAATTTTTATGCTGGTATATTTTTTCAAAAATATAAAACTACAATATTCGAAAAAAAATTTTGTTCGAAAAATTCAAGGGGTAGGCCTTGTTTTTTGAATCACAGCAATGGTTTTTAATTTTTACGTAAAACTGAAATAACTTTTGCTTATAAATGTTATAACTTTTAAATAGAGTTGAAAATTTGCGGATTTGAATTTAAATTATTTTTACAACAAAAATAAATTTTGAGCCTTTTTGTGAGGAAAACTCCAAAATTTCCGACCTTTTTTGAAAAAAATATTTAAAATATATATACTCAGCTAACGGTATTTTTGCAATAAGGTTTTCATAGTACTTTGATGAAGCTTTAAGACAAAAAAAAATTTAACAAAATGTATACAAAAGCAGCGGAGATATTTGACTCGAAAGTCGCAAAATTAAATTTCTGATTGTTTTTTTCTCATTTTTGAGCAACGATGTTGCATTAAATATATCGTTGTAGTAAAATTTTTCATAGTTTTCAAGATACATATATTCATGTTTTTGATGTGAAAATAACGAAAATTATTTTTATGTAACTAAATTTAAGAAATATTTTATATTTTGTAAATATTTGCACATGTAACCTAAGAAAACAACTAAAAATATGCGATTTTGTAAAAAATTTGTACTACAGCACCATCTGGTGTCCAAGGTGGTTCAAAGAAGATAGTGCTAAAAAACTCATCGTTTCTGAAAACTACTATACACCAATTTTCATTCTAATCGAATGAGCGGTTTGGGAGTTTTAGGTGGTTTTGCAAAAAATTTGTACTATAGCGCCCTCTGGTGTTTAAGATAGGTCAAAAAAGATAGCAGAAAAACACTCAACGTACATGAAACCCACTGTATACCACTTTTCATTCTAATCGCATAAGCGGTTTGTGAGTTTTAAGCAGTTTTGTAAAAAATTTGTACTACAGCGCCCTCTGGTGTTCAAGGTGGATCAAAACTGATATCCCACAAACACGCACCGTACCAAAAAATTTCTATACACAAATTTTCATGCTAATCGGATGAGTAGTTTAGGAGTCTATTGCGGCCTTACAAACATAAGCTCCTTTTTTATATATATAGATTAAGATGTAAATGACATACTAAAATTTCTGAAAACGAAATTTCTAAAACAATTTAAGTCTAAGGCTTGGCAAAATATCTCATCATGGTACAAAGAACAAAACATACAAAAACTACCTTTAAGCCACTTCCTAAGACACAATTTCGACCATTCATTTTCTAGAATGGATTTAGTTAAATTTACACGAATTCGTCTGAGCCACACAAAGCTGACCCACCTTCATCTCATGGACCCCATCACCTCAAACATATGTCCAGTTTGCAACTCTGTGCCAGTTTCCATAAAACACGTCATAGCTGATGGTAACATTTTTAGTGCATATACACTAAGAGAAAAAAATATTAAATTTATCCAAAAACTTTTTTAATTTATCCAAAAAGCGAGTCATTTTGCAGCAATAACGCATTTGCATAAATCGAAATCGACAAACGTAAATATTTAAAATTTATTTGAATACTGTTTTAATTAAATAAAATATTTAAATATTTAAACAGAATTAATAAAAAATATATTAAAATTATGCACGAATTTTTTTTAAAATATCTTTCAAATATTTACTATTTGAAAATAAAACTATCGCATTTAAATAAAATTTATATAAAAATATTGAATTTTAAAGACAACATATTTAAATTGAATATGTTATTAATGGCTTTATAGCATTATTTTCTTCATATTGCGTCCATCAAATGCCATTTGCCCGCATTATTTATTCTCTGTTTCACGTTTTTCGTTCTCTAATTTATACTATTTTTGACAGTTGGTACAATATTAGGGCACCAAATGTCAAAAAGAGCATAAACTAGAGAAAGAAAAAGTGACAGAAAATTATAAGCAAAATATGTAGGTAAATGACAACCGGTACCAGATATTTGTGAGTAAATATCAAGTTGTCACTCCACCCTGCATCATTTCATTTCTTGGCCAAACTTGCAAGCTATATTAACCTTGCAACAATAACTAAATGAGAACTATAAGAAACCTGCAACTGCAAGAAATAAACTGCAGGAACAGAGTGCGATGCTGTTGCTGCTTGTCGGAGTATGTGTGTACGTGTACGATACTGTTGCTGTTTGCATGAATGGAATATGTGTGTACGTGTGTGGAATAAATAAAATTCAAATACGGGGAAAAAAACGAGTTGTAAGGAAAACATTTGATTTATCCACGTAAATATTTAAATAAAATTTATACTGAGGCGTGGATAATGCTAATATACGTTATTTCCCTTAGTGTAGAAACCACACTTTTCTTAACACCGATCCTATCGAATGCATTTCCAATGCCACAAACGACAATATTAAAAACATAATGTATATGGCTTGCCAGATCATCACCTTCTTTGGAAGTTTATAAACTTTTTTATATTTAAATTTTGAGGAGACAACAAAACGCTTGTGCAGTATAAAACTTTTGCCCTGGAAGCTATTGCATATCAATTTTGACATCGTCCATGATTAAACACCCAGTGAATTTCGTCAACACTTTATCGTACAGTAATAGAGTGGGCTTTTTGGCTGACAAATTAATTAATTGAATGAACAGAAAATTAGTTCAACTGAAAAACTTTCTGCGTCAGGTGGAAATTGAACCAAGGATTTATTTAAAAAATTGTAATTCAGGAATACAACGAGGCCATTGTAACTTTTTAAGAGCATATCTTGTAATAATTCTTTGGACTCGTTCTATACGATTTGAATGTTGGACATAAAAAGGATTCCAAATAATTGAACAGTACTTTTATTGTATGCGGATCCCTAAAATTTTAGGTATATCGCTTAAGGGAGGACGATCCTCACAAGGCAACGCGTGAGGGTCAAGGGGGCGATCTTCACATGGCAACGTGTCTGACTGCCTCAACCTGGTGAGGCCAGCATTATCCATGTGGAACTCGTCTCAAGTCGACTCAAACCTCTGCGTGGTGTCCTCTAGAAACGGCAAACTGGCAACCGTTAGTTTGACGGCTAATCTGAGCGGCGGGCTCCCCCTGCCCTTAAAGGGTTGTGCGTTGGGTTTGAAGCCCACCACGTAAAAACAAATTTCAATGAAAACGACAAGAAAAAAGATAAAGATGATCCCCAAATCTGATGACGACTACCGCAAACGAAAAACTGACAATGATTTGCGGATATGCACCTGGACCGTCCGAACCCTTAATTGGGATGGTGCCTCTATCCAACTGATAGATAACTTAGAAAGATACAAAGCTGATATCACTGCAATCCAAGAAATGCGATGGAAGGAACAGGGTTGCTCACGGCAAGCATCCTGTGATATCTACTACAGCGGCCATGCGGAGAAGCACGAATTTGGATGCGGATTCGTGGTTGGCAAGCGACTACGACATCATGTTCTGCGATTCACACCTGTGAACGAACGACTTGCCATACTCCGTGTCAAGGCAAGATTTTTCAACATCAGCCTGATTTGTGCGCACGCTCCGACAGAAGATAAGGACGATGAGACCAAAGACAGCTTCTACGAGCGCCTTGAAGAGGCCTATGAGCGCAGCCCCCGCCACGACATAAAAATCGTGCTTGGTGACTTCAACGCCAAGGTGGGAAAAGAAAATATCTTTGGTCCAACAGTCGGAAAGTTCAGCCTCCACGACAATACCTCCGATAACGGAATGAGGCTGATTGACTTTGCCGCAGCGCGAAACATGGTCGTTAGTAGCACTAGATTCAAGCATCTCAATATTCATAAAGTAACTTGGCTGTCTCCTGATCAAACGACGCGCAACCAAATTGATCACGTTTTGATTGACAGAAGGCACTCTTCCAGTGTTTTAGATGTACGCACGATCCGTGGTGCCAATATAGACTCGGATCACTATCTTGTCGCAGCCAAGATCCGTACACGCCTGTGCGCAACCAAGAATGCGCGCAATCCAGCAGAGAGAAAGCTAGACGTCGAAAAGCTGCAATCAAAGCAAACAGCCGAAGACTTCGCTACTCGACTCTCACTCCTGCTTCAAGAAAGCACTCCTCCGATCGACGATATATGCGCGCAGTGGAATCATATTTCCCACTCTATGCGTACGGCTGCCGAAGAGGTGATTGGCTATCACCGCCCTCGCCCAAACCAGTGGCACGACCAAGAGTGTCGCGACGCCACTGCAGAAAAAGATGCCGCCTACAAAGCCACCCTGCAGTCAGTTGTAACGCGTGCTGCTAAGGAGCGATACAAAGAGAAGAGGAGCGAAGAGAGACGCATTTTCAGGCGAAAGAAAAGGGAAGCGGAAATGCGTGAGTGCGAGAAAATTGAGAGGCATGGTGACAGGAATGAGGTCCGAAAATTTTTCGAAAAAATAAGACGCCTGGCCGATGGTTTCAAGACCGGGGCCTCTTCCTGCAAGGATGAAAATGGGAATCTAGTGACAGATATCCAGAGTACACTGATGATGTGGAGGGAACACTTCTCTAGGCTTCTGAATGGCGACGACGACAACAATCCCGCCAATAGAGATGATATCCCGGAATCCCCAGTTTTGGACGACAGCGTTGAAGTTCCGCTGCCCGACCATAGTGAAGTCTTGAAAGCTATAGCTCGGCTTAAAAACAACAAAGCCGCAGGAGCCGATGGCTTACCTGCTGAGCTCTTCAAGAATGGAGGCGAAGCTCTATTTAAATGCATTCATGAGCTTCTATGCAGAATATGGTCGGAAGAATGCATTCCAAACGATTGGAACCTCAGTGTGCTCTGCCCAATCCACAAGAAAGGCGATCCCACAATTTGCGCCAACTACCGTGGGATAAGCCTTCTGAATATCGCATATAAGGTCCTGTCGAGCGTACTATGTGAAAGACTGAAGCCCATCGTAAACCAGCTGATTGGACCTTATCAGTGTGGCTTCAGACCTGGCAAATCCACCATAGACCAGATATTTACGCTACGACAAATCTTGGAGAAGACCCTAGAAAAACAAATCGACACACACCATCTTTTTGTCGATTACAAAGCCGCCTTCGACAGTCCAATAAGGAATCATCTATATTCCACCATGTCTGAATTTGGTATTCCTGCAAAGCTCATCCGCCTTTGCAGAATGACACTGAGCAACACCAGCAGCACAGTTAAAATCGGGAAGGACCTCACTCCTCCATTCGATACCAAACGAGGTTTCAGACAAGGTGATTCCTTATCGTGCGACTTTTTCAACCTAATGATGGAGAAGATCATCCGAGCTGCTGATTTGAGACGCAGTGGCACGATATTCTACAAAAGTATTATGCTGCTGGCGTATGCTGATGATATCGATATCATTGGCCATAATACGCGCGAAGTCAGCGCAGCATTCTCCAGGTTAGCGAAAGAGTCGAGTCGAATGGGTCTTGTAGTGAACGCAGATAAGACGAAATGCCTAGTGTCAACAAATAAACAGTCCCAGCGTCTTGGAAACCACGTCACTGTTGACAACATCTCCTTCGAGGTTGTTAAGGACTTCGTCTACCTGGGATCCAGAGTAAACTCTTTCAACGATGTCAGTATTGAGATAAAGCGAAGGATAACTCTTGCCAACAGGTGTTACTTTGGGCTGAGTAGGCAATTGAGAAGCAGAGCCCTCTCTCGACGAACAAAACTAAGTCACTAATCATGCCCGTCCTATTATATGCAGCACAAACCTGGACGTTGAGCAGTTCTGATGAAAAGACTTTGGGAGCCTTCGAGAGAAAGATCCTTCGTAAGATCTTCGGTCCGATCTGCGTCAATGGCGAGTACCGAATTCGATGGAACCACGAGCTGTATGAGCTGTACGCTGACATCGACATAGTTAAGCGTATTAAAATCGAGCGGCTCCGCTGGCTAGGTCATGTTGAGCGAATGAAAAACGACGCTCCAGCGAAAAAAAATATTCGATTCAGTGCCCGGTGGTGGTCAACGCAGAAGAGGACGCCCACATCTTCGTTGGAAGGATCAGGTGTTGGATAACCTGACTACACTTGGTGTTTCCAACTGGCGCCAGCAAGCGCAAAACAGAAATGGCTGGCGCGATTTCTTATACGAGGCCAAAACCGACCTTCGGTTGTAAGCGCCAGATAAGTAAGTAAGTAAGTAAGTATATCGCTTAAGGGAAGGGTTCCCTCATTTTGGACCAATAAATCAATTTTTTTTTTGCAAAAAATGAACGCCACATATGTGTAGAATATGTGTTTAAATGGATTTTTCGATCCGACGAATATTTTTCGAATGGCAACGTCTTGAAGACACCTATCTCACGCGCGCTACGTCCAAACTAAACTTTTAAAAAAACTTCAAACGCGCTTATCTTGAAACCACGTTTTCCGATCTAACTAAAACTCTCAGGCCTGATCTATTGATCCGATTCTCTTTATCTAAGAACTGTTTGGAAGTGCATGCTTTTTTGTACGCCCTGAACTAACATCATGTATAAAAATTGTTTTTTTATATTTTTTTAACGTTGTTGAAATGGAAAAAACAAGCAAAATTTGAACTTTTAGTTCTAATGTTCATTATTCAATGAATTTTACATGGATAATAACAATTTTAGTTCCAGTCATAGAAAATATCATTATCTTTAAGTAATAACAACAATTTTTGATTTCAGTCCACCACAAGAAGCGGCAGAATTTTAGTTAGGA
This sequence comes from Pherbina coryleti, assembly GCA_943735915.1. Taxonomy (NCBI): domain Eukaryota; kingdom Metazoa; phylum Arthropoda; class Insecta; order Diptera; family Sciomyzidae; genus Pherbina; species Pherbina coryleti. The sequence continues at coordinate 97,677,023 of OX030948.1, read as the reverse complement.
CATCATGTTTCGCGCGCAGGGGCCCACGGAAATGTGCATTTTGTAGCCGCCATTTTGAATTTTTTCAACTTTTTCACTTTTTTAAATTCTCTGATAATAAACTAATATAATCATCAAAACCAAAAGTTCGTACGCCTTTTCATTGTCCTACAACAAAAATACAAACTTTGCCTTATTTTTGTCCATAATGAGGGAACCCTTCCCTTAATGAAACCAACCATTGCGTTAGATTTTGCAACAATATAGTAGTAATGAGAATTAAAACAAAAGTTCGAATCGAATATAAAACCTAAATCTTTTATCACTTGTTTAATTGTTCAAATTATCTATTTATTGAATAATTATATGAAATTGTGTTCAAAGCTTTGGTATAAGTAACCACACTACACTTATTTACATTTAAATTTAAATTTTAAATTGTTTGTAGCACGCCATTTGTGGAAACGTATTATATCACTTTGAAGCTTTTGACTATCATAATGTTGCGAAATCTTTAGAAAAAGCTTAACGTCATCTGCAAACATTAATCATTTAGAAAACTTGAAATATTGATTAAATCATTAATGAAAATTAAAAACAATAAAAGACTACAGTGGGTCCCTTGCGGAATACCAGAAGAAGCTGTTATTTGGGTTTCAGAATAATCTTCACCAATTTTAACAGGGAGTTTTCTATCTATTAAGAAACTTCTCAAAAATTTTATTAATCCTTCTGATAAACCATATATCTTTACTTATACCGTAAGATGTTGTGGTCAACTTTATCGAAAGCTTTTGCAAAATCAGTATAAATTACATCTAATTGATTTCGACACTCTAAAGCGTCAACTATTTTTCTTGATATAAGTGCCAAATTTGAACACGTCGATCTACCAGGCATAAAACCGTGTTGGCAATAATTTATTGCATTTTTCACGTGATATAATAAGTTTTGGTGGCGGTAGGAATTTCTACGGTTGACCAGTAGGAATAAATCAAAAAATTTTAGGTTACAAAACCTAACAAAACGTATATCAAATGATAGGAAATACTTTCATTATGATGAATCCAAAATTTTTTTTCAATACAGAATGTTTAAGTAATTTGCAGCCTTTTAAAGTGAAAGGTTTTTTTGGATTTTCATATTGGTGGACTTTTCGATTTTACGCATCATTTAAAGAAAAAAAATGTTGTGAGCACATTTTTTAAACAATTCGAGTGTTTTTTTTTTAATTTTCAAAAAAACTATGAACGAATTTTGGTTTTTATATTTTGTGAAAAAAAAATTAGAAATTATTTTGAAAACGTTACTTAAATTTATCAAAATATTTAACAAATATTTTGAAAAATGTTCTTTTTTTAGCAGACAAGAAAGAAAAAGCTCCACATACCTCCAGTTTCATTTTTATATTTTAATTTTTTTTGGTTCTTAGTCTTACAAAAACTGTTTTCACTTTATCCGATTTTTGCCGATTCTTTGAGTAATCGCATTTCGAAAAATAGTCTAGAATTGATATTTTTCAAAAATTATTTTGCGGTAAAGCGCGATAAAGCGCAAAAGCTATATAAGCTATATAAGATAATAAAGAATAAATGTTGTGAGCACATTTTTTAATCAATTCAAGTGTTTTGTTTTTCTAAGTTTTCAAAAAAACTATGAACAAATTTTGGTTTTGTATAGTATGAAAAAAATTTCAAATAATTTTTAAAAAATTACTTAAATTTATCAAAAAATTTAAAAAATATTTTAAAAAATGTTTTATTTTTAGCAGACAAGAAAGAACAAGTTCCACATAATTCCAGTTTCATTTTTATATTTTAATTGGTTTTTATTCTTTCAGAAACTGTTTTCACTTTATCCGACTTCTTCCGATTCTTTGAGTAATCGTTTTTTGAAAAATGGTCTAAAATTGATGTTTTCTCTAAAATTATTCTTTATTTTGTTGCCATATTTCTTACACTCTGCCGGAGTTTGTTTATAATTTTTAAAGAATTTTAAAAAAAATGTTTCTTTACACATAAAATAAATAATAAAAATTCTGATGTTATTTTCGACAAAAAAAAAAAATGAAAATAAAGGTTATTTTTCCTTAAAATACTCTTTTTAGCACATGATAAGGGAAAAATTAACACCAAATGACACCTATAATTTTCGCAATATATTCTGTAAATTATTATTTTCGTTTTTAAAATGGTCTTGAAATCAGAAGTTATGAAAATCAGCGATTTGTTGTTAGTACTTGTTACACTTTAAAATGGTAAAAAACAATGCATACATATATCACAAAAGGGCATTTTTACAGGAAATTTATTGGAAGAAGCGTTGAAGGCTTCTCACAAGTATATCCGATATACCCGTTTAAATAATACGAGAAAAAGCTCACGAAAAAATTCAAGGGCCTAGGCGTAGTGGGTAGAGTGCGTGATCCATACGCCAGAGAACCCTGGTTCAATCCTATCTGACGCAGAAAGTTTTTTCAATCTAATTAATTTTTCTGTTCTGTTCGCCACCTCTCTGCAAACCAGACCTGTGATTTTCAAATACAAATACAAATCCAAATATAAATACCTAAGTAATTAAAAAATAAATACCAAATACAAATGAAAAAGAATTGAAAAAGAAAATGCACAAATACTTGGTATTTGAAAAAGTAAATACAAATACCAATACTTGAGTATTTGCAGAGCTGAATTTTCAAATACTTGCAAATACTATTTAAAAGTATTTAGTAAATACTTTCAAATACTTCAGTAAATACATAGTCAGCATTAAATGTAACGTACCTTTTTATTTTTATATGCATGTTAGCGAAAAAAAAACTAAAACAAAAAAGAAATAAAAAACTTATAAGTACTATCAATATAAGTATACTGAAAAAAAGCAAACAAAAATACTTATAAAATACTTAGTTTATCAGAATGTTTTAATACGGCTCAACAAAACGATCTTGGTGAAGTATGTATAGCGGTATGTTTCAATGAAGCAAAGCAACAAATTATTGTTGTTAATATATATATATCTCCAAACCAAAGTATTTCAAACATTATTCAATTTATTTATAAACAGCTATTAATTTATACACAAGAAGGTTCTGCTTTACTCAATGAAAATTATCATAAAATTCCGTTAATTTTAACCGGAGATTTTAATGTTAATTTCGCTGCTGATCGAGCTAAAAAATTTAGTATCGTTCCTACAGTCAAAATTACAATTAAAAATGATTAATCAGCTAGATGAAGCTACAACAAGTGATGGAACTGTACTCGATGCAATCTTTGCAAGATTTTTAGATGACATACAATGTAAAAATATTGTTGCTTATTATAGCTACTAGTGTCCGACCGAATATTCGGCTTCGGTATTCGGCCGATTTTTTAACTTTCGGCTACGGCTTCGACTTCGGCCTAAAAAGCCGAATATTTTGGCCGAATATTTTTGCTTTGTAATAACTAAAAATATTTTTATAATTCTTTAGGAAAATTTCAGTATAATACGATGAATTCCGTTCGAAATTTCATAATTGAAACACTTGTTGATTTTGTTTTTCTCTTTCTTCTGTTCTTCCATAAGTTGGTTTTCGCTCGTTGAAAACTTTATTCAAATGATAAATACAGTGAGTCCGACCCATGATACAATTATAAGGTAAGCTCATTTCAAATGAGCCCTTTTGCAACAACAAAGCTGTAGAAGCTACAAATGTCAAACGAAAAAAGCAACAACAACAATTAAAAAAACTAAAATTTAACAGCTGATTTTGACAACTAGCTCACCCTGCTCTCCAATATGACCCTACCTTGTAATCATGTATCATGGTCCGACCGACATGGGTTGATAAGATCGTACATGTTGAACGAACTGAAAGAAAACTCAAACATTTTTGATTTTTACCCGACCGTCTTATTTGCTTTCGATTGATCATATATGATATAAAAAAAAACCGAGTTACGCTAGAAATTTTCTGCGAGATTTCAATCAGTATTGAATTTCTGTAGCTTTTCTCGACTAGATCGAAAATCGATTTAAGTATCTTCTATGTCATTCTGACGTTAATAAATCAATTACAGAAATATTATAATTCAGCAAAATGACATGAGAGAAATTTAATCAATTTTATATCTAGTAGTTAAAGCTACAGAAATGCAATACTGACAGAAATCAGGCTGAAAAACTAATACGTTTAACTGGAACTTAATATTTGTCATTACTAAATTTTATAATTTTTTGTACTTGAAAAAATTTTTATTAATGTTCGGCTTCGGTATTCGGCCGTTGTATTTAAATACATCACAGGTCTGCTGCAGACAATGGCAAAACTCAGAGAGTAAAATAATGCCATGTTAAGCTTCTTGAGAACATGTACATTAGCCGTTCGGAGTCGGCATAAAACTAGTAGGTCCAGTTCTCGATCAATTGTGTTCAAACATTTAATAACACGTGCAACCAGTGTTGCCAGAATGACAGTTTTGCCTGCAAATGGCAGTTTTTTAAACTCTGAGCAGGTTGGCAGTTTTTTTAATAAAAATACAGTTTTTCCATTATTAATGCAGTTTTTCAAGGGAAAATGCAGTTTTTATGAAAATATAAAATCTTATGTAGTTTTCATAAATTCTCTTTACCAAAACATCATTACGGTTGAATTACTTTTTTAAAGCAGACTTGCTTTAAACTTCAGCAGAAGCTTCAGCCAACTTCACGCATTGAGCATAGAACATGAACCAACCTCACTTCTCTATTTGCGCCAATTTGCGTGTTTTCTTTTCAAGCCACAAGGCTGCAAGCCTTGTAGATCCTGGGAGGAGAATAAGTACTTGAAAGGTTGGGTTGGCAAAAGTGACAAGATTAGTGCGACAACTAGAAATTCCAACCCTCTCAAAAAAAAAAAAAAAAAATGGTTGTTCAAGCTTTGACGTTTCAAAAACTATGATACAAGAATTTCATAGAAATACGTATAACTAAGGCAAATAATAATATATGTAAAAAACAAACATTAAAATACCTGCATTACTTACCTTAAAATTATCTTAAATGTGAATAAATTACCAGAATTTTTTATATGTTATATACAACAACAATTTTATATACAAATGAATTTGTTTTATATCTGTTTTTAATAAAAAATTATAGAAAATGCTTAACAAATCGTTTTTTAGCAGTTTTTGTGTTCAAAATGCAGTTTTTTTCTTCAGATTTAGCAGTTTAAAAAAAAAAAAAATCTGGCAACACTGCGTACAACACAATTTGATCAAAAGAAGTTCAGTCCAAGCCCTTTCAAGGGCTGAACTGGCCAGTTTATTATTTAATTTATATTATAATAAGTTTTGCTTTAGGTGTTTTGTTTTATAGTCCGAGAGCTGGTAGACATTTTAGAGTACGTGTTTGAGGCACTCTAAAAACTTGTATAATACTTCCTTTGTGATATCTAAATTCAAAAACCCAGACCTGGCTGAGGGGTAGTGGGACCTAACCAACAACTTTTTTTTTAAACAAGAAAAATATTTCACGCAAAAAATATTTTTGAGGCATTTTGAAACTTTTATACTTTTAAAGTTAGTATTTGAAGATTGCAAAAATAAACAAGCCAGATTATTTAGTCGGGTCTAAAACCTTGCCAGGTGTTTTTAAAATTATATTAAAAAGAAATCGAAAAAATATATTTGAAGCACATTGAAATTTCAACTGCATATAATTTTTAACTAAAAATAAATATTTTCAAAAAGATAGGTCAATTCGGTGGGATATTCTATCTGCCAGGTGATCGAGAATGTTAGAAATTGTCGACCTTGCTTACTTACTTAAATTTAACTTTATTAAAATTCCTAATTAACTTAACTTAAATTTCATTAGTTTTCACAAAATGTATCAAATTAAAAAATTAAATGAACCAAATGAAAAATAACAAAATATAATTTAATTCAATTAACTAATAATATACGTAAAAAGATAATATATTTTTCCTTCAGCGTCAGAATTTCTTAGTGCTTCATCTTCAGCGAACCCTTCATTAGAGCTTGAATAGTCGATTTCTTCTTCCGAACCTTCTGAATTATATAGGAATAGCAATACAAGTTTATTAAATAAACAAAATGATAAATGTGATTATGAAAAAAAAAATCCGTTTCTATCAGGTGTTAAGGATGTGGAAAAACGGAAATATGCAGTTCGCCAAATGATAGTTATGTATTCCGATCTTAAAAGGTGCTGTCTCATTCGGCTAAACACGGAGGCAAAGTAGAGGGATCAAATTTTTAAATGATTTTTAAAAGGCTCTTCTTTCTTATTAGCTTTGTAAGTAGTACAAAATTTTTGAAATCTTGCTGTATTTACACTGACGAAAAAAATGTTTTAAAATTGATGACAATTGTTATTTATTTGACGAATTTTTATTTATTTATTTATTTATTAATTCATCAACGGATTATAAATTTCCTTACTGACTACTTGATATAATTTTATATAAACTTATATTGTTTGATTGATTAATTTATAGAGGTGTTCCTTATACTATGAAAATATGAACGTAAGATATTTTTAAAGACATTTCTGCTTATGCAAGCATTAAAGTCTATGTGCACGCAGACTGAATTTGCCAGTTTTAAACTACGCGTTATTGGCTCATTTAGAGTATAGTTTGCTCTACGGTATTGCACATGGAATAGATTATAAGATCTAAGGTAACGCGGCGGTATATGGAATCCAATTTGATTTAACGAATCAGGACAATTTATTTCAAAACAAATAATGTCACGTATGAACATAATGGCAAAATATTTGCGACGTGTTTTCAAAGTAAGAATACCAAGAAGGAGACATCTAACTTTATATTCCGGCCTCCATCTGAATCGGTCGATTGCCAGTCTAGTAAAGCGTTTCTGAATTCTTTCAATTCTATCGGAGGAGACTGCGTAAAACGGATCCCAAAGAATACAACAATATTCTAAGGCATTATACAGGGCAATAAGAGAAAATGGGGCACTGAATTCCTTTGAGTTCCTAATTATGAAACCCAGCATAGAATTAGCTTTAGCTATCATATAATCAATATGCCTATTGAAACTAAGTTTATGGTCAAGAATTACACCCAAATCTTTCACTTCAGTTATCCTTGCTAACATTATATCACCAAGCTTATAGGGGTATAAACCTGGAGACGAAGCTCTGCTAAAAGTTAAGCATTTGCATTTCGCAATATTGAGTGGCAATAAGTTCACGCTGCACCAAGTAGATAATCTAATTAAGTCTGTCGCAGTCAGACCTTTTTTTTCAAAACCTTTTTTTTGCATTTTCTTAAAGCCTTAAGTCTCAAGAATATGTGGTGAAAATTTCAAGTCGATATCTCAAAAAATAACAAAGTTATAGCCTAGTGATTGAACCGCCTTTTAAAGCGCGCAGTGCTGGCGCTTATTTTCAAACCCGTTTTTCTCGAAACCATGTTTTCAAAGTCGGTGACCAAGATTTCTCGAAGCTCAGTGAACCGATCGTTTTGATTTTTTTGCAGGCTTATTTTATTCATAATAATCTCGTACTTGTCAGGATTTTTTTTTTTTAGCTTCGTTCATTTTTTATAGGCAAAACTATGACGAATTTTTGGTCGAAAATCGTTTTTTTACGTTCGAAAGTCCACCATTTTGTGAAAAATCAATATTTTCAAAAACGGCTATGACAAGTATGAGTTTTAAGTATCTACTTTAAAAATATATTTATTTTTTTGTTTCAGATGAATTTAGGAGGAGAAATCTTGGTCACCGCATTTCACCTTTTTTTCAGAGCGCTCTACAAAAACTGCTGTATCGACCTTAATATTAAATTTTTTTAAATAAAAAAAAAAACTAAAAATACTCTTGAATGTGTATATTTTTAGGTATAAAAACCCTAATTTAAAAATATCCCATAGGTTTCCTTAAAAAAATTCACAAACATGACCTTTTTTTCGGCCTCTGGCTGCGTTTCCCCCCTTAAACGAGAAAATATTTTGATGTCATCAGCATACATTAAACACTGAGAAGAGCATAAAACTTTGGGTATGTCATTAACAAACAATAAAAAAAGAAGTGGTCCTAGGTGACTGCCTTGAGGGACGCCTGATATAACATGAATGGCTTCCGATAGCTTATTGTTGATACGTACGTATTGCGTCCGTTCGTTTAGATACGACTTAAGCCATTTTAAAATATTGGAATGAAAACCGATTCTTTCAAGTTTGTTTATAAGCAAACTATGGTGGACTCTGTCAAACGCTTTAGAGAAATCAGTGAAGATGACATCACACTGATATCCCTTTGCAAGGCTACTAAGAACGTAATTACAAAACATTGTGAGGTTAGTTACCGTTGACTTCCCTGCTACGAAACCGTGTTGGAAAGGATATATAATCTCTTTCATATGAAAGGTAAGTCTGTTGTAGACCAATTTCTCAAAGAATTTGGGAATAGATGAAATTTTACAAATTGGTCGATAATTTGAAACGTCATTCTTGGAACCAGATTTGTGAATTGGTATTATGAAATTATTTTTCCACTCAGGAAGAAAAACACCAGAATATAAAGATTGGTTAAAAAATATGAAAAGAGGAATCGCTAAATATTCACTACAGTTTTTTAAAAGAATAGGTGGAAAGTCATCCATTCCAGCGTTTGATTAAAATCAGCACTATAAACTGGTCATTACAGCCCTTGAAAGGACTTTGACGTAGCTTCAATTGAGAGATCAATTGTGTTGTGCGTGTTATTAAGTTTGTACACAATTGACCGAGAACTGGACCTACAGGTTTAACGCCGACTCCGAACGGCGATGAACGAAATGTTCTTATTCTCAAGAAGCTTTACATGGCATTTTGATTACTCTCTGAGGTTTGCCATTGTCTGCAGAGAGGTGGCGGCCGTATAGAAAAATTATTTTAATTCAAATAATTTTCTGTCGCTGCTGGGGTTCGAACCCGGGTCTCCAAGTTCGTTGACATAGCGGCCACGCACTTTAACCAACTACGCCACGGACGCCACTTAACTATTCATACAGTAATGAATTTACTTACCTACACTGTATATAATTTTCAGCTAGACGAACATTTCTGCGCTTGGGTAGTATTTATATATAATTTGTATAAAGGAATTTATTTAAATAATCGAATTCTTTTTGAAGACAACGATATTTATCACGAAGTTCCACGTTGAAAGGAGACTTTCTATAGAGTTTATATGCTTTATTTTTCTTGTTGTTAACATTGATAAGCTCTCTATTAAACCATTTAGGTTTTGATGATGTTTTTAAAAGAATCTTAGGAATGAATAAATTCATCGCTTCTTTAAGCTTGTTCGAAAATAAATTATAATTAGTTGTTAAGTCGGCGTTGTTTAAAACTGACAGCCAGTCTACAGTGCTCATATAATTAGATAAGCTACTAAAATCACTTTTAGAAAAATCGAAGTTTATACTTTTATTCTCTAAAGGCTTAAGATATTTATAAAATTTAAAACTTAGGCTTAGTGCATTGTGGTGATCTGTATGATGTAATTCTGGTGAGTCTAACATGTTTACATATGCATAATTTCGCTATCAATAAAAACTAAATCGAGAAGTCTATTTGAATTGTTAAAAACACCATTCAACTGGCGCAGATTATGTTCCGCTATATTGTCAACAACTACACTTTCGCAGATGCTTGTTACATTGAATGTCAACCAATAATGCTCATCATTATCATAGATCCAATTAATGTTTGGAAGGTTGAAATCACCCATTAATATTGCGTATTGGTTATCATTCAAATTGCTCAAAATACTAACACAGTTATCAATGTGCATTTTATACAATTCAAATGGACTTCCAGGTGGGATATAAATAGCTTACAATTAAGAAAATTTCATGTACATGGTCAAAATTTATTTTAATAATTAATTAATCTAAATCAAAATTAGAATGCAATGCGATTGATTGAGAAGATGGTACATAAACTTGCGTAGACAAGAGAGCAGTGTTGACAGCATTAGCACTCCGCCGCCTCTACTTAAACCAGATAATTGAGGACAACGCTCTTTACGAAATACGTTGTATAGTTGAGGGTCAAAGAATTCAGAATTGTAATGGTTTATCGATAGCCATGTTTCAGTAAGGGCTATGACATCATACCAGTGTTGCCAGGTACCCTTAACAAAATTCCCCTCAAATAAGGGAAAAATCTCATTTTTTCCCTCAGCGAACTTCAAAAACTCCCACGAAATTTCCCACGAGACTCCTTTGAAAAAACAACAAAGACTACAACAAAAAACACCTTTTTATTGTGGTTTTATGATTTGATTTTATGATTTGATTTTATGTAAATTCATTGAGATCAGTTTGATGAAAAAAAAAAATAAATATATAATAATATATTAATAAATAACATTTTTGTTTTATAAAAAAAGTAAATAAATTATGGTAATACTATGCATTAATTAATATACATATTAAAATTATTAAAGAGACTTAAATGTTCCGGTATCACGCTTAAATCAGTAAATGTTATATTTTTATTTTTTTAAGCTGGTCTTATTCTACATATGCTACTAAGCATATCACTTTCCATTCGATTTCTCTTCTTAGTTTTAACATCAGTCACTATAGAAAAAATTCTTTCGGACTCAGCGTTTGAATGCGGCAAAGTTAAAACAATTTTGACTAATTGGGTGCGTTCTGGAAACTCAACATGTTGTCAACATGTTGTATGTATCACTTTACGCTACTTTTGTGTGTCTTCTGAACGGTGAGTTACATTTTCTGTCAAAACAGTTACAAAAATGTACACACTTGTGCGCAAAAAATTAAATATTAAAAATATGAATTTGGAGATAATTAATATTAGTGTTATAGACGTGTAGAAATCTTTGTTTGCGCTGTTGGTGGGTTTTTACACATTTTAGTGGATACAAACGATTTAAATTTATTCGAAGTTAATAAATAACGCAATACATATATTTACAATATATGCTGACACATTTTAACCAATATTTGAGCTTAATATACCACTTTGCACCTTCATGTGCATCTCTTCTGTATCGGTTATTTGATACACATAGTTGCCAAGTGTATAAACAACTTTGATCATCTTACTTCCATTAATTTCTTTAATTAAAAGTAGTAATTTTATTAAATTTTTCCTTATTTCACCTAATTTTATGTTATTTGACGCTTTATACAATAGAAGCGCTTTCACTTTCTAACATGTCAAACTTTGTAATTGAAAATTACAACATGTTGAGTAAATAGGCGTGTTTCCGTACACAATGTCGAGTAAAAGTCGAGTAAAATTCGAGCTGGGAGCGTAAAATGAAATTTGAGAATAGTGTCAAAAGTACGGAAACGACTTCTAGCTAGTTTCCAGCACAAAAACAGCTGATTGCCTATAAAACGTAAACAGTGCCAACTTTATTTACGCCAATTATCGATTATCAACTTTCAAATTAATTTATTATTAATTTATTTATATTTATTTGCAATTTGTATTTCACTATTTGTAAATTTATTTCCCGCCACACAACGTAAATGAAGAAAAAAAATCAATTTGACAGTTTCTTGTTCTTCTTCATGCTTGTTCTTATAATGCTCGAAGTAATTTCTTCCAGCACACTTCGAGCTACTTTCGAGCTCGAGAGAGCGCTTTTATGCTTGTTCTTCTTCTCTCTTTTGAGCTAGAAAAAGTACGGAAACACGTTCTAGCACATTGCAAGTTACTACAATCGAGTACGGAAACAGACCTAATGTAGCGGAAAAATAAAGCGTGGCGAAAAATAGACAACATGTTGTGAGTAGCGGAAACTGATACTTGCCGTTCAGAAAACTTTTACTCAACAGTTGCACAACAGTTGCACAAAATTGAGTTTCGAGAACGCACCCATTGTCTTAAGTTGCTAAATATATAGTCATCATTAAAATTTTTTAAGTCACAAATTTTCAACCACATTTTATCAGTTGGTAAATTTTTAAAAGATTCTTTTTGATAATTAGTTAATATTGTACAAACATTTTTAAATTTAAGTTCAACTTCCTGTGCTGGCAAGTTTAATTTTGTGGCAATTAAAGAAATTGAATAATTATTATTACTTTTTATATCGAAAGCAATACTTGGATCTAGAAATAGAGTTTGATCCAGTGTTTTATCATGAAAAGGTAAACGTTCAATCATTTCGTGCACATCAACCTTATAAAAATTTAGGCAATGTGTTCTTACAACAACTTTTTTATCATAACTTAATTCCGAAATGATGTTGTCACAGCAACCAACAAAAATATTATTTATATGTAATCATCATGGCAATAAAAAAAATCTATATTAAAAATATTTCGGGCAATTTTTAGCACAAGTCTCTTACTTTCGTGAACTAAAGAATGAATTAAGATTTTCCTGCTTTGAAATAAGGCATTGAATTCATTAAAAAATCGCAGAACGTAATTAAGAAAATAAAAAATTGTTTTGGTTTCAGAGTTCTGTAACTCTTCATATATCACATCAGCTTTCTTTCGTTTGTCCTCAAACGCAGCTAATCGAAAAAAGCTCAATAATGCATCCCAATTTTCCAAAATACCTTCTACGCAAGTGTGAAGTGATAGCCACCGAGTGGATGCTGGGTTTAAAATGTTTTTTATCTCCAATCCAAAAAATTCAGCAGAGCTTTTTAAGCTATCAGAAACATATGTTGAAATTCCACGCATTAGCTCTTCACACTCTTTTGGCAATTGTTTACATGCGTAAGATACAACCTTGCATCGCGTGCTTTTTTTTGGTATAATTTCCAATAAATTTGTGACAACACAACCTTTATCTTGGTCAACGTACCTCGCGAAGCAACATAAGTTTTTTTTATTAACTATGTCGGTACTCTCGTCAATTAATATCGAAAACTTTGTATTTTGCAATGTCTCGACGATCTCGCTTTTCTCAACAACCGCAACAAATTTTTTTATTAGTTAAAAGCATTTCGTTCGCCCTAAGGTCAAATCTGCCAAAATGTGCGAATCCGGAAAAATATTTTTCAGCAGTGGGGCTAGATGATCGACAATATCTACAGCAATGTTGTGCTGAGTAAAAAATGCCGCCAGCTTGATTTCGGCTGATTGTGTCTTGGTCATGCAATTGTCGGCTTTGGCAAACATTTTGTTGATAGAAGGCGTTTTCTGCACAGCACTTACATTTTGTTTATGCTTCTGTCCGGCGCTATGCTTGACGAGCTCTGTTTTTCCACAAGTCAACACAGTTCCACAAGCCTTGCAAAACGCCTGCGTGTCGTTCTCTGCTGCTGCCAGCCACCCGCTAAGCTCCTCTTTCTCATTAAGCCAGCTGTTTTGAAATCGCTTTTTTTTTTGCTGATGATTCCATTTAAGCTAAAAAAAATCATCTTAAAACAAATAAACAACTTTAAAAATAATTATTACCTGCTTATTCCGGATTTAAGGTTTATGTTTTCACTTTTCTTCACTTCAGTTATTTGAAATATAATAGTGATGGGCGAAATATTATTGATAGTGATGAGATTTTGACACATATCTGAAAGAATTATAGACGGAGAGCCAGCGCACAAAAATCTGTTTGGATTTAAAAAAAGCTGATTTTCTGGCAATTGGTTATCGTAGTTGTGTACACACACATAATGCGGTCAGTCAAGCCAACTGTAGAATAGGCGGGTCATAGCTGCTTTCAAACGTGTCATTTTTTCGGTGGTAATGAAATTAATTTAAAAAGGCTGAAAATTGTTTATATAGATTGGATATCGTATATAAATAACAGATATGACAGTCAGTCAGTTTAATGTCGGAACAGAGCTGGTCAGTCAGCCCCAATATATGTACAAAAAATAGGTAACGTGGAATTTATTTGAAAAACTTGAAACTTTTTGTAGGGGTACCAAATTGCATAGTAACCATAAATAAAATAGTCAGTCGACCATATTGTGGAACACTCCCGTCAGTCAGCCCAAAAACTTTGCAATTTTTCTTACTTTGCTTAACCCTTGTGTCTACACTTGGATACAATCGTACCTTTTTGACATTTTGAACTTAAATTTTGTGTAGTAAATGATTTTTTTAAATTTTAAGACTTATAGTATTCCTCAATTGACTTATTACTAAGCTATGGGCGAAATGTTAACATGGGTATCCACGCCCACTTTTTTTTTGGAGTAGTTTTTGCATTTTTACCCCTCTAACATACACTTGGATACGTTTGTACCCTTATGAAAATTGTATGCTATGTTAATGTTTTTTATTGATTGATTGATGCCTGCTCAAAAAAATTTGAAATTATTTCAACGAATATCTTCCTCTGCCAGCAGAAAACGTGCATTTATGATGATTGGGTATGTATGACACACAAACAACTTATCGGCTGCTTGCTTTGGCACGCTAAAAGCGTGATTCCCCAAAAATCCAAAAACTACGTCTCGCAAAATTTAAAATATGAGATTCCCCGAATTATAATGAAAAACAATATAAAAAACAATGCAATTGGAAAAAACTTCGAGTATTGGTTTTGATTCCGTTAAAAACGCAAAGTTCAACGACACAAACAGAGGTCTTGATGTTTAGTTTTGTGCATTATTTTGCAAAGTGAAGTCGATCAGTTAGTAATAAAAGTTCGCTTTTTCTGATAAAATGGACAATGAGAGAGATGTATTAGATGTATTTACTTCAACAGGATTTGATAGCTTGCCTCAAGGGAAACAAGATAGAATACGGTCTTTTGTGGCTGAATACTTGGCGAAGGACGATGATGTTGAATATCCTGATAATGATAGTCTTGAGGTAGATGATGGCAATGATCCAAGAATACTTTCAAATGAAGGCGTTTGCGAAGCTTCAAATATTGAATCAGAATTTGTTCTTGAGCAAACGAAGATATGTATGAAGATTTTGAAGAAGAGGGTGAATCTTTTTTCGAACCACAAACTCATTTATTAGAGGAATCCAATAACAATTAGTATGTTGCTCGTGATGGAACAAAGTGGAATAAAATTCCGCCACCTCAATCAAAAATTCGTGCACATAATATTGTGAAACAAATTGGTGGACCTGTAAATTCTCGATTTACAAATGACCCAATACAAATTTTTAAAGCTATTTTCAATGAAGGGATGGCAACAATAATAACTGTGGAGACAAATCGTAAAGCAGCCGAAGTTATAAATAAGCTTAATACCCAGAATCGGCTTGCTCAGAATCAGGTTTGGAAAAAACTAACAAACCAAGAACTGTACGCATATCTTGGTTTGCTTATTGAAGCTGGTGTAACAGGCTCTAATTCTCAACATACTAAAGAGTTGTGGCAAACAGACGCATTACCAATTTTTCGAGCAACTATGTCTCTAAGACGATTTTGGAGTATATCTCGTTATATTCGTTTCGACAACAGTGCCACACGTATTACTCGTAAAGAAAAAGACAAAGCGACAGAAATCCGAGTTATTTGGATGATGCTCAACGAAAATCTTGGAAAGGTCTACCGTCCACATAACACTGTTACAGTAGATGAGCAGCTTTTTCCTTTCCGTGGGCCAACGAAATTCACCCAATACATCCCTTCTAAACCGGCGAAATATGGAATTAAAGTTTTTTGGGCATGCGACGCAAAAACCAAATTTCCATTAAAAGGGATTCTGTACACCGGTAAAGAACCTGGTGGACAACGTGATATTAATCAAGGGGAAAGGATTTTAATTGAGCTTTCAAAAAGTATATTATGACCGGAAGAACAATTGTAGCTGACAATTTTTGTACGTCCATATATGCTTGTAAAACGCTACTTTCATCTGGATTAGCGTATGTTGGCACAGTTCGAAAAAATAAGAGGTACATCCCAAAGGATTTTCTTCCTGACCGCAAACGCCCAATTGATTCGACCATATTTGGTTTTCATGAAGAAAACGCAGCATTGTGCTCTTAAGTGCCCAAAAAAAATAAATCTGTTCTTCTTTTATCAACGGTCCACTATACCACAGAAACGTTTGGTGCGCACCAAAAGCCGGAGGCCATATTATTTTACAATCAAGCAAAGGCTGGAGTTGATACAATGGACCAGATGCTCTGCAAATACTCGTGCAAACGCAAAACGCTTCGTTGGCCACTAGCATTTTTTTTATAATATTTTGGATCTAGCGGCATTAGCTGCCTTCATAATATATAATGAAAAAACACCGTCCAATTCCACAGACGCAAAGCGTAAGTTTTTACATGCTCTGTCTAAACAACTTGCCACACCTCAAGCTGAAGAAAGAGCTAATAACTCCCACGTTACACGCCAATTCAGCACCCGATCGGCCTTAGAGTCATTTTTTGGATTTCCACTTAAGGTAAAAAATGTTTTCAATCCTGACACATTTATAATATCCTTTTCTGATTTTAGTCCACTAGTATAGACCACTAGCTTAAAACAATTAATAAAATTTATTTAAATGAAAATAATTCTTTTTAAATTCTTAAACATAAATAAAATAGAATATAAAACAAATTTTCAGTACTTTTTCTATATAAAATGTATGGGGGTACAATCGTATCCAAGTGTTGACAATATGGTGTTTGAAGTAAGTGCAGACACTAGGGTTAAGAGCATGTCGACTCTCCCAGCTCCGAAGTGTTGTTTGATGCATCAACACTTACTGTTTCCCTAAAAAAAAATATATGAAATAATCGATAATTTATATTAATAAGTAACCAGTGGTGGATTTAGGTTCGATGCCGCCCTAGGCCCCTGCTGATGTGCCGCGCTTTTACTGTATAAAAGTGATTGCCAAAATTATATAACATATAAAATTAGAGGATAGTTCTAATTATAATTTTATCAAATTTTAATTACATCTGATTATAATTATTTTATTTAATTAATTTTTAAATTAATAATTATATCTAACTAGAACTATGTACTAGTATCGCAAATTATTTAAAATTATGAACACAAAGGTTTTTAATTTTTACCTTCTTTAGGAGGTAAGATCCTTTGTAAGATCTCTCTCTATCTATCTTAGAAAGGAAAGGATTAATTTTCTTGATTCTAATTCTTGATTATAAAGCTAGATCACTGACCACCTTCAGCAAGTTTTTATGAAAATTAAATTAATAGCTTCATTCCCGTGGTAGTTGATCTAGAGCGCGGCTCTATTTTATTCACAAAGCAAAAACAAAAATTACAACCAGCTCTTTTGCTGGATCTATTTCTGACAGCCAAGTTTAAAGCATTTCTTTTAAAAAAACTAACAAAGTTGGTTAATTTAAACTATGCTGTGTTGTATTGTGATTGGTATACAAACAGCTGTTTCAAGACAGTGGTCCAAATTGTTATAAAGTTGAAATAAAATTGTTCTATTGAGATTTGATCTGATCCAGTGCCACGGGAATGCAGGTAATGTTAACCTTTTCCGTACGGGAGTGCTTATCATAAATAATAAAATAAAAAATTAGTCAGAAATGATCTTCGACTGGTTCGAAGTTATATGTTTTTTATGGGAGGTAGGCGCGGTTTTCACTCGATTTCGTTGAATTATATACTCAGAGTGCATTTTGAAGCTTATTTGCAAATTTCAAGTCCATATATTAATTTTGTGGAATCAAAAAAGATTTTACCTTTTTGGTAAAGTACTTTGTAGGTGAGGTAAGCGAGCTTTTTATTCAATTTGGTTGAATTTAATACTCAGAGTGTATATTAGACATCAAAGCTCATATGCAAAATTTCAAGTCCATATATTACACAGTGCAACACGAAAAAAAATAACCATATACGGACACCACTACGTGATAAAAGACTAAAAAAAAAAGACCCGTGTCTCCCAATTTTTCCCAAAGTCATGCACTTTTTTGTTTATGGGCCGCCAAAGATTTGGGGCCTCGGTATCGTTTTCGCAAAAAAGTGATCATTTCTCGGGCTCATATCTTGCAAACCGTTCAGAATTTCGATTTACTCTCTGAGGCAAAGTTGTAGCTCTTGTCATAAAGAACAAAAATTGGGAACATATAAAATCAAAAAAACTTCACCTTCCAGATCAAAATCGCAAAAAACTTAAAAAAATTCGATTTTTTTTACCTTTTTTCCCGTGTTCAGGTCCATAGGTAGCAAACCGTTCAAAATTCAAGGAAACAATCAACTACAAAAATTTACCTAAGATCTCAACAAACAAATTTCTACAACATATAAACTTCCTGGGAATTATTCTTAACACCGTTTAGGTAGCGCTTAGGTAGCCGCAAAAGTGAAAAAAGTACCTAAGCGCTACCTAAACGGTGTTAAGATGCTGATGGGTGGTGATGCTGATCAAGAATATAAACACTTTTCTATACCTACCACGCCTCCTTATGGGTGTTACAAACGGAGTGACAACAATAATATACCCCTTTTACGTTTTTCAAACGTGGGGGTATAAATATGTGTATCAAATGACACTTCGGAGCTGGTAGAGTCGACATGCTCTCAAGCAAAGTAAGAAAAATTACAAATTTTTTGGGCTGACTGCCTATTTTATTTATGGTTACTATGCAATTTGGTACCCCTACAAAAAGTTTCAAGTTTTTCAAATAAATTCCACGTTACCTATTTTTTGTACATATATTGGGGCTGACTGACCAGCTCTGTTCCGACATTAAACTGACTGACTGTCATAACTGTTATTTATATGCAATTTCCAACCTGTACAAACAATTTTTAACTTTTTTAAATTCATTTCATTACCACCAAAAAATTACATATTTGATCGCAGCTATGACCCGCCTATTCTACAGTTGGCTTGACTGACCGCAGTATGTGTGTGTACACAACTACTATAGCAAATTGCCAGAAAATCAGCTTTTTTAAATCCAAACGGTTTTTTGTGCGCAGGCTCTTAGTCTATTATTGGATATCAAAAATTCCCTTTTTTCCTTCTGCAGAATGAAAAACTCCCTTTTCCCTTTTTGCCATAAATGACGATGACATTTCCCTCAAAAAAGGAAATTTCCCTCAATCTGGCAACAGTGCATCATATTGCAATGAGGATGAAAATAAAAGCATATTTCTAGATTTGGTACGTAATCCACCGACATGATGACGCATGACAGATAATCATTTGTTAAAGCTGTTGAGCGACTTGAAAGACTTGTAACTATGTTTGAGTTAAAAGAGGGTTCTGAGGCCCGATTTCGCTTTTTGAGATTTTCGGATAGTGATTAAACAATTTAATACGCACATAATATGGCCATACTCCGGCATCTATTACACTATTCATTAAATGAGGAGGAAACCCAAGTTTAAAGTTCATATAGTTTAGTGTATTTATATCAACATCTTTTTTAGCAAGCCTGAAGCATTTAAAGAGAGCTGTAGGTAAATTTAAATAATAAATAATAAATTGCCGATATATAATTTATAAGGCTATCAGGATTTGTGTCGGAACGAAATTTAGACAGATGTACCCATTTGATCTGTGGTAACGCATTTAGATCAGTAGTTAGATCCGATCCGAAAATTTTCGAGGTTTTTTGCAGATTTGTTTTCCTTTTAGTTGTCTCATCAACGATAGATGAAACTTCCGTCAAATTGTTGACTGACGAAGTCAAGGCAGAGCTCAGAGCAGCATTCGATTCTATAGCAGCTATTGAAGAGAACGGACGGTTGTTGTTATTTAATGGAGCGTTAAGAGAGTCATGAAACATAGTAGATTTAAGAGTTGTTGCATAAGTTGGAGCACTAGGAAGATGCTGATTGAGAGTATTTGATGGAAACAACTTTTCGGTAATAGTTTCGGCAGCATCTGTTGAAACAGAAGCACTGAGATCAATTACTGCAACATTAGAAGAACACTCCAAAGCAGAGTTAGAAGAAACACCAGCAGCAGAATTGGTAGAAACAGTAACAGGCGTAGCGAGAGCGCGAGCACGAGCGCGAGTGCATCTTGCATTGTCAATCTTCACCACAGAGGCGAGAGATGAACAAGAATTAATAGAAACCGGTTTAGCTTTTTTATCGCGAGGAGCAGTCACTGTAGCAGATTTTGATGAGTTTTCGATTTTGTTTGAGTTTGTAACTAATTCGGCAATTTTTATTTTAAGCTCTTTAACATCAAGTGCTAGAGACGATATTAGAACAAGCAAGTTTTTACAATTGAAAAAATAAGTCATCGGCTTAGACATTTTTATGAACTCGAAATAGCAATAGAAAAAAATGTGCATGGTCCGAATGCAAGCACAGTCCGCGAAGAACTTTTTGTGTTTGAAAAATAGCTTGCAACAAATTTCGTCAAAGTAAGAGCAAGTGTGTTTAAAACTTTTGAAACACATATGAAAAAAAAAAACATATTATGAACACATTTTTTTAACACGTTGTGTTCAATTTTAAGCTAACTTTTTCAGTGTATATTTGTGAAATTCTTAAATTCATAAATTTCACAAACAAATTTTTCCAAAGTTTGAATAATTTCATCTTGTGAATCGGTTATGTGGGCAACTCACAGATTTGTTAATGCCGTTTGATAATTTAGAATTTTCATTAATATTTTCAACGGTATTCGGGGCTGTCATAGAATCCAATAGCTGTCAGATTTGGTTTTAAAAACGACAAAAAATTTACTTTGGTGTCATGAATTCCGACATTATTGGTTTTATGTTCGAATCGGAATTAATATCGGTTTTAGGTGTCACAGAAACCAATATTATCGATTTTCTTATCGGAATCAAACCAAGCATCTAAGCGTTGACAGATTTAATTTGCGCGAGTTTTTTTTTCTCTTGCTAGTTGATATTTCGTTGAAATGTAAGTAAATTCTTGTTCTTTTATAAAAATAAATAAATAAATCTACAAAAAAAAATATATTTATAGCTATATTTATAGATCTAGATAACTGCACAGTAAAAGAAAAATATGCTTACGCCGACGCAGGCAGCTCAAGTGGATTGCTGCAATCTATCAAAACTCTTCTATTCACCTTTTCTGAGATCCTTTCTTCTATTAATAAAGAGGCTACAACACCTGAAGCCATTTTATGCTTATTTATTGCTTCTTATATAACATAAACAGAACAAACTCTTAAATTTAATAAAATTGTGAACTAATGAAATTAATAAAATTTCCACATACACGGACAAAATGTGAGAAACAGCTGATTCGAACATCGGTTTTGTTTATGTTCGAAAAGATCTAAACCAAGACGATTTTGTGACACCAAATGAAATCAGAATTGGTTTGCAATTCCGACAAAAAGCAAAACCGTCTTGGTTTCTATGACAGCCCCGATTATCTTTCCTTTTTGAAAAAATTATGGATTACAATCGCACCCTGTTAGTACATGAAGCCAGGTTAACAGGGTGCGATTTCATGAATATAGTGGTATATTGGCTTTTTTTGGCTCTCTCGAGCAGACTGGGTTTCCAATTTAGTTTTCTGTCTAAGATTGGACCCAGTTATTTTGCTTGTTCTCCGAGATATTTAGTCTTTTATATGGAGGACTGTATTCCAGTTTTGGAGGACTGATTTTAGGTAAGTTGCGTTGTCTAGTAAATACCACTAACTCAGTTTAATCAGGATTAACGCTGAGTCTACACCTGGTAACCCAGTTTACGAGAGTGTCGAGACAATTTTGCATAATATCTCGAAGAGTTGATATATATGACATATTTTCCTGAGATGACAATAGCAACGTCATCAGCGTAGGCTATCACCCTGCACCCCTCTCGTTCCAGTTTATCTTTATTTATGTATTTATTTATTTATTTATTCTATCTTAATTTAATCCAACTTAATCTAACAGGGTTTTTTTTTTTTTTTTTTTTCTTATGATTAAGGTGAATTGCAAGGTGGGCGTATGCGCCCACAGGATTGACATTTTTTTTACAAAACTATGTCTTAAAGGGATATTCTTAAAGATGTGATGATAAAGGGGAGAGGAGGTTATGAGGACGGGAAAAGTATCTTGTAAAGATTTGTTTTGAAGGAGACTTTAGATATGGATGGTGAATAGCTGTCGCTGATATTATTAAATTCTTTACAACATCTATTAATTGGCTCATTATTGGCGTATATAAAGAGTGATTTTTTAAGTGCCTGATAACTTTTTTTTTAAAAAAAACGCATAAAATTTGCAAAATCTCATCGGTTCTTTATTTGAAACGTTAGATTGGTCCATGACATTTACTTTTTGAAGATAATTTCATTTAAATGTTGACCGCGGCTGCGTCTTAGGTGGTCCATTCGGAAAGTCCAATTTTGGGCAACTTTTTCGAGCATTTCGGCCGGAATAGCCCGAATTTCTTCGGAAATGTTGTCTTCCAAAGCTGGAATAGTTGCTGGCTTATTTCTGTAGACTTTAGACTTGACGTAGCCCCACAAAAAATAGTCTGAAGGCGTCAAATCGCATGATCTTGGTGGCCAACTTACCGGTCCATTTCTTGAGATTAATTGTTCTCCGAAGTTTTCCCTCAAAATGGCCATAGAATCGCGAGATGTGTGGCATGTAGCGCCATCTTGTTGAAACCACATGTCAACCAAGTTCAGTTCTTCCATTTTTGGCAACAAAAAGTTTGTTAGCATCGAACGATAGCGATCACCATTCACCGTAACGTTGCGTCCAACAGCATCTTTGAAAAAATACGGTCCAATGATTCCACCAGCGTACAAACCACACCAAACAGTGCATTTTTCGGGATGCATGGCCAGTTCTTGAACGGCTTCTGGTTGCTCTTCACTCCAAATGCGGCAATTTTGCTTATTTACGTAGCCATTCAACCAGAAATGAGCCTCATCGCTGAACAAAATTTGTCGATAAAAAAGCGGATTTTCTGCCAACTGATTTTGGTAATAAAATTCAATGATTTGCAAGCGTTGCTCGTTAGTAAGTCTATTCATGATGAAATGTCAAAGCATACTGAGCATCTTTCTCTTTGACACCATGTCTGAAATCCCACGTGATCTGTCAAATACTAATGCATGAAAATCATAACCTCAAAAAAATCACCCTTTAGTATGGTGCTGATACTCATATAACATTCGTGTGTGTCTTGTACGTCTTGAGGGTTCATTGAATTTTATCTTATTTGGTATATAATCACTATCTATAGCACCGTTGAGAACATCAAATGTGAAACATGAGGTGAGTAATGATCTTCTGGATGATAGGGGCATCAAATTAAGCAAGCTAAGCCTATGCACATAGGATGGTAGGGCATTGTATTCTCAGGGGTTGTAGGTGTTTCCTAGAGCAAAAAGCAGGAACTGCTTTTGAATAGATTCCAGTCTCTCACTGTGGAATCGAAAGAAGGATTCCAAATAATGCATCCATATTCTAGAAGTGGGCGTACTAAAGAACAATATTACGTTTTGGTTACCCATACATTTTTAAACTCTTTTGCGCGTCGTTTTATGAAACCAAGTTGTTTACTGGCTCTTGATAGGATTTTATCATAATGAAGGTTAAATCGCAATTTACTGTCTAAAACGACTCCGAGATCAACGATATGATTAACATTTTGAAGTTCTTTACCATTGAGTATGTAATTGCTATTGGTAATGAGATTTTTTCGGGAGAAAGTTATTGTATAGCATTTTTTAACGTTTAGAAATAGTCTATTTTGATGGCACCACTGTTCTAAGACCCATAGTTTCGATTGTAAAAAAGTCGCATCAAGTTCAGAATTGATTACATGGTACATTTTTAAGTCATCTGCATATAATAGATGTGGGATATCACACAAAACATCGGATATGTCTGATATAAAAATATTGAACAGAAGTGGTCCAAGATGACTTCCTTGTGGCACACCGGATGTCACAGAAATCTCCTTGGATAGAAAACCTTGAAATTTAACAAATTGGGATCTACCGTGAAGATAAGACTTAAGCCAATTGAGAAGGGAGCCTGAGATACCAAACCTTTCCAGTTTGGAAGCTAGGATATTATGATCAACGCGATCGAAGGCCTTGCTAAAGTCAGTGTTTATTGCATCAACTCGATGTCCTTTTTCCATCTTGCCTAATACATCAGAAACCATAATCATAAGATTTGTGGTAGTTGATCTACCTTTACGGAAGCCATGTTGCTGTTCATTGAGTAATGGATTTATAAAACCTGACAGTGTTTCGCATATTATTTTTTCGAACAGTTTTGGGATAGCAGATACAGTATAATTCGCTTAGCTGCACTGCATTTTGGTGCACACATTTCTGCGCACTTAAGCGAAATGTGCACTTATCCAAATTTTTTTACCTGCACAATTAAGACAGTTATCCAGATTTTCTTAACTGCACAAAAAAGGCAGCTATCCGGAATTTTTTACCTACACATATAAGGCATTTATCCGGTTTTTTTATCTGCACAAATAAGGCAGTTAACCGAATTCTTTTTTTAACAAGTGCTTAAGTCCACAGTCAAGATTTTTAATTCATCGTTAGTTTTATTTAAAAGTAAAGATCTCACAAAAAATCGAATAAAAAAAAAATTAATAAATCCAAGGTACTTTTAGAACACATAACGTACTAATTTTAGTTAATTCAATACAATATACATATGAATGTATGTAAATAGATACATGAACTTAAAAAAATTCTCTTTGAGACAATACAAATACAAGTTCAATGTTTACTTAAAAAAATCAGTTAGCCTTGAGCTGTGCTTTTAAGGCACATTTTTAAAATTTTGTCTTCAATTTCATAAAAAATATCATCATCTTCCATGTGACTAGCACAGTAACGTCGCATCACGTCCAATGCGCAAAGAGCCTCTTTTCTTGTAGGCGAACCAACGTCATTATTGTTGCCATCACCGTCGTCATCGCCGTCGTCCTCTTCAGTGATAATACCATCAGCACATTCATCTAAGTTTTGGATAATCTCCTCCTCAGTGAGATGGCCATAACACTGCAAATCGATATCGCAGTTTATGTATTCAACTCTGTTAGGTATATTATCTAGAAAAACATCTTAGATTTCGTCTTCTGAATCGATTTCATGACCCATGCCACAGAATCCTGCCTGAAATATATAATAAATAGCGTTCAAATTTAAAAAATTTTTGAAAATTTATGGTTTTTTACCTTTCTGAAGCAATTTACAATCGTCTGAGGCTTTACCATCCACCAGGCCCGCTTTATGTAATAAAGTGAATCCAAAACAGTGATTGACTTCAAAAATTGTGTCACCGACATTTCCCGCTCCAGTGCACACAACTGTTTCTTGACAATAATTTGCCTATATTGCACTTTAAAAGCATGAATAACTCCCTGATCGAGTGGTTGAATCAACGCGGTTGTGTTAGGAGGAAGAAATTCCATGGTGACGTTTTGCAGTTGGCATGTCACTTTGTGACAAGAAGCGTTATCCACAAACAGAACAATTTTTTTATTTTGCGTTTTCATCTCTTTGTCAAGCGATAGTAAAATTTGATTCCATATAGTTGATGTCATCCACGCATTTTTATTCGCAAAGTATGGTAAAGGAATATTAACATTGCGAAAGCAGCGAGGATTTTTCGATTTCCCAATGACATAAACTTTCTTGTATGAACCAGTAGCGTTACACAACAGCAGCAAAGAAAGACGCACCTTTTGGCTTTTGCGGCCTTTTGGCTGGTCGCAGTTTCGAAAAAATGTTGCGTTGGGTAAAGCTTTGAAATAAAGACCAGTTTCATCGGCATTGAAAACATTCTCTGGTTCATACTTCTTTAAAATATCAGGCAAAACCGTACTGGTGTAACTGGAGGCACCTTCTTCGTCATTATCTTTAAGCTCGCCGTGCATCTTACCAAACTTGATGTTGTGGCGCTTTCTCCACCTCCACAGCCAGCTAGGATTCGGTTCAAAATCGTCATTAAGCTTTATTGCAAACTCCTTTGCTTTATTAAGCAGCATCAAGGTTGTTAACACAGCGTCCTGTTGTCTCTGCTGGTCGAACCAGAGCACCAATGCCTTCTCAACTTTTTCGTGCGGACTACACCTTTGGCGCCGGCGTCTTCTTGTGTCTGGTGTCTTCTTGTTTTAAAATGCGATTTATTGTTGAAATGTCACAACAGTATTGTTTGGCCAGCTCTTGTTTATTTGAGTTGTTTTGCACGGACTCTATAATTTTTAATTTTTGTTTAATTGATAAAGCTCCAACTCTTTTTCCCATTTTGCTTTATTTAAGTTTTGTTTTTCACTTTTTTCACGGAAACAATCATTTTTGTTTTTTGGCCAACCTCAAACTGTTGTTTACATTTTAATTTGTGTTAGTGATGTGATTTTATCAATAACATAAACAATACAAAATTAGGAAAGAGCGATAAAAAAAGTGTTGGTAAACGAAATTTTTTCTATGAAAAATTGAATTATGAAACACAATTTTCAGGGCTGCTATGCAGAATGTGCAGCTAAGCAAAATGCAGCTAAAAAATAACATTTCCTACAAATGTTGCAATAAAATGCAGCCAAAACGATTTTTTGTGCTCTTATCCGGAATGTGCAGCTAAGCGGTAAGGCAGCTAAGCGAATTATACTGTAATATGGCAATACCCCTGTAGTTTTCAACTGACCTTTTATCACCATTTTTGAATATTGGTGTGAGGTGAGATGTTTTCCAATGAGACGGAAAAACACCTTCATTAAGTGATTTATTGAAGATTATTTGTAGGGGCAAGAGCAGTGAGTCTACGCATTGAATAAGTAAATTTGGGGGAATTAGGTCAGGGCCTGGTCCTTTCTTTGGATCTAGCTCGATTATAGCTCTGTATATTTCATCACGTGTTAGTTCGATGCGATTGATTTGAGGTGATAAATTAGTGATAGAAGGGAAGATGTGAGATGTGTTTGTAGAAACACAGAAAACTTCCTTGAAATGATCTGCGTAAAGATTGCAAATCTCTTGAGTGTTAGAGGATGTAGCACTGCCTTTGAACATGGAAGAAGGGTATCCGTTTGATCTGCGTTTGATATTTACATATTCAAAGAATTTCTTTGGCTGTACAGTAATTCTTTCTCCAATGAGATTAATATAAAGATTAAAGGCTTCTTTGGATTTTATAGGAAATTCTTGTGACAACTCTTCATACTTTGTTCTCAATTCATGGGTTACATTAATGGTGGATTTAATGACTTTATACAATTTATTTCTCTGATTTCTTAGATTTCTGAGATTTTTATCTAGCCATGGTTCCGAGAGCTTAGCCTTTTTCTTTATTTTCGGGATTGATAAAACAGTGTGACTGCACTATCGAGGTCAAGTGCTGATAAATCGTTCCAATCAAAAGAATCAAGACAAATTTTTATGCTATCGTAGCCAGCATTAAGAAAATCGTATACTATTGAGTTATTATATGAGTATACAAATGTAATATTGGTGGAAAAGAGTTCTGTAGATAGGGCTAAGTGGTGAAAGCTGTTAGAAAATAAGTGTTCAGCTGCAGGGGTTGGAGCAACGTTTATTTCATCATAGGTATTGGTGAATACTAGGTCCAGCCATTTACCATTTTGGTTTGGAAACCTGTTAACTTGCTGCAGGTCGTTAACATAGAAGGTACTGAGTAAAGTATAATCAATCGAGTTGGAGAGGTCAACAGGAAGGAGGAAGTTGTCATTCTCATCAGTGACAAAGGAAATATTTGGACGATTAAAGTCCCCATAGATAATGATTGTATCTTCCTCTTTCAATGTCGTATTTAGTGATGAAATATTTTCGCACAGATCACTATAGGTAGTTTCTGTTGAATTAGGAGGAATATAAATAACACCAATATAGATAAATTGATGATCGTGAGAACTTATTCGAGCTATTTGGTGATCATAAAGTTTGTGAGAGGTGGTTTCGACAAATTGACTAGGTAGGGAGTTATGTATGGCTATTAGAACACCACCACCACGGGATTGACCGGTGAAGGTATAATCTCGATCTTTCCGGTAGAGTGTCCAATTGTTGTCGAGAATTTCTTCGTTTTTGAAGGAGTCATTTAGCCACGTTTCTGTGAATACCAAAACATTATAGTGGCATGACTTTGCCTCAACAAAAAGTTTATTAAGTTTGCCACGCATACCACCACAATTGTGATAAAAAATTTTTAGGCTATTGTTTTTAGAAGAAGGTGGACAAAAATCTAGAGGAGTATTATTAGGAGCAGTAATAGTTTTTGAAGTTTGAACGCGATTTGTTCAAATGCCATAGACGCTTTGAAGTGGTGTGTGAGGCATAAGCTGATAAGTCTTTTTCTACTTCAGCTGGTGAGATATTAAAGCTCTCATGGTACTGAATGTTAATTTTTTTAAGTTCAGCTGGTTCGGTTGGAAGCCCTTCCTGTTGTATCAATACCATAACGCTTGTTCTAGTTGAACCGTCGATACAAGTGGAGTCAGATTTGTTAGGTAGGTATGCCAAGTAGAGACGCACGTTATCATATAACCTCCGGTCTCTAAGCCGAGACATGACAAAGCGCCCTTCAGTGCTAGTTTCAGCGAGATTTTTTGTTAATTTGGCTAAAGGTGGAAGGAGAGGATCAAGAAATGATGGTGTCATGATAGGCTTAGCTACGGAAAGTGTGGTTGAAACAGGGGACTGTGTGGTTGTAAGAGGATCAGCGGTATTTATTGCTATGGGAGGCGTAACGATGGAAGAAATACTAGTAGTAGCAACGGGAGAAACAGGTGTCTTGCCTGGAGTGAAGGTTGCTGCATTCTTATTAAGGGTGATTTTTGGTAAAGAGGGATTTAGTACATGTGAGCGAATAAAATTTGGATAACGAACGGATGAGTGATTGTTCTGTGGGGTAGTTGATGGTGATAAGTTGAATGAGACACGTTTGTTTTTAGGATGTGATGGCTGTGATGGTATATTAGTCTTTACTGGATGTGAAGGATTATATTTTGAGAGGGAAAATGAGGGAAAGATATTTGTTTTCAGGTTCCAATTAGGATCCTGTGAATCTGTTTGACTTATTTTAGTAGCCTGTTTATTTCTATTGGTCTTAATTCTACATATTACTCCTAGGCTTATGGTGATTAGTTTGAAATTTCTTATTAGACCACTCGGATATTCGTACGTTTCCATCTTTAAGTACTCTACGAGATCCGGTCAGGAACATCCAACTGTATTTCGTGGGTATACTCACTTTAAAGCTGCTCACTTTCTTAGCTTTTATAGAAGAGGTCCTCTGGCAATCGTGAATGTTAATGTGGTGCTTTTTGAAGTAGTTTTGTACCCAAATTTCGTTTGACTTCAGTGGAAATCCTTTAACGAAAAGTACAGTGCTGCTTTCATCATTGCACTCTTTTAGACGTTGTATCCTTTTTTCCCATTCCGAATTGGTACAGATTGTTCCGAAACGTTCGATTGCCGGTGGAGAAGCTGCGATAGATGAGGTGGAAGTAGGTATTATGGGAGGTGGTGTGATCGGAGCTTCCATTGAAATTTTTGAAGCTTCCAACAATTCTTCGAAGATGGAAGAGCTATCGAGATGGGAACGCTGTAGGTCTATACCTTCATTGACTCTGAGTGGTTTTTGCCTCACAACGTTTACAATCTCCTCTAGTGTGGAGCGGAAAGCACTGATTTCGTCGCTGATGTCGCTCATTCTAGAGAATAACATATCGACTAGGAAGGAATCAAATAAGGTGTGTGTATCCAGTAGTTCATTCCCCCCTGAGGAGTTTCCCTTTGTACATATCTTAGCGTGGATGCTGTTCCGAGTTTTGCGCTTATAATCCTGCATACTAGCCTTTGTTTGTTTGAATTCCTCCAATAGGCTTTCCTGATCAATTCTTCTCAATGCAATTAAATTAAAAATCCAATTCATTATTTTTCCCAACGTTTCGTTGATTGTTTGTCAACATCTTCAGGGGATCTTTTTTTATTTAAACGAGAAAACAACAATGATGGCTTAATCAAAACATTAATATAAAAATATAACAATTTTTGACAAAACAATTTTTGACAAATATGACAAAACAATAAAATAATTAAATAAATAAATAAAGGCAAAACAAGACTAAATGAATAACTTACATAGTGAATTAAAATTGAACTTAAAACATTGAACTTAAAACATAGAACATTAGAAAGTTTAAAATTCTAATTATTTATTTTTATTTTTATTCTTTTCCCTGCACCACTTGTCAACACTGTTTTTTTAATGTAAAACAATAGCGTAGCTCGCGCTTATATTGTCTTTGTCTTCTCGTGAGTTCATCGTCGTCGTTATCTTTTGTTGTATTCTTAGGCTCTCTAGAGTGAAACGTTTGTTTGTCTTCTGTTCGATGTCCAGTATTTTCACTCCATTCAGGTCAGCTGTGTGTCCGCTCTCGATCATGTGTTCTGCTAGCGCTGTTGACATACGTTTGTGCCTGATGTCTGCTTGATGCTCAAGAACTCTCGTTCTGAGTTGTCTCTTAGTCGTTCCTATGTATACTTCCTTGCATTGCTCCGCCGCACTCCCATTGCATTTTATCTCATAGACGACGTTTTTCTGCTCTTGCTTGTCTATAGGTGTTTTTGTGTTGGTGAACAATTTTGTGAGAGTGGTGTTTGATTTATGTGCGAATGTAATATTCTCATCTTGTGTTATTGTCTTCAGCTGTTTGTTTTCCGTTAGTGTTGGTATATATGTGATGCTGTGAAATTTTTTGGTGTTGCCAGATTGTTGATCTGAGGTTAATGTGGGATTTCGCCGGGATTTTGTGTAGTAGTCGTTGATCAAGTTCTGAATTATTTTTCTTGGAAAACTATTTCTTGTGAGTATCGTCTGTATATTTCGTATGTTTGTGCTATGATATTCCTTGTCGCTGATGGTGAGTATTTTCTTGATGAGGTTGGTGGCTGTATTTATTTTCTGTCTCATGGGTTGTGTAGAGTGGTAGTTAATCATTCGTCCTGATGCTGTCGGTTTTGTGTACCAATCTGTATTGATTTGGTTGGGTTTTCTGTAAGTTTTAACGTCTAAGTATGCCAGGCTATTGTTCTGTTCTATTTCTACTGTAAATTGTAGGTTTTTGTGGTAGTTGTTGAATGTGTTCAGTATTTTTTCGGTGTGGTGTGGTTTGATTATTGCGAAAATGTCGTCAACGTACTTGCACAGTCCCTTTATGTGAATGTTTTCTTTTTTTAATTTTTCTACTGTCGTGTCAAGCAAGCAGTCCAGTACAATGTCTGCTATTGTCGGGGAAAGGGGGTTTCCCATGGGCATTCCAAATGTTTGGTTGTAGTGTCTGTCCTCGAATTTGAAGTAGTTATTGTCCCGTAAGCAGAACTGTAGGATATCCAAAAACCGTATTTTCGGTATTTTGGTGTGTTTTGCTATGATGTCCCATTTTGTCATTATGTTTTTAATACCAAGATGGATTGGTATATTTGTAAAAAGCGATAAGACATCGAAGGATACCATGATATCATCATCGTCGACGTGTACGTCGCTGAGTTTGTCTTTGAATTCGTACGAGTTTTTTATGTTGTATTCTCTGGATATAATATTTGTAAGAATTTTTCCAATGAGTTTCGCCAACTTGTAGCATGGAACATTGATTGACGATGATATCGGTCTTAGTGGTAAATTGTTCTTGTGTATTTTCGGTAGTCCATACAGTCGTGGAGCTGTGGCACCATGGCATGTTAGGTGTAGTTTCTCTGTTCTGTCGATGTTGTGTTATAGATAATTTCCCTATTATATTTTGGCTTTTAAGCGAGCCACGCTGATAACTAAGGCCTCAAGGCCGCTCTGATTATATTCGAAATTAAAAAGACAGCTTTCGCTTAACTCCAATAACTTGTTCCCTTTATTTTTCAAATTTGCTTGCTTAAATACTAAATTTACAACATGTTCTTATATCTAAGACACACCCCATTTCCAGTTATTCTTCCAATTATATTTTTGTAACCAATCATAAACAAAGTTAAGACTTGCATTTTCTCAAGTCACATATTAAAAATCACAATGCTTCCTTTTTACTCTGATTGATTCTATATTGGCTTCTCAGAATTAAGAAATTCCAATTTAGAAATTAATCGTTTCATCAGATGCGCTACTTTAACATGTTACTCATGAATATGCATATCGACACATTCCCTCACATGCTGACCATGTGCACACTGCAATATGATCTTGTCTTTTTTATTTCCAACATAAGTGAACGCTCGCGCTAAACCAAATTTGTAATTTAGGAATCATTCTTCTTTAATTGTCACTATTTTTGTCGTCGCCAAATTAGATCAGATTACATTCACATGTGCTCAGCATTTCATATTTTGAGACAGGGTGGTCTAAATTTGTTTTATTGTTTTGTTTTATTTGTTTATTTGTTTAATTTGGTTGTGTACACACAACACCCTCACCCTTTAAAAAAAAATGATTTTGTTATTTTTAAATGACAAAATTATTTTATGATAATTGATAATATTAAGATTCTACATATTTCTAGCTTTTATTAAGTTGTTATTATGTACTTCTTTTTCTCTATTATCTATTTTTTAGGTCCATTTTGAGATATAATTTCAAAAGGGCCTTTGAAAGGTTTATCTAATTTTTTCTTATTCTCTACTTTTAAATATACATAATCTCCTATTTTAAAATTAGCTTTATTAATATATTTTTGCTTTTTTAACGTATTTTGCTTATTTTCTAATAAATTTTCTTTTGCTTTCATATGTGCATATTTTAATTTAATTTTAAATTCATTAATATAGTTTTCTAAATTATAAAATTTTTCTTCATTGTTTGCAATTTCACATGGTAAGGTACATAATTTTCTATATACTAATTCAAATGGTGTGTATTGCGTTATGCTATGCGGAGTTGTATTATATGAATATGTATAATAAGGTAACAATTCATCCCAGTTGTCTTTTCCGTCCATTGTCATTAGAAAATCGTTTAAAACTCTATGGTTTCTTTCTACTGTTCCTAACGTTTCATGATGATATGGTGTTGATGTGGTTTTATCTATGTTCAACATTTTGCATATATTTACTAATAATTCGTTCGTGAATTCAGTACCTTTATCTGTTTTTAATTTTCTAAAACAACCATATTTTAGTATGAATCTTTCTACTATTGTTTTTGCAACACTTACTGCATCTTTTGTAAAAAGTGGAAAAGCTTCTACAAATTTTGTTAGTTCACATTGAATAGTAAGTATGTATCTATATGCATTAGATGGTCTAAGCGGACCTACTGTATCTATTGTGACAACATCGAACGATGTGTTTGGTGTTTCTGTTATAGTTAATCTTTCTTTTGTGTACCTAGTGATTTTTACTTGATTACAAATGTCACATTTGTTAATATATTCCTTAACCATTTTATTCATACCTTTCCAAACGTACTTCTGTTTTAGTTTGGCTATGCTTCTTCTTATACCGCAGTGTCCTGCAGTTTTTGTATCGTGATTATCTCTTATTAATTTCTTCATGTCTTCTATTTTCTCAATTCTTTTCGGTGGAGTATATAATATTATGTCTAGACAATTCTCTTTATTATTTTCTTCTAACTCATTAAATATTTGTTTAAACTTGTGCACAGATATATCTTTAAATATTCTATCATTCTTTGCTAGCGCTAATTTCTTCAGCTTTTCATGTTTTGTATAAGATAACAATTTTTTCAAAATCAATTTTAATTCTGATAATGTCTTATGATTGTATCTAACATGTACTATATTATTGAATTTATATATTTCACAAGTGTGGCCTTTATTAATTTCTTTTGCATGTTCACATTTTAACTTCTGCACTCCTCTGGTGTCAGATATTGATATACACTCCCATATATGAAGATGATCAGTCTTCAATGGTGAAGTGTCCGCGGATATTTCATTTACTTCCTTACTTGTTTTCTTATTCTTATTATTTTCATTTACTCCATTAATTGCTTTCTTATTCTTCATTGCTCTCGTTAGTGCACTTATATTATTTACCGGTATCATTTCTTTTAATTTTTCAGAATTTAACTCTATTCTAGATAACGCGTCAGCATTTGTATTCATGCTACCTTGTTTAAATATAATATCGAAATCATAATCCATTAAATCTACTCTTATTCTTGTTAATCTTGAAGATGGGTCCTTATGAGTAAATAAACTAACTAGTGGTCTATGGTCTGTATACACTTTAAATCTTCTTCCATACAAATATGGTCTGAAATGATTTATTCCCCAATGTATTGCTAATAATTCTTTTTCTATTACTGCTTTATTTACCTCATGTTTGTTGAGTGATTTACTCGCAAATGCTATTGGTCTATCACTTCCTATTTCTCCCTGAGAAAGAACAGCTCCTAGTGCATAATTTGAAGCATCAGTTGTCAAGATAAAAGGTTTTGAAAAGTCTGGGTAGCTTAATACTGGTGGTGACATCAGTTTTTGTTTTAAATTTTCAAAAGAATTCTGGCAACTCTGTGACCAGCTAAAAATTACATTCTTCTTTAATAATTGATTTAATGGTTTTGCTATATCAGCAAAATTTTTAATAAAACGTCTGTAATAATTACAGAAAGCTACAAATCTACGTACTTCATCCGCGTCTGTTGGTATTGGATAATTTTCTATTACTTTATATTTGCTAGGATCCGTAGTTACACCTTGATCCGTTATGAGGTGTCCAAGATAAACTACTTCTGGTCTTAAGAAATTGCATTTACCTGGATTCAATTTTAAATTATATTTACGTAATCTTTTAAAAACTTCTATCAAATTTTTATTATGTTCTTTTAAACTTGAGCCAAAAACTATTATATCATCAACATATAAAAATGCTGAGGCTTGCAAACCACTTAGTGCGAGTGAAAGCATTCTCTGAAAACTATTCGTTGAAATTTTTAAACCAAAAGGTAAACGTTTGAATTGAAAATGACCTGAATCAGTCGAAAAAGCTGTTAATGGCCTTGATTTTGGGTGTAGCGGAATTTGATGAAATGAACTTGTCATATCTAATGTTGAGAAAAACTTTGCTTTGCCTAACTTGTCAAGAACATCTTCAAGTCTAGTTAATGGGAATTTGTCATCCACAATTTTTTTATTCAAAGATCTGTAGTCAACTACTAGCCTCCATTTCTTCTCTTCACCCGTGCTCTTCTTCGGAACTATTAACAGAGGTGAATTATATGGACTAACGGAAGGTTCAACTATGTCTTCATCTAATAGCTTATCAACTTGTTTTTTTATTTCCTGTAAATTAGAATGTGGTATTCTATAATTTTTAATGTATACCGGTGACTTATCAACTGTTGTAATTTTTTGTTCATAAAAATTATTTTTCGTTAAAATCTCGCCTTCCATATAAAAAATGTTTTGATAATCACTACAAAGTTCTAATATTGATTCTTTTGCTTGCTTATCTAGATTATCTATCTTAATTTCCTTGAGAATTTTTTGAAACCTATACTCATCTGGTAAGCTGTTCTTATAATGAAATATTTCATAATTTTTCATGTTTTCTGTACCCAGCGTCAATTTTGGTACAAAAATCTCATCCGGTGTTGTATTTAGAAATTGTACATGCTTAACTCCTAGTGCTGGAATTATCGTGTTTGCTACAAACACTCCTTTACTAATTTCTTTACCACAAACTATGCTTTCTTCAACTACATCTATATTCACAGCTATTACTGACTCTGCTCTTGGGGGAATTTTTAAGTTTTTAACAGTTATTATTTGCGTGTTCATTGGTATTACAAACTCTTCTTCATCTGCCGCAATTGTTAGTGTATACGTCTCATAATCTATTTTACAATTATTCTTTATAAGAAAATCTCTACCTAAAATCCCATCTGATAACAAGTTTATATTTTCATCTACTATATGAAATTGATGTGCTAAAATCCTATCCTCCCATTTTAATTTAATATTTGAGCTTCCTAATGAATGTGTTGTTTCACTAGTTATTCCATTTATCTTACACTAGCATACCCGTTCCCAGCGTTGCTTGGGAATATAAATCTATGTAAATAAAAATGTAATTGTATGTTCGTACAAAACCACAAATCTCCGTAAGTTCTTTACCGATTGGCTTGGAATTTCGGCTCAATAGTACATTCAAATAGGCCACTCCTCATTTCACCGTCCTCAAATCAATAATAATGCTATATTTCAGAATTTTCAGAAAATTTGAAAATTGAGTTCGAATTGTTACTGTCGAAAACTGTCGAAATCATATTTCTTCAGTTGTGCATGGGTAAATGTTGCAACGCCTACTAATGCCAGCCATATAGAAAACGGCAAAATGCCGGTTGATCTGTCATCTGGACGAATTTCATTGCCTCATAATTTCTGCAATTCAGTACGTAAAAAGAAAAATTAGTTGAAAAAGCCTTTCCCAATATTTAAACCAATTATACGTTTCAGTGGCATTGTTTAAACTGTTAGGGTGTATTTGGCCAGTCATGGTACGTGTTTTAAACTTATTTGTACAACATCAGATGAGCGGTTCTCGAGATATTGCAAAAATAGTGGATCCCCTGTCGCCCATAAGCTTTCTCATATAAAATCGCTAAAACTCAGTTTTTCGTTCTTTTTTTTTAATAAAAATCAATGAAACTCGGTAAGAACGTACTATTAAGTAGTATCCTTTGACTGAAAAAATCAAGTGAGCATTGGAATGGCACCGTCCATACATTTCAAATTTATGGTATCGAATAGCTTTGGTCCTAAATGCCGCATAACAATAAAAGTCATTATGGGGTTACCACTTGGTAATGTCCATCTAATAAAAACTGGCATTGACATTTTATAAGGGGGTGTAGCTCCACCAATTTGCCAGTTAAAATTTTTGATATCGAATAGCTTTGGAAGTAAAAATCACAGAACGTTTAAACTCAGAATGGAGCAAAGAAATAAAATATAAGGAAATGGTGTTCTCCTCACATACAGTGTGTGTGTACTGAGGCAAAAGTTTTTTGACAGTTCGATCTCTCGTGTCTAAAAAAAATTGGAGTCGAATTATAAATACCTATTATTTAATAAAAAGCGATTTTATTGCTAAATTTTACAAAGTTATTAACGTAAATAACATAAACAATTGACTAAAAATGCATTGAAAAGTGAAAAGTTGTGCAAACAGCTATAAATTGAAGAACAAGGTAATATCCTTTCACAAGTAAATATACCGGCATCAGTCGAATTTAATAAACAAAACAACTTTATTTAGTTTAAAGAAGTTGTAACAAGTGAAAGTTTTAATATTTGAAATTGGAATTTTGCGAAAAAATTAAAATTAGAGCCCGTTGTCTTGCACCGATTTAGTGTGATCGAACTGTCAAAATACAAACACCGCTTCAGAGGCGCATTCAATTTACACAATCGCACATATTTTTAGGGCGCTCTTGTTTTCAGTGATTCAATTTCAATGTTTCAGATTTCCATATATTGTTGTCCGGGGATTCATGTGCTGTATGTGCAAAAAACACATTTTGAGTATATCGAAGTTAAAGTTTGAAGCGATTTTTTTTTAAAAGACTACGATAGGATTTCCTGAATGTCTCACCATAAGTTTGTATAAAAATGGTAATCCACAAAACATATTTCCTAATCCTTAATCTCACGCACAAAAGTACATTTTCTAACGGTAAAAAATCCACTTTGCTCTATACGCCATTTCAAACTCATTTTTATGTGAACTCATACTCATAGAGCAAAGATGCATAAGGAAAAAATGAAACAGATTTAAAGTTTTTCGTCAACAGCAGTTTATTCATTTACAAATTCAAATTAATATTCATTGAAACACAAAAGAAAAATATGTTCTTAAATTTATTTAACAGAAATCTATATAAACAGAAATTTATTTAAAAAAAATGTATTCATTTACAAAAAACAAAAATAAAAAGCTGTTGGTATAACTATTACAAAATGGCGTATGGAGCACATGAATCCGGGCGACGATATGCTTGATTCAAAAACCCTTTGGATTCGAGCACTGGGATTAGAAAATGATGTTATAAATGCAAGATCAGTAGTTTGCTGTTTGCATGATTGCTGAAAAGGAACTTCGTATTCAAACGAAATTTATTTGACTACGAAAATTTGTCTTATTCAAAAGACAAATATATTTTGGAAAAAATATAAATATTATAATAGAATAATGTTAAATACGCAAAAATCCCTTATTGGAGAAACTATGTTTGAAGGTCATATAAAGTCTTCCGGCCATTATATCGTAGTCAAATCATTAATTGAAATTTGTTTAAAAAGGCGATATTATATAACGAACAAAAATAAACTAAAAGTCTTCAATCAGACAAAAGCTCCACAAAACTGTTAATTTTAAGGGGTTTAGTAGCTGAATTGTTTATTAATAATTTTACTAATGATTTCTGTTCTTTATGGGTGAAATAGGCCTTCTAAGTTTGCGCCTTCTTATTTGCTGCACTCGAATGCGGTCCTGCGTAAATTTTTCTATGTGTGTGTTAACCAACACCAATGAGAAAAATACCTCACTTTTGAGGAATAACACCGCTTCCTTATCTCTTACTTCTTTGGAATGGAGTTACTATTTGGGCGAGCCAGGTGTCGCTAGTATGAAATAAAAACATACTTTCATATCTCTACGATATATTGTAGTGGCTTACGATATCTGTATGGCAACTCTGCACCAGAAATAAAGTGAGTGCAACTATCCACTCAAGAGACCAGCGCGGTGAGTTGTAGAATCTCACCTCTCTCTCTCAACAAAGAGCTTAAGCTATTGTTTGATGTTATTTTGTGCTGCTTATACAATGGCAGCATGGATTAAAATGCATGAATTCTTAAATAATTATAAAAAAAGATTTACCAAAAACGTAGTACCCAGTAGTAGGGTCGCTTATTATAGCAATTGAATTATAAAAGAATTATTAAAATCGGTTTAGCATTTACACCATTGATTGATCGATGAAAATTCGAGAGAACCCTTTTATATAATAGTATAGATATATCATTATCGTTTATATAATCATTTAAAATGTAATTTTTTAATAAGGAGATGTCTGCTCCAGTATCTACTAGTAACGTTACTATATTATTACCTATCTTAACACTAACATAATTTGATATCTCATTTGATCGAGTTACATTTATAATTCTATATTTTTTATTTTCTCTCCGCTTCTTATGTAAGAGTTCCCCAGTCTCCGGATACCGGGGGCTTCTTAGTTTCCCTGGTTGTTGGTCCTATTGTTATTATTATTGTATCTATGCCCATTATTATTATTCGCTCTACTGTTATTACCTCTAAGATTATTGTGCACACCTCTACTATAGCTATTATTTATATTATTGCCGTAACCTCTATTGTTATTATTATTCTTATTTCTGTCTTGAATGAAATTCCGGTTAAAGTTTCCATTACTAAAATTCTTATTATGAAAATGATTCTGCCTGTTTTGATTAAAATGTCCTCGACCTCTTGGAAATCTGTTAAAATGCATTACTCTACTGTTATTTGTCGTATCGACCTCTGTAGCTACCCTGATTGCATCACCTAATGTTGTTGGGCGAGCTGCCAAAACGACTGACTTAAAAGGTTCAACTAACCCATTCTTGAACGTTGTCATTCCTATTTGATCGTTCAGCCTTACTATTAATTCACGGTGCTCTTCACCTTGCTCATTTATCTGCAACTCATTCAATGCTGCTAACAGATTTTCTATCTTAGATGCAAATGCTGTGATTTCCAAATTTCCTTGATACATCTTGGTTAAATCATGATGCAATGTTGAAACTGTCTTTTTCGTTTTGAATGTTTTTTGTAGTATGATTTTTAATGTTTCTAAAGTCTCAGGTTTTGTTTCACTTAGTATTCTGTTTTTTACATTTTCTGATAATTTTGTGGCTAGTATAAACTTAATTAGTGTTTTTTGTTGTGTATCATCTTTTAAAGTATCATGATAAAATTCAATTAACCCTATATAATTGTTTAAATCTCGAAAGTCTCCTTGAAACTCAGGAATCAACTTAGAAGCAGTTACTAAATCAAATGAAGCCATTGTGGTTGTTAAATTTTCCTCTTTTGATTTTAAGAATGATTTTATTTTTTTTGTTATTTGATCAAAATTATGCTTCTCTTGATCCTCAATTATTTGCAGTCTTAAATTTTTTAAGTCAAGTAAAGTCTTTGTTATGAATTCAGTTGTATACGTCCTATTTGGGCTCTTTTTTAACTTCACAAGTATTTGCAAAGCATATTCACTCTCCATTTATATTATTTATGCGCATTTGTTACAAATTATTCTTGATTCTTTTAAATGAAAGCCATTTTTGCCAATTTTCA
Organism: Pherbina coryleti; assembly: GCA_943735915.1. Classification (NCBI taxonomy): domain Eukaryota; kingdom Metazoa; phylum Arthropoda; class Insecta; order Diptera; family Sciomyzidae; genus Pherbina; species Pherbina coryleti. The sequence goes on along the minus strand of OX030948.1, from coordinate 97,636,891 downwards.
GTTCGCAAATAGTACATCTGAAGCAATTGAAATGAAAGCTATTTTTCTTGTAAGATAAATATCTTACTTTTCCAATATCAATAATTTTTCGTTTACATTTATAGCAGTGTTCGCTAAAAAGGATTCCAAAACATCCTTGGTAAAAGCATGTTGTAGCAAATTCTGACATTGTTATATCTATAATTACTTTTTTTTTTTTTTTTTTTTGTCTTTGATTATATATTTTCAATTACTGATAAAAGTATTTTGTTCTTAACATAATTTTTAAAATAAGAATATATTTTATATAATGCAACAGAAATTATTATTATCAAAAGAGCTGTTATGATAATTACTTTAAACATTCTGAATTCTGTTTATCCTTTTCTGAACGTATGCTTTAAAATATTGATTTATTCTATATGCTATGTATATAAATATGCAAATAATGATTATTGTTGATAGAATGGTTAGTGTTGTCTGCTGAATCTCGGTTTTTGTTACAGCTGATCCTAGATTATTTTCAATGTTCTCATTGATTGTAATGGTTTCCTTGCTCTTCTGGTCAAGCATCGTGAGTTGTCTGTAGACTTCTGTAATATTTGGTATCATGTAGTTCTTCTTTTGCTTTGATCAGTTCAGCTATCAGTTTCTTCTTGTTTTCACCTGACGCCAGATGGATCACGCGGTATAGCTCACCAAGCTTTCTTCTCAAGTTTACTGCTTTGCCTCCTCTCGACTTCTTTCTATGTTTATCCTCTTCTTGCTGTGTCCTTTTGCACTGTCTTTGCAGGTATTGCTCCAGTGTGAGTGGCTTTGGTCCAGCTGTCAATGGTGTCGGAATATATATCTGTGGAACTGTATTGCCTTGCGCTACATGTTCTGGTACATATTCAACTTCTACAAATGTTGCTGGTTGGTTCAACTGCTCGAATAGCTCATCTAACCCTACTCTTGAGTATGACATTAGGCTTTATATTATGTTAGGTTTTATATTTGTCGCAAGAACGGTGTCCGCAGGATCGCCATGTTATAGATAATTTCCCTATTATATTTTGGCTTTTAAGCGAGCCACGCTGATAACTAAGGCCTCAAGGCCGCTCTGATTATATTCGAAATTAAAAAGACAGCTTTCGCTTAACTCCAATAACTTGTTCCCTTTATTTTTCAAATTTGCTTGCTTAAATACTAAATTTACAACATGTTCTTATATCTAAGACACACCCCATTTCCAGTTATTCTTCCAATTATATTTTTGTAACCAATCATAAACAAAGTTAAGACTTGCATTTTCTCAAGTCACATATTAAAAATCACAATGCTTCCTTTTTACTCTGATTGATTCTATATTGGCTTCTCAGAATTAAGAAATTCCAATTTAGAAATTAATCGTTTCATCAGATGCGCTACTTTAACATGTTACTCATGAATATGCATATCGACACATTCCCTCACATGCTGACCATGTGCACACTGCAATATGATCTTGTCTTTTTTATTTCCAACATAAGTGAACGCTCGCGCTAAACCAAATTTGTAATTTATGAATCATTCTTCTTTAATTGTCACTATTTTTGTCGTCGCCAAATTAGATCAGATTACATTCACATGTGCTCAGCATTTCATATTTTGAGACAGGGTGGTCTAAATTTGTTTTATTGTTTTGTTTTATTTGTTTATTTGTTTAATTTGGTTGTGTACACACAACAGTTGTTTTCTTTGAAGAGTTCGTTGATGATGTTGTTGTTTTTCTTTTGAAGTTTTTGTGTTGGATCTTCCCGTATTATTTTGTATGTGTTTTTGTCTTCGAACATTCTATTCATTTTGTTTTTGTAGTCTTTTTTGTACATAACTACTGTCATGTTGCCTTTATCCGCTTGTGTGATGATAATGGCGTTTTTGTATTTGTTGATGAATTTTATTGTTGTTTTGTATGTCATCAGTATGTATTTTTCCTTTGGTGTATTTTTTATGTGATTTTTGTAAGTATAAATTCTGTTCGAGAATTTCGATCTGGCCACTTCTTTTTCTCTGTCGTCTCCTATATTTTGTATACATTGCTCCATGTCCGCTATGAGATGAATTGGTGAGAAATTTTTCTTTGTGATAGGGAGTGTGAATTTTTTCCCAAGGGAGAGTAGCCATTCACTTTCTTTGGGGAAATAAATACTAGCATTTAAATTTATAAGTGCTATCAGCGCAGAATCCATCCCAAGTTCCGTCAGCGCATTAGTGATAGCCTCTGCCTTGATGTTGTTAAAGGCACCTTCTATATCAATCAAGGCTATCATTCTGATGAAGGGTCTTTTCAATGATAGGTACTATGGAGTGGAGAGCTGTTTCCAAAGATTTATCTTTGGCGTAGGCATGTTGTGCTGGTGAGATTGGATTTACTTCTTTTTTTTTTTTGTCTCGAATAAATATCTTTTAGTCTGTCGAGAGTTTTCATAAGAAAAGATGAGACTGATTGGTCGTAGGTTTTTTGAGTTTACTATGAGCTTTTTCCTGCCTTTGGTATAAAAACTATCTTCATGTGTCGCCAACGTTTTTGGGAAGTGATTCAGGTCAAGGCAGCTTTGATAGATTATCATAAGCCGTTGGTTTATGATGTCATAAGTCTTTTGAATTTCAATTGGGGCTATGCCGTCTGGTCCTGGTGACTTAACTCTTCTAGTTTAGCTTTCCACCAAGGTGGCTTTTTCTTGCTTTTGGTGTTTTGAGCGGTCACGCAATGTCAAGAGCTTTGTTCATCAATTAGGTCACCTAAGGATTTTTTTCAGGAAGGTTGACGAGGTGGTCCGTTTGAGTGCATATGTGTAAAGACCCTAGTTGACTTGTTTGAAATTACGTGATTTTGGGGCAAAGTCCTCTATGTCAAAAAAAATATACCTACTGTCAGAGAAGGATTGTTCTTTTGAAACTTTCCAGTTTCTGATTCTATTTCATATATGTTCGGAGGCAAGAGTGATGTCTAAAACTTCCTGCCTGTTACTAATAATGAAGGTATGTTTATTAATCACATTACTTTTTTTTTTTTTTTATTTATTTATTTATTTATTTAGCTTATAGCTATTTAAAGAAACAGTACAGTTTTTTACTTAAAATCTATATTTTTATCCTAATTATAATTATTTTTTATATAAATGATAAGATTTCTCTTAAATATATTGCTATTACCCTCACTTTTCAAGCTATTGGGCAAACTGTTGAATAAATTTAAACCCTTATGCCATAAACTGTTTTGTGCTCTACTCGTTAGAAAGAACCCTACTCTAAAATCTGAATAATTTCTTAAATTATAGGGTTGTACATCCGAAACATAAACTATCTGACAACTTAAATATTTTGGGAGCAAATTATGTTTTATTTTAAATATAAATAATATCACATTCATCATAGTTCTTTGGTTGATTGTCAACCAGTTTAAGATGTCTAACATATACCTAATATGCGTTAAAAGGCTGCATCTTAGGATACACCTCATTCCTCTATTTTGCAATTTCTGAAGTCTTTCTATCATTTGCCATGATCCTAGAAACAAAATTGTTGAACAATATTCAAAATGTGGTTTAATCATGACATTATATATTTGAATTGCACTACTAATTGATATTTTCTTGCGTATTCATTGAAAAAAACCGATCTTTTTGGCTATTTTTTTGCATATGTAATTAATATGTACATCGAATTTCAACTGATTGTCTAACATAATACCCAAGTATTTAATTTCTTTTACGTATTCAATTTCTTCACCGTTTACAACAATTTTATTGCTAGAGTCACCATTAAAAATAATGGCTTTTGTTTTATTTGTACTTAGTTTGAGTTTGTTCATTTTAAGGTACTTTCCAACGTTTTCTAAATCAGAGTTAAGTTGACTAATGCATTCTTCAACAGAGTAACCTGTGACCTACAATAGAGTATCATCGGCGAACATGCATATCTTCGATTTATGTAGAACCTTCTCCATGTCGTTTATGTAGATGATGAAAAGAAGTGTACCCAAAACTGCACCCTGGGGTACACCCAAAGTAACTGTCGCTGGTTCAGAAACGTACTCTCCTACTTTTCTTTTCGAGCTAGTTCTCGAAAGAAAGTCTCTTGGTTATAATTTATAGTCTGAATGATTTTTTTTTTTATTTTCGTTCCGTGCGTTGATTTTGATATCAATATCAATTGATTCATGGTCACTCACTCTAGATTCTTTTTTTACATTTGCTTTAACACATGGATTATCAGTCACTACATAGTCTATTAGAGTTGATGAGGTTCTCGTTCTTCTGGTTGGTTCAGTAACAATTTGTCTGAAGGAATTATCATTAATAACTTGTTCAATTTTTCTTTTATGTATATTATTTTCGAGCCAGTCAACATTAAAATCACCCATTACAATCACGTGATCTCCTAAAAGTTCGCATTCTTCCATTTGAGTTTTAAAAAATTCGCAAAAAATACCCTCCGGTGATTTTTGCTAATCATGGGATCTATATACCGCCACTAGCACTAAATTTATATTTTTTAATTTAACTTTTATTATTAGCCACCATCATTTTTCCAACTGAAATCACTTATTGTTTGAGTATGCCATTCGTGTCTTATGTAAAAGGCCACTCCACCAGTGTGATTAGATATACTATCACATCTTATCATGTTATAACAATTTAACTGTACTTCTGAGCAGGCGCGGATCCAGGGGGGTTGGGGGTTCAAACCCCCCCCTCCCCCCCCCCCGAAATTCTAAAAGAACCTGTATTTAAATGTGATGTACTGATGTTTATTATGTGGGCTAAGAGTACCAAAAAGAAAAAAAATTGGTTTTTTGTAATTTACTTTAAATATTCACACCCCTATGCTGTAAAAGTTTGTAGCTGTTTCTACACGTATTGCTAAAATACTGAATTCTGTTCCAGTTTTTGATTGTTTTTGCGATATTGCGCCTGTAGCTGTAAACAGTCACACATTCTTAACCTGAAATCACAAAAACACAGCATTTTTTGGATAAAATATATCCAAACACCGCACAGTCTTAATTTAAAAACCCACAGTTTCGATAGTATCGGAAGTGTAGACTTAAAGTTCCTTTTTATACAATAATGGAGAAAAATTCCGGTTTTCGTAGTGTGACGTAAAATTCCTTTTTATACAGTAATGGAGAAAAATTCCGGTTTTTATAGTTTTTATTTATTTTGATGTTGGTTTTATGTCGGCCTTTAAGATTTGTATTCGAGTCAAATAAACAGAGAAATAACTTTTATTATTATAATTATCTTCACCCCAGCGTCAGCTTGTGGAATTTAACACAAAAAAATAATCCTGAGCACCACACAATCATATGGAGTGAATATGGAGTGAAATGTAGATGGCTATTTATTTCGTAGCAAAGTTTTTTCCAATAAGTGGAATAATTTTTTCACATATTGCAGCAAAACACAAATTATAACCTTCTTTTGAAAAACCAGAGGCTCGAAATAGATTGTAGACTAACGGTTTCTTCCCACGCCTACGATTTTTTGAAAAAAAAAATTATCCCGCTCTAATGTATATAAAGGGTGGTTAAATTTTAAGGGCCGATGTTGAATATAAACCACACCTAAATGTCAACTTTTTTTCTGCATTGCATTTGACATTTCTCAATTTCAGACTAACTCAATTTGAACCGTTAAAGTTATTCAGGCTTATTATGAAAATGAGCTTTCAAATCAAAATGCATATCGAGCACTTCGTGATTTTTTCGGTCAATTTAATCGTCCAAATGTGCGTACAATCGGAAAAATCGTGTAAAAATTTGAACAAACCAGGTCTGTAGGAGATGTGAAAACACCAGTGCATGCTCGTACTGCAGAAAATATTGCTGCTGTTCGCGATAGTGTGGCTGAAGAGCCGTCCACCTCAACTCGTCGTCGTGCCCAACAATTGCACCTCTCACGTTCGTCATTGATGAACATTATGCATAAAGACTTGCATTTACACGGTCAGAATGGTGGCAAGAAATGGCAACAGTGGATGATAAATTTTCGAAGAAAATCATCTTCAGTGATGAGGCACATTTTCACCTCAGTGGATTCGTCAATAAGCAGAATTACCGCATTTGGGCGAATGATAATCCAAGAGTTATTGTCGAAAAACCAATGCACCCACAAAGAGTGACTATTTGGTGCGGTTTATGGGCTGGCGGCATCATCGGGCCGTATTTTTTTCCAAAATGAGGCTGGTCAGGCAGTTACTGTGAATGGTGTTCGGTAGCGTGAGATGATAACGAACTTTTTATGGCCCGAATTGGAAGATATGGATGTGGACGATATATGGTTTCAACAGAACGGTGCCACTTGCCACACAGCTAACGAAACAATGGCTCTTTTGCGCGACAAATTCAATGGCCGTGTTATCTCACGTGGTGGCGATGTCATTTGGCCACTAACCATGTGATTTGACACCGTTGGACTTCTTTCTTTGGGGTTATTTGAAAGAAAAGGTGTACGTCGATAAGCCAGCAACAATTCAAAAGCTAAAGGATGAGATAATTCGGCGGCGGGGTGCAATAAGGCCAACGGCAATTTCATTTATTCCATTTGAAAAAGAAATTAAGCCAATTTGGCCTTATTTCCCTTTAAAAGGAACCAATATTAAAACGCCATCAAATAAGTTTTTTAGTTTTATTTAATGAAAAATTAAAGATATAATGGAATAATTGTACTTAAGGGCCCATGCTCCTTTTTTCTTTTTTTTCTAAATGTGCATTTGGAGCTCCTAATGCACATGCTGCAAAAAAAGGTCGGTCTTAAATGGTTTAGGAGATAAAAATCGTGAAAGTTTGAAAAATGTACATATTTTGGAATAATTGCACTCTAGGTACACGCTTCTTTTTTTTTTTTGTTTTTAAATGTGTATGGAACTTCTAAATCTAATGCTGCAAAAAAAAAATAGGTAGGTCTCAAATGGTTTAGGAGATAAAAATCGTGAAAGTCTGAAAAATTTACATATTTTTTTATTGAGAAGACTAGGATATCTTATTCTAATAATAGAAATATATATCCGTTTAAAGCGAAAAATATGATCGTTTAAATGCTAAAGAACATACATCTTTTTGTAAGGGGTCGAGAAAAAAATGTAAAATATAAACGTAAAAGTTATGAATGAAAATTTATAAAATATGCGCGATTTTTACTAAAATTTTTAATGAAGCTTTAATATTATAAAGAATGAGCGCCGCAGGTTTATAATAAATCGCCGCGATTTTTAATAAAAATTTTTTGCCTGCGGCGCTCATTCCTTACAATATTAAAACTTCTTCACCTTCACTATTGAACTACTACTCATAAATTTTTCGCGTTGATACGAAAACAAGCACATTGAGGTTGACAATGGCAACTGTTCTCTTGTAAATTCAGTACCTACGCTGAGTCCAGTAACTTTTCAAACAACAGACTACAGGGAGCGTACTTTTTATTAAAAATAATTATAAAAAATAATCCTTAGTTTGCAAAAATTATTTTTCGGCCTTATTACCATTTTGCTAAATTTTTTTTTGTCTTTATTTCCTTTTCAAATGGAAATTAAACCAAATTCACAATTTCGGCCTTATTTCTCTTTGACAAGGAAATAAAGCCAATTCGGCCTTATTGCCGTTGGCCTTATTGCACCCCGCCAATTCGGCACATTAACGGCATAGAACCTCACTTATGCCTCGGCGTCATCGAAAATTTGGACCATCGGATGGAGGTGTGCCGCGGAGGTCGCCGCGGCCATTTAGCCGATATTTTGTTCCATGCATAATTGAACCATACCAATATTATCATAATAAAAAGAAACGACAATAATTTCCTTAATAATTTGTGTTTTATTCAAAATCAACATCGGCCTTTAAAATTTAACTACCCTTTATATATATAACGTACATAAATATTTTTGAAACCCCCCCCGAAATATATTCCTGGAACCGCCCCTGCTTCTGAGTCCAGTATGGATTCTGTCAAATGAGTTTCAGTTACACAGATAAAATCAAATTTATTTTCTGCAACTATTACTTCGAGTTGATTAATATTTGTACGAATCCCTCCAATATTCAAGCACAGGCACTTTAAGTTTGATTGCTAGTACATTACTTTTTCGGCTTCTACTCTCAATTTTCTCTGAAGTGTGCTGCATGTAGTGTCTCTGCAGTCATGGTTTACATTCAGATCATTGAGATTCAACTTTTCCTTGGCTTTTATACAATGAATGCATTTCAAAAAGTCATTTTTGCATTCTCTATAGGAATGCCCTGTTTTACTACATTTCGCACATATTTGGTTACTCTCACTGCATACACTTGATTTATGATTAAAACCCCAGCATTTGAAACATCTTATTACATTAAGGCTTTCGTAAGCTACGCATCTATCCCATTCAATATTTATTCTTTTTTCTTTCATGATCCTTTTAAAGCCTTCACCATCGACTTCAATCAATGCATTGTACACTCGAGGATTTTTAAAGGACTTATACGCTTTAATACATTTCAGTTCTTTGCAGTAAAAATCATTTTGGTTTTTTATTGCGGCTATAATTTTCTCACTCTCCAAATTAGCACTCATTCCTGATATTAAAATTTTGGGGTTTCTCATTTTTGGCAGTTGGACATTGTATCAATTTATTTTTCATTTCGTTTGCTAAAATTGCTCTAGCTTCTTCACTCTCACATCGAATAGCAACCGCACCGTTTTGTCTATTTACAATTCCATTTACTCCAACACTCAACTCTGATGGGTTTATTTTTTTTTTTATTTCGTTTCTTGTTGTTTCGCTCTCTTGTTTTTCTTTTGGTTTCAGAATAACAGGCGCACTAGTGACCGTTGATTTTTTAAGCTTCGAAGCATAAGTTTCGCTATTACCTTCTCGCGGGTTATTGCTGTTTACGAAATTTTTTAACTCGTCACAAATTTTTTTATTTTCCTTTATTTCCTTGTTCCCACCTCCCGGCTTATTTGCTCACATTGCAGTTTAAATCCATTTACGGTGTTTCCTAGGGCACTAACCTTAGCCTCACATGATTCTTGAGCTTTGATCATAAATTTTACTCTTTCACTATATCGCGACTCAATTGCTTCAAGCAAATTTTTGATTTCACTCTCATTAATTTTTAAAGAATTACTAAATTCTTCACACACTTTCCTGCATGTCTTTCAAAACCAAATCAACGTTACTTATATATAAAATGCAATCATCACAAATAAATTTTAACATATTGTTTGTATTAAGAATATTGCTACTGTATTGATCGAGTCCAGAACATTTGGGTGTGAAGTGAAAATTCTTTCCACATACACCCGCACATCTTATTCCCGTCTCTCCACGTATCGCACTTCTGCACTTTGTACATTCTGCTGACATTACACTCTATGCTTTTGTATTCAAGTTTATAAAGCTTTAACTTTCGAATTTTTTGGAACGATTTAAAAACACGTCTGCACACGTTGAGTTAAACTCTAAACTCTAAAACTATTAACTACTACTTATAATGCACGCCCTTGGTTTACCTTGCGACCTGGTGTATATGTAGGAGCCCTAAGTCTACATACCAGGCCGCAGACTACCCACGACTCCTGGATCAGGACAATGTCTCTTGGTGAGACGAAGAGTGAGACTGGTGGAAGCAGCCTTTGAATGGTGGAGGTTAATTTGTGGTAATCTCAGCATCAACGCTGCTAGTAGTGGGACTAACCTCCATCGCTGTAATATCGGACTCATCGTCCGAGTAAAGGAGGTAATCCTCTAAGGAGGATAACCAAAGGGAGTGCGGCAGTTCCATATCGGAACTAGTGTCGTCTGGTGCAGGAGTGCAGGATTGAGGATATGGGTCGTTCTTCATTGTACCGGAAGCCGGCTCTTCCTCCAATAACGCCTCATCTTTTTTGATGACCCTCATCTCTATTGAGGTGAAACCATAGTCTACCACATAACTTTTAGATGACAAGATAGCGAGGGACTCCTGATTTATGAAAAAAGTTGCCGATTTGAAGTCCCCTTTTGGCTCTTCAACCCTTGTCACCTTCTAGTTACCTGTTGGCAGATCATGGTCTCCCAACCGAATCAACTCCAGGATTGTTTGAGGGTCGAAAGGTTCGGCAGGGATCCGGGAACGCGCTCTTGGCCGGTTAGGGTTCTGATCCTTTTCAACAACCTTGAGTTTTGCGACCGGCCATACCTCGCCTTTCCTGGAGATTGCGATCTTATAGGCCCTTATCACGTGGCCCTGGTAACATCTCCTGTCGCGACAAGAAGGACCCTTGCCCTGAAATTCCTTCATTATTGGAATGAAAATAGTAGCCATTTTTACTACTACCTGCCTACAACTCTGCCTGTTCTCACGAGCAGCTTGTCCAAAGCCTGGATAAAGGAGGATGGTCGCAGGTAACGGGTTCGCCTTATTCTGTGTAAATGTAGAGGGACTACTCAGATCCTGGAGTTGGTCGTCCAATCTGGGGAGTAGGTGGACTGTTTGAATAGATCAACGGTAGCGTATGCCTACGAAGGAATAGCAATGATGCTTAAAATTTTTTAGCGCGGCACATTGGCATTTATTTATTTATTTATTTATTATGAGCTTAATACAAGCAGATACTTAATGTTGATTTCTTAATCCTAGGGTTTTTTTTTTATTTGTAAAGTAGGGAATTTACATTTACGTGGGCTATAGTCTGCTCCAAACGATCAACATAAGGAGGTAGATTGAAGCTGTCGGAACCAGGGAGGCCGCATAACGCAAATCGAAGGAATCTACGCTGTACAGTAGAGTGGACATTTTTTTTTTTTTTTTGAATAACATGTTATTCGCCCCCTAATTTTTTTCTTTTGGGCACAAATAACATATTTCCAAAACTGTAGACTGTTTGGTCAACGTTAAGGCGTGGCACATGCGCCCTCAAGTTGACAAGAAGGGATTTTGCACAATTTAATAAGAAAAAAGTTAGAACTTCATTATTATTTATCAAAATTTATGTTAAGTATCGATATTATATTTAATTTTGACTATTATTTTAATGCATGCCCCTAAAATGCGTGGCACCTTATATAATTTAAGTAATATATACGAAAATATGTAGTTTTTGCTTCAAAATATGATGGAATCTTACATATGTATGTAAAATTTATTTCCTAAAAGTCATTAAATAAATGCCGGCAAGTTAAAATAAAACACAAATTGATTAGTGTTCCATGAGATCTGATTTATTAATACCTTTATAGTTTTTTCGATAATCAGTTACAATTTGTAAGATAAATTGTTTTTCTTCTTCATTTTTTGATAATGAATTATTATATTCTTCCATTAATTTAACATTTCGTTCGGCAGTATCGTTAACTACCCTCATTTTACTGACGATATTTACGCCCTGTATATAGCTTGGCTCGTTCTGCCATTGGAAAAAATCGGTTGCAATCGAAAAACGTTCAAAGAAGTGAAGTGTATTTTTGGTTACGAAGTCCTCAATTGATTTTGATTGTAAGTCCTGTATATCAGTAATCAGCCGCTTGCTCTCATTTTCTGACTCTACACGAAGTCTCTTTATCATACGAGTTTTTGTTTCAGAAGTAATGGTTTCATCAAAAAACGAAAAACCTACTTTTTCTGCTGCTAAATACCATAAATGGTTACGGAATTTTCCCAAAGTTGCATTGCTTACGTTTTCGTTGACATTTTTGTAGGCGAAAAGAGATTTAATAAAAAGAAGGTCTTGATTAGGCGCTTTGGCAGCTATTGGCGCTTCTATCCAGACTTTTACATAAATTTTCACAATAAATAAACAAGCATCGCGTATGGCGTCTATTTCATCTGACGACATGACAAACTCTTCTCTGAATAAAAACATTTTTAATGAATAAATCGCCTTGGCCATCCAACGAGCGTGATGACATGCTCCTGGTGACTTGAATTTATAATTCCTTTCGTGCTCCCCAAGAAATATTAGGCTTAATTCCAGAAGCTCCTTATAACACGGTGAGACCGCCAAACAGTTTCAGCCTAAATTCTTAAAAATTCCGAGAGAGGGACATCTTGTGATTATATCGTGACTAGTCCGACTTCTCAGTTCCATCACAATTCTTTTTTAAAAATTCTCAAAGTTAAAAAGTAGGAATTCTAGTATTCCGACTTTTAACAATTTTTTACATATGCTTAGGTTGTGTGAATTTAAAAACAAAATGCACTTTTGTTCAATAGAATTAAACGTTCAATTTAACAGTGCCAAAAGATTTTTGAAAAAAATATATAAAATGGGTTTATCGCAAAGGAGAAGTCAATTTTTCAAAAATTTTGTACAAATGTTAGTTCTTCTTTATTTTTTTTAAAAATGGTAACAAACAAAAATCCTTAGCTTTTTTACAGGAATTATTAAAACTACTAAGTACCTTTCAAAAAAGTCTAAGATAACTGAAATCAGTTGAAAATTGGAAAAATGGACGAAGTTTTAAAGTGTTTTTTAAATCGACAATCATCGATTTTTCTGAAATACGTTCACATTGTTCAAACTGCTGCCATTTAACCAAATGATAACGGATTTTGCTCATATATGGATTGTTAGAATGCACAAGCTAAATGCCACATTTTGCGATTCTAGTTTTTGTAGAAAATAAAAACGGCGATATCTTATGACTGCGAATAATAAAAGTTTTATTAATTTTTTGGGATAAAGGTTCAAATTTTGATTGAATGTATGTTTGTGCCTTTATTGTAAATTGTATTTATGTTGGTGCTCTTCACAACACCTCATTCAGTGCCAAAAACAACCACAAATTAGCAATAAAATATTGCAAATTTTTATTTTTGTACCGGTCCACTAGAGTGATTCAATAAAAAACATTTTTTCGAAAAACAACCGAGACCGTTCAAAAATGGAATGATTATATCAAAATATGAAAACCAAAATTAAAAAAAAATTTTTTTTTAATTTTTAGATAGTGCTACCAGCGGTTTTCTGTTTTAGTTGAAGAAAATCGTCGAAAAAGCGCTAAAGTTGAAATATTCATATCTCTCTCGTTTTTGAACATATAATTATGAAACTTTCATGGCATATGTAAAGTAGATCATCATTTATAAAAATAAGTTAAAATTTTGGATTCTAGATTCACAAAACTCAGTCTAATGCGAATTGTAGGAAGCTGTACCCGATTTTCGGGGGATTATTACCAGTGGCGGATCTTGGATTTGCCCGAGGGGGGAGAGGGGTCTGAAACTACAGTTTTGTAGCCCGAGGGGGGAGATGAAACGGTTTTTATGGCGTTTTTTCCCCATACAACAAATTTTACAAGGGGGAAATAGGGGGCTATACCCCTTACAGCCCGTATGTAGATCCGCCACTGGTTATTATTAATAATTTTGACTAAAAAGGCGGAATAAAATTTATTTTAGTTGTTTTACCGTGTTTTTTGTTAAAAGTTCCCCACTGCATTAGCTCCCCATAGCTGTACTATCCAAGTTAATTCGACGTCTACAAAATAATGTTGAGGAATGGAATGGAATGGTTGTCGAGGATTGGGTTTTCATTAAAAAAAATATTGTTTTCACATGCGAAAAATAGCTACAAGCGCTTTTTCGACGATTTTCTTCAACTAAAACAGAAAACCGCTGGTAGCACTATCTAAAAATTAAAAAAAAAATTTTTTTTAATTTTGGTTTTCATATTTTGATATAATCATTCCATTTTTGAACGGTCTCGGTTGATTTTCGACAATTTTTTTTTTTTTTAATCACCCTAAGGTCCACCATTGTTTTTGTCGTTTGATGGAAGCGCTCGCCTTGTTGGCTGTTCGAATACATCTATATGATGGTGCAGAAAGAGTACTTTAAGCGACATTCGAACATTGAGCTGGTTAAACGCTTCCATAAAATCAGTGACAAGACTTGGTGCTGCGTTTTCTTCTGGAACTGGATGTAGCATTGGCAATTCCTCAGAATGTTATTTGGGAAGAAATACGAACATAGTGTCTTGATATACGTATGACTTCTGCATTTTTCGATTGAATTTCAATACTTTTTTGTTGACAAAACAGTAGCAGAACTTTTAGCATGACGATGAACAGATTTCCAATCACAGGTATTCCGAATGGCATTACTTTCTTGAAGCCTTTTATGAAAGCCAACATAATGTATTGCAAGGAACATAAAAAATAGGGTGCCCAAGAAACATTTTTTTGCATATCAAGGACAAAATAACTTTTATAAGCGTTTTGAACTTCATCTAAAATCGCTTGACAATATGATTTTAGTGTATATCTAAACACACGTAACAAAGAGTGTTTATTTTATTGCACATCATCAATAAAAAAGTCTGAAAAGTATAACAGATGGTAAACCCATTGCATCAGTAAAAAGTCTGAACACACTTTTCACTTTATTGATCTGCTCAAAGTACACAATATTTTACTTACCGCAGGATATAACAACAGAAAGGAGCTCTAATAAAATTTCTTTCGGAAATAATTTGGAAAATATGCAATGCACTTTTCATTATTCAAATTACACAATTCCAAATGAAGTAGCACAACTAAGAAGTTTTTCAATCGTAAAGACACTCAGATCATCTCACAACAATCTTGTGATGTCTTGTTTAATATCGCCTTTTTTTATTTACTACAAAAACTAGAATCGCAAGATGTGGCATTTAGCTTGTGCATTCTAACAAGCCATATATGAGCCAAATCCGCTATCATTTGGTTAAATGGCAGCAGTTTGAACGCTGTGAACGTATATCAGAAAAATCGATGATTGTCGATTTAAAAAACACCTTTAAACTTCTGCCATTTTTCCAATTTTCAACTGATTTCAGTTATCTTAGACTTTTTTGAAAGGTACTTAGTAGTTTTAATAATTCCTGTAAAAGAACTAAGTATTTTTGTTTGTTACCATTTTTAAAAAAAATAAAGAAGAACTAACATTTGTACAAAATTTTTGAAAAATTGACTTCTCCTTTGCGATAAACCCACTTTATATATTTTTTTCAAAAATCTTTTGGCACTGTTAAATTGAACGTTTAATTCTATTGAACAAAAGTGCATTTTGTTTTTAAATTCTCACAACCTAAGCATATGTAAAAAATTGTTAAAAGTCGGAATACTAGAATTCCTACTTTTTAACTTTGAAAAATTTTAAAAAAAAAATTGTGATGGAACTGAGAGGTCGGACTAGTCGCGATATAATCACAAGATGTCCCTCTCTCGGAATTTTTAGGAATTTAGGCTGAAACTTTTTTAAAGGTCGAATCGGTCACACAGTGTAATCAGCCCTAGGCTGTTTTATTTTTAAATATTGGCGGAAAAACGTGGCTAGATCTTCTAATTCGAAAACGCTAATATGCTGACTTACCTTCTCGTCATCAACTCCAAATTCAAAATTTTCTTGGTTTATCATCGCCCAGGACCCTTTAAACTTTTGGAAAATTGACAAAGTTGGTCCACTTGAAGACAAATTTCTTTTTTCAAATACGCTCTTTAATACAATTTCGTAGATGTGGTGACGACAGGGCAAGTACAAAAGATCTTTTCCTAATTCCTGTTCCAATATCACGCAAGCACCTTGAAGTCTTCCCGTGTTTGTTGCTGTTGTATCAAAACACAGGGCCTGAACTTTGTCTGTCAAATTCCACTCTTTTAATAATTGGATTATTGCTTCAGCCTGTTGCCTGTTGCCTTCCTGTACCAGCCTGTAATGCAAGAACTCCAAGTAGATGCTCTGTCTCTGTAGATGTAATAACAACTGGCAATCTGTCTACTTTTTCCTTTCCAGTTAATGATGGTAACAGCTTTCCATCCCAATGTACTGTAATGGTTTGCGGTAAAATGTTTTGAAATTTTTCCTTTAAATTTATAGCTGTTTCAGATCGATTTTTTTTACGGCAATTTCGAATTGTACTTTTACTTATTGCTAACTGACTTAAATCATGGCCCAATGCTTCAGCAGTGCCTATGAGAATTCGAACAGCATCTCTGTCGCTAACTTTACACTTGTCCAGAGTCGCAACAAGCTTGGGTGTTATAAAGTTTTTAATTTTACGTTTCTTTCCCACATTTCCAGTAGATGTTTGTTGAAAATTGTCTTGAAGCTCATCATTGTCTTATCAGTTCTCTTTCTTCACGCATATTTCTTCTTTTCTCTCTTTCAAAAAGTGCTCGATCGCTTCCAATCATACCACCTGGTCTGCCTTTTTTCCGTTGATAAGTAGAAATAGTCTATCTTCTTCGATTTGAATAATACTTAACGCATCACCATGAGCGATATCAAACAAATCGTCTAATTCTTCCACAAAATCGTGCTCACGTTTCTCCTGTAGAGCTGTACGGCGCTTACAAGTTTTCTGAAGTGTCTTCCACTGATGATATAGAGCTTCCACTTTCTGAACGCTACGAATATTCTGGCTTGTGGGAATACGTGCTTTATCCCAGAGTACTTCTGCTTCTTTAATTACAAGATATGCACTCGGACGAAGATTGAGCTTAATTTTCCGCATATTGTAAAAAAGAACTTTCAATATTTGCCCTTTTGATGGTAACTTGCACCCAATGATTTGACTTTCGTCGTGCCCAAGCAGAAATAACTTTTCATTTGCTCTTGTTTCCATTGCTGTTTGAGTTACATTAATAATATTAAATATGTTATTATATTTTGAAAATATCGAGCACTTTGTTTTTTAAACTTACCAATTTTATAAACCGTATCTTTCAATCAAATCAAATTAATATTTTCACATTTGCATGTATAACAACACATTATCAACGCTCTTTTTTAGCTTAATAAAAGCACATGTGTACTAGATACCGTTATTCCAGTGTTGCTACTTCTATGTAAATATAAGTTTGCTTGATCGTTATTCCAGTGTTGCTACTTCTATGTAAATATAAGTTTGCTTGATCGCAACTAATTAGCACAGAGCTGCATTTGTTAGTAGCAGTAGCAATTTGCCGGCATTTACTTAATGACTTTTAGGAAATAAATTTTACATACATATGTAAGATTCCATCATATTTTGAAGCAAAAACTACATATTTTCGTATATATTACTTAAATTATATAAGGTGCCACGCATTTTAGGGGCATGCATTAAAATAATAGTCAAAATTAAATATATAGCATCATTTTATAAATCCCTGCACATCACTTCACGCTGCGTTGTTGAAATTCGCAATTTATAAAACGCAACACTTCTCGCCGTGATCTTCAGCGCTGACTTACGCAATAGCGTAGTGAAAACAGTACAAAGTTAGCATTTTATAAAACGCTGCACTTGAAATTCGTTCACTTGAACTGTCACTTTCATCACTTGCTCTTGAGCTGCCGTTAGAACGAATAAGTTGGCATTGAAAGGGTAATAACTGTTTGTTTCACTCATATATTCTTAAATGTTTACATATATCGTTTGAATATAGGTTAAAGACAGCCAACAACGAACCAACAGTTCGAAATGTTGCTAAAAGAAATAAAAAAACTACCGCAGGTAGCAAATGGTACGACAGTGTTTGGCGTTTATATTGCAATTTCAATTTAATGATGGCTAAAAAGAACAGCTGATATGGTTGCCAACTAGTCAGAATTTGGTGAATCTTAAATATTTCAAAGATTTTCAATAATGATGCTAGTTTTATTTCACATGTGACAACCCTAAACTGCTGTTGGCTGACAGTTCACCGTGGTAACGTAACATAGCTAACGCAATAACGTAGTGATTAATAAAATGCAGATTTTAAATCAAAGTGATGCGCCGCGTTAGCGTTGCGTTTCATCACGGTGATTTATAAAATGATGCAATAAATATAATATCGATACTTAACATAAATTTTGATAAATAATAATGAAGTTATAACTTTTTTCTTATTAAATTGTGCAAAATCCCTTCTTGTCAACTTGAGGGCGCATGTGCCACGCCTTAACGTTGACCAAACAGTCTACAGTTTTGGAAATATGTTATTTGTGCCCAAAAGAAAAAAATTAGGGGGCGAACCACCTCCTACAAAAAACAAAAATAATTCCATATAAAAATTGTCCACTCTACTGTACAGCTTCAATACGCAACGATTGAGAAACATAGAGCGGTGACCAAACTTGGCTAGCATATTCAAGTATCGGCCTCACAAAGGTTAGGTAGAGAGATTTTGTAACATATGGGTTAGAGAATTCCCTGGACCAATGTTTTACAAAACCAAGAGTAGAGTTGGCTCTACTAATGATATTATCGATATGGGATCGAAAATTAAGTTCTTTATCGCAAATTATACCCAAGTCTCGCAAAGAACATACTAAGGGAATCGGCTCGCCAAATATGTAATAAGTTCGCGATTGGCAATGGGGTCTCTTACGCGAGTATGTCATAGCTTGACATTTGTTGATGTTGAGTTCCAGGAAATTTTTTTGGCACCAAGTAGAAAAACTGATTAGATCATCTTGAAGGCGGGTTGAGTCAGCATTAGTATGTATGCGTTGATAGATTTTCATGTCATCAGCATAAACAGAAAGATTTGAGTATTTGATGACCTCATCGACATCGGTTATTGTTAAGACGAATAACAAAGGACCAAGGTGGCTGCCTTGAGGGACGCCAGAAGTTGCTGTAAAAAACTCGGATTTTGAAAACCTAAAGATGACATTATATCGACGTTCTTCAAGGTAAGATTTAATCCAAGCAATAAACGGGGGTTGAAAGCCGAACGTTTTTAGCTTACGAAGGATGACTGTGTGCGGGATTTTATCGAAAGTCAGTTGAGACAACGTCAACTTCATAACCACTTTCCAAAGAACATAGGGTATTCGAGACGAATTCTGTGAGGTTGGTAGTAGTGGATCTTCCCTTCAGAAAGCCATGTTGGTTAGGGGAGAAGATAGACTTACAGTGAAAAAACATAATGTTGTAGAGTATACTTTCAAATATTTTGTGTGTGCATGATAGTTTTGCAATGGGTCTATAGTTTGTGATATCATTTTTAGGCCCTTTTTTGTGCAGAGGTATAATGTATGAATTCTTCCAAAACTTAGGAAAAATTGATTTAGAGATAGAGAGCTGGAAAAGAGCTAAAAGGGGATGAGTTAAAGTGTTTGAAAGTTTTTTTAAAACAATAGCAGGCAATCCATCGGGTCCAGGAGAGTAATCGTTTTTTAAATTTCGTAATTTTTCGTTCACATTAGCTAGTGTAATATTAACCGAAACTAAAGACGTTTGGGCACAATTTTTTAAAGAAGAGAAGTATTCAGAGTCCAGTACATCATTATGATTGGTAAATGACTGACTGAAAAAATTTGCTGAAAAACTAAAAAAACTAACTAAACAGTGGTGACCATGTGTGACACACAGTCAGGAGTGATGTGGTCTACTCTGTAGCACGTCCAATAGCGGTAACTTTTGTCATCACAGTCATGAACAATGAAGGCACATGTGTCGATGTGTCAAAGCAGATTTCTGCTCCTCGTTACCTTGTTTTCCCGGTATGCGAGTAATGTGGTCCCGTACTCTCAGCGCCTCTTTCCGAGCAGCTTTGTCTGTCTTTTTAGTAGGTGGCGCTCTTTAAGCCGGGGCTGGCTTGCTACTTCCACTGGAGCCAGGATTGGTGGCCAGAGCAGCAGTTTCCGTCATAGGCTTTGTGTGGGTGGCTTGATGTGAGGAGCGTTTACAGATCGCATATCTGTGGAGTATTCACCTGATTGAGCGCTTAAAGACCGCGTGTCTGATGCAGCTGAAGGTTACATCTCATTGGCATTTTGAGGCTGACAGGCTTGTGTTGTATTTATTTTTGATTTGGTCGTATTCATTCTGGTTTTTATAACCACCTCCTCCTCCATAGACGAAGGAAGTTAAGTTTACAGGCTCTGAGACCCATCCTCAAACGGGATAGGAACCGCATTCGAATGCAATGTAGCCTCTTCACGTGGAGCCCCGATCCAGCTTGAGATTTGGTTTAGGGTCTGCCACTATGGTGGTCAATGCAAGAGTGGGGAAAAGATGTCCATCGCGCCCTAACCCCAATGCCGCGGTAAGGCCACAGTTACTCTCTGATGAGTCTAGGTATCAGAGAGGCTCCGTAATAATACAGGCAGTTTTTATACCCCTGTCTGCAAACTATCCAATAGGCACGGAAGTGCATAACACCCTGGATTAGGGAGTGGGATAGCTCTTAGTTCATTGCTCCTCAATCACCTGTGTGACATAAGTGACCCTACCAGGAACCAAAGCTCCAGTCATCATAGCCCATTAACTCCTTGCAACCTTTAATGTTTTTAAACACTTTTTTCGCGAAACGATCTTGATTTTGACAATTTCATTGTACGATACACTTAACGTACCTACGGTAGTGCGGTACTACGGTAAGTGCTCAGCTTACAATAGAACAAAAAGCTGTTAGTTTGGACAACTCATAAGGCCACATAATGCAAAAAACCCCAGGTCAAAAAAATTAAAATAGCTTTACTTAGAAGCCTATAAGTACAATGTTGCCTATAGACAATAGTAAAATATTTTAAAAAGGCAAATTTGCAACATTTCCTGCAAACAACATTAAAAGCTCCTTGTGTAATTTATTTCAGTCAATATGCAACAACTCCCTTAAAATAAACGAAATTTTGTCAGTAAACAACGAAACGTCAAGATTGTCCTGAAATAAATATTAAAATAACGAAAATACTTTCAGAGCTATGCGAAAACATTGAAGTTATAATAAAAAATTGCAAGGCACGAATTACATAACTATAAGTTATGCGTGTATGCGTGAATATGTGTATGCGTGAATGAAACGATCGTAGGATATTTCTAGATTGTTGACTCTTTGTTGTGTAGTTGTCAATGTGTTCAGTGTATTATCGTCTTACATAACTAAGAGGAAAAGACATGTATTTTGCCTTGCAAAACCGTTATGGCTGGTGTTACACGGTGACCCTTTGCCCGGAGTGCAATTAATCTTTTTTATTCTCTTCCATATTTTGCACTTTGGTATGTTACACAGCAGAAAAAGAACTGCGAGCAACTTTTGACATTTCATTCAGTTCCATTACTTTTTCTCCTACACTTTATTCCAACAAGGATTTCCTACAACTATTTTCTTCATACTGTTATAGTTCTGTTATAGTTAAATTTACTTTTTAGCTACTTAAACGCCCAAATCTTTAATTTCACCTCTAAGAAAAAAATCCATTTTTTGCTTCTCCTGCAAACCTCGATTTTTGACTTATGAGGTTTAGTCAGATACCAGTCGATATTTTGATTAGGATGGAAGAATGATTTGTAGTTTTTTTTTTTTTTTGTCTCAGTTGGTGTCACCACAGTATAACTTCAATAACAATCAATTAAATTAAAGAATTTAAAATATATAATCCATTTATTAACGAATATTTACTAAGGCAAAACAGTGTGAAATCCGTTAGTTTCTTATAAATTTTGTTTATTTCGGTCATCTAGTTTCACAAAAATATATAATAACCTTTTTATCAGCGAATCACATAAAATTAAAAGAGCCTTAAATAAAGCATGAGCTAATAGATGAAAGAAAGCTAATTTATAGAAACCAATTGACAAAATTCTTATTATTAGCCCAAGCTGTCTTAACGTAGAAAGAGCAATAATTTTTTTTAAATCATACTCAAAAATTGTTCTTGGAAGGATTTTAATAGGAATTACTGATTTCTGTAAAAACCTATTTATTTATCCCTGCATAAACGACCATTATCTAATGTGTGGCAAGTAACCACTAAAATTGTAATTTACGTAAATGAAAAATGTAGCTTTTTTATAAATTAATAGATTACACCAATTTTTTTTTAAAAATACTAAATTTTATAAAATTTACTGAAACATAGAGGATTTATCGCGATTTTTGTGAAATAATACCCAAAATTTTGACTGAAATCTGAACACTGTTGCACTTAAAAATTCTCGAATCTAACAATTTTCTTATTCACAACTTTGGGGCCCCAGATACCTTTAATTTGTACCCTACTTTGGACTAGTTATTTCAGCTTATAAAAAAACTTAACAGCTGAAATAACGATAAAAACTTACGGCTGAAAAAAAATTTTTATCCATCTTAATCGTTAGTCGTAACGTCTTCTGTTGTCCTTGAGCCGAACCATTGTTTTAGTGGGTACATTTTTCCTACATTAACCTACATTCTGAGCCACTAGTATCAATATCGTTGAAAATTTCAAAAATTTTTGGGTTGTAACTTTGAATGCGTTAATGATGAGAATGTGCGAAAAAGCTGTAGTAGCTAAACTCTCTTGTCATGGCATGTGTAACAAATTGTATGTTAACAGTTCCTTTAAAATGCATGAGTACCTTAGTTAACAATTGTAGCTTTTTTTATTTTAATTTTTCGAATGATCAACTTAAAAGTAGATTAAAATCTATTGTGTACGTGACGTCTTGTGTTATCTTCGAGCCCAACCACTATTTCGGTGGGTAAATTTTTCCCACATTAAGTGTTTTGAGCCACTAGCATCAATATCGTTGAAAATTTCAAAGATTTTTGGGTTGTGGCTTCAATAGTTTAATGCTGAAAATGTGTGAAAAAGCTGTAGTAGCTAAACTCTAACTTTCTTTTTTTAGTAATAAAAAAAATTTTTTTGCAAATATTCTTTTTTCATCAACATAGGTTACTTCAAGAGCAATACATTCATTCCACTGCTTTTCAAACTTTTAAATACTGGTTTTGTATAACGATTTGTGCTTCGCCTCAAAATACGCTTCAGTTTCAGCCATCACCTCTTCATTGGAGCCAAATCTCTTGCCGGCAAGCATTTTTTTGAGGTCAGCAAAGAGCCAGTAGCAATTCGAAGCCCAATTCGTGGATTTTCGCCATCGTTTTCATCGATTTGTGACACGGTGCATTGTCTTGGTGAAAAAGAATTTTTTCTTCTTCAAATGGGGCCGATTTTTCGCGATTTCATCCTTCAAACGCTCCAACAACGCTATATAATAATTGCTGTTGATTGTTTTTCCCTTTTCGAGATAGACGATGAACAAAATTCCATGCGCTTCCCAAAATACAGATGCCATAACCTTTCCAGCCGACTGTTTCATCGGTTGCTCTCATCGGTTGCTCTCCACTCAGCTGACGACCGTTTTGATTCCGGTGTGTAATGGTGGATCCATGTTTCATCCATTGTCACATACCGACGCAAAAATTCATGTTTATTCTTTGTAAACAGTGCCAAACAACTCTCCGAATCATCGACACGTTGTTGTTTTTGGTCCGGTGTGAGAAAACGCAGTACCCATTTGGAAAGCAGCTTTCTCATCGACAAATGTTCCAAACTGCCTTTCGATATCTTCAGAGCCTCAGCTAGCTCGTGCACCTTCACTTTACTGTCGGCCAATACCATTTTGTGTACTTTTTTTATGTTTTGTGGAACAATTGCCTCATTTGGGCATCCTGAACATTCAGCATCATTTGTGTCTGTACGACCAAGTTTAAACTCAGCATACCATCGGTAAATGGTTGCTTTTGACGGAGCAGAGTTCGAATAACACTTTCGTAGCCATTGCTCAGCTTGGACGGTATTTTTTCCCAACAAAAAACAGTGATAAATCAACACACGGAATTGCTTTGAATCTATTATTTTGAAAATATTAACAGTAGCGTGACTTAAATCACTGCAACTTCTGAACTAAACGTTAGATTGTCATGAAATTTTTACACGTATTGTTTGAAGGTAGGAACTATCGAAATATTATATCGATATTTCGTTAGAGGTGCCACCTAGTAGTTAGTCTCGGGACTTATCGGATCATGTGTCATTGTTAATGCATGTAAAATCCTTTTAGATACTATAGGCCCATTTCTTTTAACGCAGATCAGCCAGACCATAATTTGGTAGACCAATTTTGCTTTGGACCGCATGGAGATTACAAAAATGGAGCAAAAGCCCGTTGTGTAGAATAGTTGTTATTTTTATGCACTGAGAAATTTAACAAAATATGCGTTTTTAAATTCCAAAAACTCTACTCAAAAATTGACGAATGCTTACGATTGTTATGCTTTGCGGTGACCAATGTATATATAAAAAAAGCAAAAATGTTCTTAATTGGTTTTTAATAATTAAATTTTTTTATTTAAGGTGCTAATCAATACAGAGGGTTCGATGTCACAATTGCATTCATTAATTCGGAATGGATTTGGGAGAAACGCTACTCATCATCGAAATACAAGTGGCAAAATTTTAACAAAACAACAGCAACCACTTAATCAGCAGCACCGATCAGTGTCGCATGGAAATTTTTCAGTAAATTCTACCTTGGCACACTCGATGCAAAGCTTGTCCTTAACAGATAAAGTACGAGAATCAAAAATAGTAGACGGTAGTTTAACTGCACGCCCTCAAAATGCTTGTGTTGAAAGTGATTCTGGAAGCTCTTTAGGTTCTTGTGGTGAAACTTCTCCTCGAGAAACTCCTGATTTGAGTCAAAGCTCAAGTCACGGGGCTGATATAATTCAACCAACATCCTTGCAAAAAACACCGCTTGTATGTTTAAATACACAGGTGATCTCAAAAAGGAGTAATGAAACATTTGATAAAAAGACTCACTCTTCTTTGAGCTGTAGTCAATCATCTGCTGCAGTCATATTCGATTCCCCAGGGTTTGTAAAATCCCAGATACCTCCTCTCCAACAGCAGTTTAGTGGAACCGATCAAGTTCTTGCAACAGGTACTCCTTTATTGCAATCTCCCTCCTCCGGTAATAGTTCCATTATCAGCGTTAATAATACCAATTCTGGACCAAAAACTGTGTCTGCTGCCAACATAATATCTGCTAATAATAAAATAGTAAACACAATTCTTATGAGCTCTTCTTCGGATGTGGTATCCTGCGGAATTTTAGGAAATATTGTTACGTCAAATTCCTTACTAAACCAGCAGCAGTATAGTGCATCATACACATACCATGTAGCTGCACCACAACATTTGACTTCCGCAGCAAGGTCACCAGTAATTCCGCACAATCCAGGAATAGGTCCTCCTCCGCTAGGATCCTTAAGAGTACCAGCATTTCAAATACCACACAATGGAGAAATAATTTATCCAGGATATCATTCAGCCGGAATAGCCTATATACCTAATGGACCTGTTTCTATTCCGTTAAGATCTTCAGCATCGTCGAATGTAAACCAACAAATATCCAACACCCCACAGGGTAACCCTTTGCAACATCAGAAACAACAAATCGTAACAACACCCAATGCTGCACATCTTGCGGCTTCCCCATTTACATCGTTGACCATTGGAGTAAATAAGCCAATATCATGCTATAATTGTGGTTCACAAAGCCACAATGGTCGAGATTGTCATGAAGCATCTATGGACGATGTATCTCGTAATGTTGTCTATAAATTAGATTATTCTGTGTCGTCTTCCAATACTTCTCCGTCAATTGAAAATCAGTCACAATCAACTTCCCATATAATAAGTTCAGAAAAAAGTAGCCGTAACATACAACAGAAGCAAAATATCATATCGCTTAACGACATGGACGCGAAAGTTTTATCTACATCAACATCTACAATATCCCCGTGATAAGCTCTAAAAATATAAAGCAATTATATGTTGGTACAAACAATATTAGTTGAAGCTGTAAATTATTTTGTGGAGTTAGGATATAATTAATAATATCTAAATAAGTGTAGTTTTCTTTTCGGCCGAAGTTATTATGCAACATAAGTTTGTTTGTATATTTAAATAAATACCAAATTAACCGTTTAAAGTATAAATTATTTTTAAACAGAAATAAAATTTCTTGTTTTTAAGAAATATATAATAAGAAATAAGAACTAAAATTAATGAAAGATATGTATTCAAAAATAAACACTAAGAAATAAAGCCTTTATGTTATAATTTTGTCTGAATATTTCTCTACCAAATATTTTCTAAAGACACCATGAAAAGTCTCTAAATCCTCTAATATTTAGCGTATCATGACCACAATATAACGAGTTGTAGCAGATATGTGAACCACCTTCAAAACAATAAAAAACTTAAAAAAATAAGGTAAAAAATGGCGTTTATTTTGTTTATTCATATCTGAAAAATAAAACAGATGGTGCCACAATATTAAATCCCTTGTTACATATGTGAAGTACCATATTTTACTGAATGTATTAAAATTTTTAGAAATCGAAAGCAAGCAACCCTAAATATTTTTGGAAACATGCAAAAAAAGTGAATTTTGGGTCTTAACTAAACATTAAGGTGACTGGTCACTTCGTTTGCATGCGTATATCATATTTTTCGTATATGAAATTGACACGAACGTTCTTTTAGAAACTTTCGTACTTTCTTGTAAATTGTCAATTTATTCCATATAATTGAGCGCTAAGGTAGGCTTTGAAGAAGCTCATATTTCAGCAAGGTTACTGTTCTAGACCAAAATCACTGAATGCACCCTTTCACTAATCATCGAACTGTCACTGTCAATTTATTCAGTAAACTCAACATTTTCATCATGGTAAAGTACACGTACGAACAACGTCTGCAAATTATAAAAATTAACTACCGAAATTCGGAGCCGGTGATCGCAACTTTAAGACCGTTAACTGCAATTTTCGGTGGTAACTCCCGCCCTAGTAGACAGACAATAACAATTTTAGTGCACAAATTTGAGTATATATATTCGTTGTGTGATGTTGCCGTGCCAGTGAGACAACGGGTTGGTCGAAGTGTCGAAAATATCGCTGCCGTTCAGGCGTCCGTAGCAACGATACAAAACAGTCAATACCACGGCGTTCTCAAGAATTGGGCATCACCCAGACCACTCTATGGCAAATTTCAAATTTTGCGTAAGGATCTTGGTTTACACTAGGGCGGCTCGAAGTAAAGGGTGTTTTTTTTAGGGGTTTGTTTTTCGAATAGAGATAAAACTGGCATTTTGTGGTCAAATCTGGCAACTCTAATGTCATTTTTGTTCAGTTTGGTTTGCCATTTCATCATGAACAGTATCGCGACACTTTCGGCACTTAGGTTTTTTTCGTTATTATACACAGTATTTTAATCGCGCACACTTATTTGTTTATTGATTTAATATTAAAAACGGTTACCGGCATGATCGCGAATTTAACACTTATTTAATGCGCGAACAGCTGATTTACTTATCTTGATGTGGAACCCAAGTGCACAATAGTGCCGACGACAAGGGTTGCCACCTGCTCAGCGGAGACTGGTGTGGGTATTTATAACACAACGAACGTATTGACGCGAAGGACAACGATGCAGGTGTGTTTGATAAGACTTTTTAATCAAAGTCTTACCAAACTTATGCACAGTGGGACGGAAAGATAAATTGATCGACAAAAGTATAATATAAATATATTAAAGTATTTCGGAAAAAAAAGTTGTAATAAAAAGTTATCGCTATAGAAAAAAAATTACCCAATTTTTGGGTCGCACTCTAATTGCGGGTTCAAGGGGACCACTTGAACCCTCACACGATTTCATCTGTTCCGGACGGAACTAGGCTCGAGTGCGCGGGGCCTAATACAAAAAAACGCGTCAAAGCGAGTACAGACCAAAAATAAGCACGCGATAGACAAGTACGGAGAAAAAAAGACGCGCGGTAATACTAGAAAAATAATAATAGAAAAATTTACCGGACAATCAAAAAGTAAGCACGGTGTGTGGTGAGCGCACCAACACACAAACAAATACACAAATATGTATATAATAAAAAAGTACTCCCTGACTTTTCCCAGGTCCTGGTCTTTAGCTCCTCCTCGCTCCAGCGGCTCCCGATCCAAAAATCCCACCGACTCCGTCTGTCCTGGTGGGCTCGACAGCGTCACTGGAACCACTACACTTCCGATATTTATATATATATATATATATATATATATATCCTTTTTATATTCTGTTCTTTCTCGACGTTTTGTCGGAAAAATCACTTGGCAAATTTTTTCCACAACACACTACCACTTTGGCACACTACCACCTTGCTTCGATGTTCAGAACGAACTGAACTGCCAACCAACGGTGCAGACTGACGATGCTTAGGTTCCACAAGATGGGAACCTAAACACAGCCATCTTTTTTCTAGCATAGATGCGGTTTTCGCAGAAACCGGTATTCGCACCTGAAGGCTTTGCTCACACCTATTTTTAAAATCGTTTTACGGATTTTTTAAGGTGCATCTTGAGCAAATTTAAATAAAACCTTCTACCCACCAAGTGTTTTTCTACATCTTGGCGGCATCTATACTAGTATTGGTGTGGCAACACTCCACACCTTCCACAGCCCACAATGGCTACCCTCATTGTGACTTGGCCAAGTGATTTTTACTTTTTTTCACAATAACAGTTCTAGTCCTGTTCGTTTTATTTGTCGCGCAATTCCGTGCGTTCAGTCACTCCTGGGATTTCTGTTTCGTCGAGCATGGAGCACAAGGAGAAACTTTAGCCAAACCGAAGCACAAAAGTAATAATTAAAGTGGTTTATTGACCACTGGAGCGCATGTGTGTGTTGGGCGCCACTCCAAACGCACAGTGATTCGTCCGGAAAAAACAAATTAATAATTTTTCACATAAAATGGCCGCCGTGTAGTTTTGTCCGCACTTCACTTTGGCGCAACTAAATTTTTAGACCGCGACAACCCCACCCCCACCTCCACGAAAGTTGCTCGGTATCTGATAACCGAGAAACTTTCGTTACAGAAAATTATCCTAGGGGATACTAAGTTTCTCCTACATGTGGCCGTAGATCCTGTACGTGCCACGTCCCTTTCTCACGCCCATCCTCATCTTTGAGGACATAAGTCCAGGGAGATACCTTCTTTTTAACCCTATATGGTCCTATAAACTTGGGTGCTAATTTTGCTGCAAAGTAATTGGCTGCATCGGACAGCACAAAATTCCGTCTCCAGACTAATTCGTTCGGTAAGTATTGTACATCCCTACGTCTCAGATTATAGGTCTTTGCCATCTTGGCGCTCGCTATTTCCATTTTCGTCCGTACGTCTTGCCTCAACTTGGCCATAAGTTCCGCTGGTTCCTCACTATTATTACAAGTCGGTTCGTCTAAGTCATCCTTTCGTCGATAGTCCCTATCTCCCCGGACCGCCATGTTCCTGCCAAATTCACAAAATAAGGAGATTGCCCTATCACCTCGTGCTGCGACGTGCGAATGCAGTAGGCTACTTTAGCCAAGTGTGTATCCCACGTTTCGTGATTTTCAGAAATATAAGCCCTAAGGGTTGTCTTAATGATCTGATTAATCCACTCGGCCGGGTTCGCCTGCGGATGATAGTTGGCAGTGAACCGGAGCCGGACTCCAAAGGAGTCACACAAGGACTGCAGTTCTCTGCTCTTGAATTGAGGGCCATTGTCGCACACTATTGACCTAGAGACGCCAAAGAGTAAGAATACGTTGTTCTCCAGCTCTTTGCAGATGCTTTTTGCCGTTGCTGAACGTAACGGAAACAAAAGCGGGAATTTGGTGAAGTAGTCAACCACAGTTAAAATATAACTGTAACCTTGACTAGACTTCACAAGGGGTCCTACCAGATCCACGGAGATCATCTCCCATGGCTCCAAATCCTTGATCCTACCTACCATTCCACCAGCTGGTTTCCTATTGTCTGGTTTCACTTTTTGGCAAACCTGACATCCTTTAATATACCTAGCTATATCTGCCTTCATATTTGGCCAATAGTATTTTTCGGCCACCCTAGCTGACGTCTTTCGTACGCCCATGTGTCCTGACAACGTGTCATCATGACACTCGCGCAACGCTTCTTTTCTCTCACGTTTCCCTAACACTCGCTTCCACTCATAAGCCCTATCATAAACGCTGCTACACCCTGCCTTAACGTGTTTGTACAAAACGCCGTTTTCGACGCGCCACGCGGAAAAATCGAGGGGCGTCTGTGCCACCTTATTGCTCATGTCCATTACCCAAGGGTCCGTTGGTCCTTCGGTGATCTCACTGATTACTGGAACACTCCGTGACAGCATATCCGGGACAACATGGTCCTTGCCCTTGCGATGCACGATTTCCAAATCGTACTGCTGTAGTTTAAGGGCCCACCTGGCCAGTGTTCCGCAGGGGTCCTTCAAGTTGTTCAGCCACACGAGCGAGTAGTGATCAGTTACCACCGTAAAATGAATTCCCTCGATGTATGGACGCAGCTTCTCCACTGCCCACAAAACTGCCAGACACTCCTTCTCCGTTGTGGAATAATTTTTTTCACACTTACTAAGCGACCTACTCAAGTAAGAAATTACCTTTTCGCCCTCATCAAACTGCTGGGTCAGGACTGCGCCTATGCCAAAATCAGAGGCGTCAGTTTGAACAGAAAAGGGTCTATCAAAATGTGGGCAACTTAAAAAATGGGCAGTGACAAGGCGCTCTTTGGCCTTCAGGAAACTATCTTCGCACTCCGCCGACCAGTGAAATCTCTTGTTTTTCTTTAGAAGATCCGTAAGTGGTTTCACTAGATCGGCGAAGTTTGGTACAAAACGCCTGTACCAAGAGATAGTACCTACAAACGAACGAACTTCTTTTCCTGGGGGCGGTTATCTTCAACATCGCCTCCACCTTTTCTGGGTCTACGTGTAGACCTTGTCTATCAACAACATAACCTAAATATCGAAGTGAAGACAAACAAAAATTACATTTTTCCCTATTCAGACGTAACCCGGCGTCGCCAATTCTACGAAGAACTTCCCTCAAAACCTCTACGTGTTTTTCGAACGTATTCGCCAGTATGATGATGTCATCCAGGTAAACGAATACGTGTGGCTCCAAATCAGCTCCGATCACCGTATCGATAAATCTCTGCCACGTGGCAGGCGCATTATGCAGGCCATAGGGCATTCGCTTAAACTGGTAAAGTCCCCGACCTGGGACCGTAAAAGCGGTGAACGCCCTTGAATTTTCCGCGACTGGAATCTGCCAATACGCTGATTTGATATCCAAGCTTGAAAGATACTTGGCATCTTTCAGCTTATCCAACGTTGCGGAGATATACGGCAACGGGTAACTATCACGCTCGGTGTGCTTGTTGAGTGCTCTATAGTCGACACAAAATCGATAAGAGCCGTCCTTCTTCTTGATCATGACCACCGGTGAGGCCCACGGACTGTGAGAGACCTCGATCACGTCCTTCTCCAACATCTGCTCGATTTCCGCGTCGATGTGCTTCTGGATGGCTGGAGACACTGGGTAGTATCTCTGCTTGATGGGCTCCACATTTGGCTTTGGTCTGATCCGATGTTCGACCAAATGTGTGCAACCAAGACCCTCGGGCATCGCCTCAAAAATCTCTCCTACTAGTCGTTCCAACGACGCGGCTTCGCTAGAGGTCAACTCCAACCTTTCCACGATGCTTGCCACTGCCGACACTTCTACCCTATCGCTAAACCTCCACTGATTTCTGATTCTGAATTCTGATTTTTCTATGTCCCTATCTACCCTAGCCAGCTGGTTGCTCGCAGGCAACCCGTTCATTCTCGGCGAGCTCCTTGCCCTGCGTCTGCATGGGCTCGCAACACATTTCCCGACATGTTCGGGTTAGGTCCCTCCCGTGGCCCATCTCGGTCTCTATCTGCCTCGACCCTGAACCCGCGTCTGTCAGACGGCCCTGCTCTATTCGAGCACCGAGGACAGTCGCGCTTCATGTACCCGGCTATCCCGCAGCCGTAGCACTTAATTCCCTTTGGACAATTGACCGAAACATGTCCAAAACGTCTGCAATTAAAGCACCGGAACGTCGGTTGTGGTGGCGAAGAAATCCTGCGTTCCAATCGTTGCGCCCTGAGCGGGGCGTTCACTTCTGCTACAGCGGGCTCTGCTGACACGTACGCTAAGTCCGGCTCCAATAGATTTCTGGAACGACTGCTTGGCGGCGGGACGAATGATTCCACATTCGTTCGAACAGCTTCCAACTTACGACCTAACGAGACTAACTCTGAAAGAGTGGTTGGCTCAGCTAAGCCTAGCTGAGTTTGGGAAAAAAGGTGTCAAATTCGACATTACCAACCCTAACTTGCGACGCTCTGATAGAGGTTCGGCCAGCCGACCAAATAAGCCTCTCATCGCCGCTACAAAAATTCCTATGGACTCATTGCCCCCTTGAGTCCTTCTCCTGATCTCGTCCATAAGCAACTCATCATAATTTGGTGGGAGAAACTCAAGTTTCAACTCCCTTACCAACTCCTGCCAACCTGACACGGTCTTACGTACCGCACGGAACCACAAAAGCGCCTTACCGCTAAACAAATCTACCGCCCCTCTGAAAAGTTGGGACTTACTGACCCCTCGAGCTTCACAAAGCTCCTCTACCCTCTCTAAAAATGAACTTAAGGACACTCCTACCTTTTCTCCAGAAAACTTCAACTCCCACTTTGACAAATTTTCAATTTTTTCCGGATACTGCAGACCTCCCTCTACGCTAACCGAGCGACCTGTCACGGGTACCGGTTGCGCCGGTGGAACATCGTCCTCAACCGCAGCAGTTTTTTGTAGCGTGGCCTTGGCTTGGCCATCTCCTCCGTAGTTTTGACGGGTTTTGGTGATACCTCGTCTTTCTCATCCTGCACACCAGCTAGCTCCAGAAGATCCGTCAGGAGCAACATCAGCCGGTTCCTCAGCTCCATCTGTTCGGATACCATACTGGCTGACGTAGGCCTAGACCGGTTAACCCGACCAACGCTCCACTCGAGCTTGGTCATAATCTTCATGTACTCTGAAGACTTCGGGTCCTGTGGTGGGTTCTCCATTAGTGCCTCGATCTCCACGATCTTCGCCTCGAACGCTGCCTTATCCTCGGAGAACTCGAACGGGTACACGGCGAAGATGTCGACCGAGTCTCTGCGCTCTAGGTGCCTTGACGCTCTCATAGAGTCAACCGTACCTGTTGGTAACCCACGAGACTCCATCTCGTACACCAACTATTCTTGGTTTAGCCGGTTGATCTCCATGGTATCAGATCAAAAGAAGACAAAAAAAAAAATAAACAAAGATAAAAAACTAAAATCGCTGAAAACCTACTACAAAATAAGAAAAATAGAAAAGAAAAGACAAACAAGCCCGGACGTATACTAAAATAAAGCAAAAACCCCAAAAACGAAATGGATAAAACCAAAAATATATATATGTTACTGGACCAACAACAACCGTCGGACCAGTATTAAAATAAAAACGCAATAAGTAAATTATCTGAAATATTCAGAGACGGACCGACCTCAAATGTCGAACCAGCGACCAATAACACGCGCGCGGATAAATAATGGTACTTCGACTTTTAAATTTTATAAAAAAAAGTTTAGTTAAGTTTTTAATAAAAAAAAGAAATAAAAAGAATAAAACAACAGAAAAACAATATAAAAAAAATATATATAATAAAAAAATAAAGTATGGAATAAAAGCAGTAAAAATAAAAATAAAAAAGCTATTCAAATTAAATTAAACCCCCTTCGCGTACCTTACTTTTCCTCGTGTGACGACACCTAATTCCCTGTATTGAAATTCACCGAACTTTACTGTTCGAGTTAAATTCCAATACGACTTGTATTAATTTTCCTTTGATTTCAATTTAATTATTACTTAATTTAAGCTTAATTGCGATTTAATTTTAATTTTATGTTTATTTAATATTAAGGTAGTTTTGATTTAACTTATAATTTAATTTGTTATTTAATTTTTTTTTTTTAACTTGATTTTATTTTAAGTTCATTCTTTTTCCACTTTAATGTAACTTTATTTAATTTTAATTTATTTTCAGATCAATCTCAATTTAATTTCAATTTATTTTTTTGTTAATTTTCACTTAACTTTTACGTTACTTTTAATTTAGTTTTTGATTTTAATCCAATTTTAATTTAGTTCCAATATAATTTTAATTTAATTTGAATTTGATTCCAATTCGACTTTAATCCAATTCTAATTTAATTTCAACCCGAGTTCAATTTAATTCCAATTGAATTTTAATTCACTCCCAATTCAATTCCAATCCAATATTAATTTAATTTTAATTTGATTTTAATTTAATTTTAATTTTAATTTAATTTTAATTTTAATTTAATGTTAATTTAATGTTAATTTAATATTAATTTAATTTTAATTTAATTTTGATTTAATTTTAATTGAATTTTTAATTTAATTTTGATTTAATTTTAATTTCATTTAATTTTATTTTTAATTTGAACTTTATTTTACTTTATTCTTAGTTTGATTTTAATTTTATTTTTATTTTAATTTAATGTTAATTTAATTTTAATTTAATTTTGATTTAATTTTGATTGAATTTTTAATTTAATTTTAATTTAGGTTTAATTTACTTTGAATTTAATTTTAATTTTATTTTACTTTAATTTTAATTTAATTTTAATTTAGTTTTAATCTAATGTTAATTTAATTTAATTTTTTTTTTCCACTAAGGATCCCACCTGGCCCACTGTGCGCATGAAAACAAGCAAATCAGCTAAGCACACAAAACCGATGAAAGAAAAAAACCAAAATTTTTTGTTCGAAATTGTGCCCTCGCTCACTGGCAAATAAGAGCTACGACCTAACAAAATAAAGAAACAAAATATGGAACGAACTCACCGGGTATTCCTGTGGTCCTATATATGCTTCAACTAAATCCCACTGCTGAAAATGTCCGCTGACGGCAATCGCTGCTCCGCTGCTAATTTTCCAACGCTGCAACAAGTTACCAGCGCTGCAATGTCCGCTGCTCTGCTCCCTACAAACGCCACGAAAACAACAAAACGCTAACCACCGTCGCCCAGTTTCTGGAAGAAAACTTTATTAGTTTAAGTTAATTATAATAGGTTTTGTTTTTGTTTTTTTTTTTTTTTTAACCGTGTCTGTCCAAAATTAACTTAAAAATGTCTGTCCGAATCTATACAGCGATGTCCGTCCGAATATTTACAAAATGTCCGTCCGAAGTTGTGTTTGCCTAAAAAAAAATGTCCGTCCTAAACGCACAAGTGCCCGTCCGAACCGAAATGTCCGTTCTGCGCAGCACTAGGTGGAACCGACGATTTCCACCACTCCACTTAACCCGGGATTGTCTTTCTTTTTTTTTTATTTTTTTCAATTAACACTTCGCGCACTTGTTGAGTTTTTTTTCTCTTGTTTTTTTTCCGCTATTTTAATACACGCAGATTGTGCTAACCGGCGGTGCACAATCAACCACTTGTTTTTTTCGCACTCAAGTTAATCACTTCTTGATTGTTTTTTTTTTGTTTTTCGAGCCCCACGTTGGGCGCCAATTTATCGCGACACTTTCGGCACTTAGGTTTTTTTCGTTATTATACACAGTATTTTAATCGCGCACACTTATTTATTTATTAATTTAATATTAAAAACGGTTACCGGCACGATCGCGAATTTAACACTTATTTAATGCGCGAACAGCTGATTTACTTATCTTGATGTGGAACCCAAGTGCACAATAGTGCCGACGACAAGGGTTGCCACCTGCTCAGCGGAGACTGGTGTGGGTATTTATAACACAACGAACGTATTGACGCGAAGGACAACGATGCAGGTATGTTTGATAAGACTTTTTAATCAAAGTCTTACCAAACTTATGCACAGTGGGACGGAAAGATAAATTGATCGACAAAAGTATAATATAAATATATTAAAGTATTTCGGAAAAAAAAGTTGTAATAAAAAGTTATCGCTATAGAAAAAAAATTACCCAATTTTTGGGTCGCACTCTAATTGCGGGTTCAAGGGGACCACTTGAACCCTCACACGATTTCATCTGTTCCGGACGGAACTAGGCTCGAGTGCGCGGGGCCTAATACAAAAAAACGCGTCAAAGCGAGTACAGACCAAAAATAAGCACGCGATAGACAAGTACGGAGAAAAAAAGACGCGCGGTAATACTAGAAAAATAATAATAGAAAAATTTACCGGACAATCAAAAAGTAAGCACGGTGTGTGGTGAGCGCACCAACACACACAAACAAATACACAAATATGTATATAATAAAAAAGTACTCCCTGACTTTTCCCAGGTCCTGGTCTTTAGCTCCTCCTCGCTCCAGCGGCTCCCGATCCAAAAATCCCACCGACTCCGTCTGTCCTGGTGGGCTCGACAGCGTCACTGGAACCACTACACTTCCGATATTTATATATATTTTATATATATATATATATATATATATATATGCTATATCTACATATATATATATATATATCCTTTTTATATTCTGTTCTTTCTCGACGTTTTGTCGGAAAAATCACTTGGCAAATTTTTTCCACAACACACTACCACTTTGGCACACTACCACCTTGCTTCGATGTTCAGAACAAACTGAACTGCCAACCAGCGGTGCAGACTGACGATGCTTAGGTTCCACAAGATGGGAACCTAAACACAGCCATCTTTTTTCTAGCATAGATGCGGTTTTCGCAGAAACCGGTATTCGCACCTGAAGGCTTTGCTCACACCTATTTTTAAAATCGTTTTACGGATTTTTTAAGGTGCATCTTGAGCAAATTTAAATAAAACCTTCTACCCACCAAGTGTTTTTCTACATCTTGGCGGCATCTATACTAGTATTGGTGTGGCAACACTCCACACCTTCCACAGCCCACAATGGCTACCCTCATTGTGACTTGGCCAAGTGATTTTTACGTTTTTTCACAATAACAGTTCTAGTCCTGGTCGTTTTATTTGTCGCGCAATTTCGTGCGTTCAGTCACTCCTGGGATTTCTGTTTCGTCGAGCATGGAGCACAAGGAGAAACTTTAGCCAAACCGAAGCACAAAAGTAATAATTAAAGTGGTTTATTGACCACTGTGTGCATGTGTGTGTTGGGCGCCACTCCAAACGCACAGTGATTCGTCCGGAAAAAACAAATTAATAATTTTTCACATAAAATGGCCGCCGTGTAGTTTTGTCCGCACTTCACTTTGGCGCAACTAAATTTTTAGACCGCGACAACCCCACCCCCACCTCCACGAAAGTTGCTCGGTATCTGATAACCGAGAAACTTTCGTTACAGAAAATTATCCTAGGGGATACTAAGTTTCTCCTACATGTGGCCGTAGATCCTGTACGTGCCACGTCCCTTTCTCACGCCCATCCTCATCTTCGAGGACATAAGTCCAGGGAGATACCTTCTTTTTAACCCTATATGGTCCTATAAACTTGGGTGCTAATTTTGCTGCAAAGTAATTGGCTGCATCGGACAGCACAAAATTCCGTCTCCAGACTAATTCGTTCGGTAAGTATTGTACATCCCTACGTCTCAGATTATAGGTCTTTGCCATCTTGGCGCTCGCTATTTCCATTTTCGTCCGTACGTCTTGCCTCAACTTGGCCATAAGTTCCGCTGGTTCCTCACTATTATTACAAGTCGGTTCGTCTAAGTCATCCTTTCGTCGATAGTCCCTATCTCCCCGGACCGCCATGTTCCTGCCAAATTCACAAAATAAGGAGATTGCCCTATCACCTCGTGCTGCGACGTGCGAATGCAGTAGGCTACTTTAGCCAAGTGTGTATCCCACGTTTCGTGATTTTCAGAAATATAAGCCCTAAGGGTTGTCTTAATGATCTGATTAATCCACTCGGCCGGGTTCGCCTGCGGATGATAGTTGGCAGTGAACCGGAGCCGGACTCCAAAGGAGTCACACAAGGACTGCAGTTCTCTGCTCTTGAATTGAGGGCCATTGTCGCACACTATTGACCTAGAGACGCCAAAGAGTAAGAATACGTTGTTCTCCAGCTCTTTGCAGATGCTTTTTGCCGTTGCTGAACGTAACGGAAACAAAAGCGGGAATTTGGTGAAGTAGTCAACCACAGTTAAAATATAACTGTAACCTTGACTAGACTTCACAAGGGGTCCTACCAGATCCACGGAGATCATCTCCCATGGCTCCAAATCCTTGATCCTACCTACCATTCCACCAGCTGGTTTCCTATTGTCTGGTTTCACTTTTTGGCAAACCTGACATCCTTTAATATACCTAGCTATATCTGCCTTCATATTTGGCCAATAGTATTTTTCGGCCACCCTAGCTGACGTCTTTCGTACGCCCATGTGTCCTGACAACGGGTCATCATGACACTCGCGCAACGCTTCTTTTCTCTCACGTTTCCCTAACACTCGCTTCCACTCATAAGCCCTATCATAAACGCTGCTACACCCTGCCTTAACGTGTTTGTACAAAACGCCGTTTTCGACGCGCCACGCGGAAAAATCGAGGGGCGTCTGTGCCACCTTATTGCTCATGTCCATTACCCAAGGGTCCGTTGGTCCTTCGGTGATCTCACTGATTACTGGAACACTCCGTGACAGCATATCCGGGACAACATGGTCCTTGCCCTTGCGATGCACGATTTCAAAATCGTACTGCTGTAGTTTAAGGGCCCACCTGGCCAGTGTTCCGCAGGGGTCCTTCAAGTTGTTCAGCCACACGAGCGAGTAGTGATCAGTTACCACCGTAAAATGAATTCCCTCGATGTATGGACGCAGCTTCTCCACTGCCCACAAAACTGCCAGACACTCCTTCTCCGTTGTGGAATAATTTTGTTCACACTTACTAAGCGACCTACTCAAGTAAGAAATTACCTTTTCGCCCTCATCAAACTGCTGGGTCAGGACTGCGCCTATGCCAAAATCAGAGGCGTCAGTTTGAACAGAAAAGGGTCTATCAAAATGTGGGCAACTTAAAACAGGGGCAGTGACAAGGCGCTCTTTGGCCTTCAGGAAACTATCTTCGCACTCCGCCGACCAGTGAAATCTCTTGTTTTTCTTTAGAAGATCCGTAAGTGGTTTCACTAGATCGGCGAAGTTTGGTACAAAACGCCTGTACCAAGAGATAGTACCTAAAAACGAACGAACTTCTTTAACATTCCTGGGGGCGGTTATCTTCAACATCGCCTCCACCTTTTCTGGGTCTACGTGTAGACCTTGTCTATCAACAACATAACCTAAATATCGAAGTGAAGACAAACAAAAATTACATTTTTCCCTATTCAGACGTAACCCGGCGTCGCCAATTCTACGAAGAACTTCCCTCAAAACCTCTACGTGTTTTTCGAACGTATTCGCCAGTATGATGATGTCATCCAGGTAAACGAATACGTGTGGCTCCAAATCAGCTCCGATCACCGTATCGATAAATCTCTGCCACGTGGCAGGCGCATTATGCAGGCCATAGGGCATTCGCTTAAACTGGTAAAGTCCCCGACCTGGGACCGTAAAAGCGGTGAACGCCCTTGAATTTTCCGCGACTGGAATCTGCCAATACGCTGATTTGATATCCAAGCTTGAAAGATACTTGGCATCTTTCAGCTTATCCAACGTTGCGGAGATATACGGCAACGGGTAACTATCACGCTCGGTGTGCTTGTTGAGTGCTCTATAGTCGACACAAAATCGATAAGAGCCGTCCTTCTTCTTGATCATGACCACCGGTGAGGCCCACGGACTGTGAGAGACCTCGATCACGTCCTTCTCCAACATCTGCTCGATTTCCGCGTCGATGTGCTTCTGGATGGCTGGAGACACTGGGTAGTATCTCTGCTTGATGGGCTCCACATTTGGCTTTGGTCTGATCCGATGTTCGACCAAATGTGTGCAACCAAGACCCTCGGGCATCGCCTCAAAAATCTCTCCTACTAGTCGTTCCAACGACGCGGCTTCGCTAGAGGTCAACTCCAACCTTTCCACGATGCTTGCCACTGCCGACACTTCTACCCTATCGCTAAACCTCCACTGATTTCTGATTCTGAATTCTGATTTTTCTATGTCCCTATCTACCCTAGCCAGCTGGTTGCTCGCAGGCAACCCGTTCATTCTCGGCGAGCTCCTTGCCCTGCGTCTGCATGGGCTCG
Organism: Pherbina coryleti; assembly: GCA_943735915.1. Taxonomy (NCBI): domain Eukaryota; kingdom Metazoa; phylum Arthropoda; class Insecta; order Diptera; family Sciomyzidae; genus Pherbina; species Pherbina coryleti. The sequence goes on along the minus strand of OX030948.1, from coordinate 97,597,124 downwards.
CAACACATTTCCCGACATGTTCGGGTTAGGTCCCTCCCGTGGCCCATCTCGGTCTCTATCTGCCTCGACCCTGAACCCGCGTCTGTCAGACGGCCCTGCTCTATTCGAGCACCGAGGACAGTCGCGCTTCATGTACCCGGCTATCCCGCAGCCGTAGCACTTAATTCCCTTTGGACAATTGACCGAAACATGTCCAAAACGTCTGCAATTAAAGCACCGGAACGTCGGTTGTGGTGGCGAAGAAATCCTGCGTTCCAATCGTTGCGCCCTGAGCGGGGCGTTCACTTCTGCTACAGCGGGCTCTGCTGACACGTACGCTAAGTCCGGCTCCAATAGATTTCTGGAACGACTGCTTGGCGGCGGGACGAATGATTCCACATTCGTTCGAACAGCTTCCAACTTACGACCTAACGAGACTAACTCTGAAAGAGTGGTTGGCTCAGCTAAGCCTAGCTGAGTTTGGGAAAAAAGGTGTCAAATTCGACATTACCAACCCTAACTTGCGACGCTCTGATAGAGGTTCGGCCAGCCGACCAAATAAGCCTCTCATCGCCGCTACAAAAATTCCTATGGACTCATTGCCCCCTTGAGTCCTTCTCCTGATCTCGTCCATAAGCAACTCATCATAATTTGGTGGGAGAAACTCAAGTTTCAACTCCCTTACCAACTCCTGCCAACCTGACACGGTCTTACGTACCGCACGGAACCACAAAAGCGCCTTACCGCTAAACAAATCTACCGCCCCTCTGAAAAGTTGGGACTTACTGACCCCTCGAGCTTCACAAAGCTCCTCTACCCTCTCTAAAAATGAACTTAAGGACACTCCTACCTTTTCTCCAGAAAACTTCAACTCCCACTTTGACAAATTTTCAATATTTTCCGGATACTGCAGACCTCCCTCTACGCTAACCGAGCGACCTGTCACGGGTACCGGTTGCGCCGGTGGAACATCGTCCTCAACCGCAGCAGTTTTTTGTAGCGTGGCCTTGGCTTGGCCATCTCCTCCGTAGTTTTGACGGGTTTTGGTGATACCTCGTCTTTCTCATCCTGCACACCAGCTAGCTCCAGAAGATCCGTCAGGAGCAACATCAGCCGGTTCCTCAGCTCCATCTGTTCGGATACCATACTGGCTGACGTAGGCCTAGACCGGTTAACCCGACCAACGCTCCACTCGAGCTTGGTCATAATCTTCATGTACTCTGAAGACTTCGGGTCCTGTGGTGGGTTCTCCATTAGTGCCTCGATCTCCACGATCTTCGCCTCGAACGCTGCCTTATCCTCGGAGAACTCGAACGGGTACACGGCGAAGATGTCGACCGAGTCTCTGCGCTCTAGGTGCCTTGACGCTCTCATAGAGTCAACCGTACCTGTTGGTAACCCACGAGACTCCATCTCGTACACCAACTATTCTTGGTTTAGCCGGTTGATCTCCATGGTATCAGATCAAAAGAAGACAAAAAAAAATAAACAAAGATAAAAAACTAAAATCGCTGAAAACCTACTACAAAATAAGAAAAATAGAAAAGAAAAGACAAACAAGCCCGGACGTATACTAAAATAAAGCAAAAACCCCAAAAACGAAATGGATAAAACCAAAAATATATATATGTTACTGGACCAACAACAACCGTCGGACCAGTATTAAAATAAAAACGCAATAAGTAAATTCTCTGAAATATTCAGAGACGGACCGACCTCAAATGTCGAACCAGCGACCAATAACACGCGCGCGGATAAATAATGGTACTTCGACTTTTAAATTTTATAAAAAAAAGTTTAGTTAAGTTTTTAATAAAAAAAAGAAATAAAAAGAATAAAACAACAGAAAAACAATATAAAAAAATATATATAATAAAAAAATAAAGTATGGAATAAAAGCAGTAAAAATAAAAATAAAAAAGCTATTCAAATTAAATTAAACCCCCTTCGCGTACCTTACTTTTCCTCGTGTGACGACACCTAATTCCCTGTATTGAAATTCACCGAACTTTACTGTTCGAGTTAAATTCCAATACGACTTGTATTAATTTTCCTTTGATTTCAATTTAATTATTACTTAATTTAAGCTTAATTGCGATTTAATTTTAATTTTATGTTTATTTAATATTAAGGTAGTTTTGATTTAACTTATAATTTAATTTGTTATTTAATTTTTTTTTTTTAACTTGATTTTATTTTAAGTTCATTCTTTTTCCACTTTAATGTAACTTTATTTAATTTTAATTTATTTTCAGATCAATCTCAATTTAATTTCAATTTATTTTTTTGTTAATTTTCACTTAACTTTTACGTTACTTTTAATTTAGTTTTTGATTTTAATCCAATTTTAATTTAGTTCCAATATAATTTTAATTTAATTTGAATTTGATTCCAATTCGACTTTAATCCAATTCTAATTTAATTTCAACCCGAGTTCAATTTAATTCCAATTGAATTTTAATTCACTCCCAATTCAATTCCAATCCAATATTAATTTAATTTTAATTTGATTTTAATTTAATTTTAATTTTAATTTAATTTTAATTTTAATTTAATGTTAATTTAATGTTAATTTAATATTAATTTAATTTTAATTTAATTTTGATTTAATTTTAATTGAATTTTTAATTTAATTTTGATTTAATTTTAATTTCATTTAATTTTATTTTTAATTTGAACTTTATTTTACTTTATTCTTAGTTTGATTTTAATTTTATTTTTATTTTAATTTAATGTTAATTTAATTTTAATTTAATTTTGATTTAATTTTGATTGAATTTTTAATTTAATTTTAATTTAGGTTTAATTTACTTTGAATTTAATTTTAATTTTATTTTACTTTAATTTTAATTTAATTTTAATTTAGTTTTAATCTAATGTTAATTTAATTTAATTTTTTTTTTCCACTAAGGATCCCACCTGGCCCACTGTGCGCATGAAAACAAGCAAATCAGCTAAGCACACAAAACCGATGAAAGAAAAAAACCAAAATTTTTTGTTCGAAATTGTGCCCTCGCTCACTGGCAAATAAGAGCTACGACCTGACAAAATAAAGAAACAAAAAATGGAACGAACTCACCGGGTATTCCTGTGGTCCTGTATATGCTTCAACTAAATCCCACTGCTGAAAATGTCCGCTGACGGCAATCGCTGCTCCGCTGCTAATTTTCCAACGCTGCAACAAGTTACCAGCGCTGCAATGTCCGCTGCTCTGCTCCCTACAAACGCCACGAAAACAACAAAACGCTAACCACCGTCGCCCAGTTTCTGGAAGAAAACTTTATTAGTTTAAGTTAATTATAATAGGTTTTGTTTTTGTTTTTTTTTTTAAAAATGTCTGTCCGAATCTATACAGCGATGTCCGTCCGAATATTTACAAAATGTCCGTCCGAAGTTGTGTTTGCCTAAAAAAAAATGTCCGTCCTAAACGCACAAGTGCCCGTCCGAACCGAAATATCCGTCCTGCGCAGCACTAGGTGGAACCGACGATTTCCACCACTCCACTTAACCCGGGATTGTCTTTCTTTTTTTTTTATTTTTTTCAATTAACACTTCGCGCACTTGTTGAGTTTTTTTTCTCTTGTTTTTTTTCCGCTATTTTAATACACGCAGATTGTGCTAACCGGCGGTGCACAATCAACCACTTGTTTTTTTCGCACTCAAGTTAATCACTTCTTGATTGTTTTTTTTTGTTTTTCGAGCCCCACGTTGGGCGCCAATTTATCGCGACACTTTCGGCACTTAGGTTTTTTTCGTTATTATACACAGTATTTTAATCGCGCACACTTATTTATTTATTAATTTAATATTAAAAACGGTTACCGGCACGATCGCGAATTTAACACTTATTTAATGCGCGAACAGCTGATTTACTTATCTTGATGTGGAACCCAAGTGCACAATAGTGCCGACGACAAGGGTTGCCACCTGCTCAGCGGAGACTGGTGTGGGTATTTATAACACAACGAACGTATTGACGCGAAGGACAACGATGCAGGTGTGTTTGATAAGACTTTTTAATCAAAGTCTTACCAAACTTATGCACAGTGGGACGGAAAGATAAATTGATCGACAAAAGTATAATATAAATATATTAAAGTATTTCGGAAAGAAAAGATACAGTAGTTTCGACTATGTCGTAACACAAGACGTAGAATTATTCAATTCGCTTTTGATGACATCTTTTTTAAAAATATTTATTCCATACACCTGAGGATATGACCTTTAAGAGAGTGCCGGAGAGGGTTAATATGTATCACCAACCCCCATTACTTTTGCAAAAGGAACATTTTTGCCTTTGACACCTATTCCTTCCGACCATTCCTTAGGGACGCTCCCATACAAATTTTATGCTTTTGTCGATAAAACCGGAAACTGTCCATAAATAGGTAGAAAACTTAAACAAGCAAACAAAATTTGTTCAATGCTATCAAGTTCAACAACCCATGTGTCAAAATTTCACTGTCGATAATATGCCCGGATATTTAATTGGCTGCGTTTGACATTTCAATAACAGATTCTGTTAAAAAAGCATGCCCCTCAAAATTACTCAGTATTACTGGGCTACGCGAGTCTGTTAAAAACAACATGCCCCCAAAAGTATGCTTTTTTTAATTAGAAGATTTATGTCTTCACGCTAGATGGCGCTGTCTTCGCCGCCGAAAAAACCGGAAGCCGTCGATAAATAGGTAGCAAGTTTAAGCAAACAAAAACATCAAATGTTGGCTTTATATTTCATGTAATTGTGTAAAATTGATATAAGTTAGACAGTTCTAACATGAATTTTTGTCGCATTGAGGATCAAGCAGACCAACAAGTGCTAAGATCAACATTGTACGATTAGTACTTTAGGCCCACCAAAGGCTCAAAAAGTAATGTAAATACCGACACCTGATCACTATCAACCACCCTACTTAACTCCGAGAACGACGTATTCTACGTCAAAAGTTGTAATAAAAATTTATCGCGATAGAAAAATAATTACCCAATTTTTGGGTCGCACTCTAATTGCGGGTTCAAGGGGACCACTTGAACCCTCACACGATTCCACCGGTGGAATCAATTGATTTCACCTGTTCCGGACGGAACTAGGCTCGAGTGCGCGGGGCCTAATACAAAAAAACGCGTCAAAGCGAGTACAGACCAAAAATAAGCACGCGATAGACAAGTACGGAGAAAAAAAGACGCGCGGTAATACTAGAAAAATAATAATAGAAAAATTTACCGGACAATCAAAAAGTAAGCACGGTGTGTGGTGAGCGCACCAACACACACAAACAAATACACAAATATGTATATAATAAAAAAGTACTCCCTGACTTTTCCCAGGTCCTGGTCTTTAGCTCCTCCTCGCTCCAGCGGCTCCCGATCCAAAAATCCCACCGACTCCGTCTGTCCTGGTGGGCTCGACAGCGTCACTGGAACCACTACACTTCCGATATTTATATATATATATATATATATATATATATATATATATATATATATATATGCTATATCTACATATATATATATATATATCCTTTTTATATTCTGTTCTTTCTCGACGTTTTGTCGGAAAAATCACTTGGCAAATTTTTTCCACAACACACTACCACTTTGGCACACTACCACCTTGCTTCGATGTTCAGAACAAACTGAACTGCCAACCAGCGGTGCAGACTGACGATGCTTAGGTTCCACAAGATGGGAACCTAAACACAGCCATCTTTTTTCTAGCATAGATGCGGTTTTCGCAGAAACCGGTATTCGCACCTGAAGGCTTTGCTCACACCTATTTTTAAAATCGTTTTACGGATTTTTTAAGGTGCATCTTGAGCAAATTTAAATAAAACCTTCTACCCACCAAGTGTTTTTCTACATCTTGGCGGCATCTATACTAGTATTGGTGTGGCAACACTCCACACCTTCCACAGCCCACAATGGCTACCCTCATTGTGACTTGGCCAAGTGATTTTTACGTTTTTTCACAATAACAGTTCTAGTCCTGGTCGTTTTATTTGTCGCGCAATTTCGTGCGTTCAGTCACTCCTGGGATTTCTGTTTCGTCGAGCATGGAGCACAAGGAGAAACTTTAGCCAAACCGAAGCACAAAAGTAATAATTAAAGTGGTTTATTGACCACTGTGTGCATGTGTGTGTTGGGCGCCACTCCAAACGCACAGTGATTCGTCCGGAAAAAACAAATTAATAATTTTTCACATAAAATGGCCGCCGTGTAGTTTTGTCCGCACTTCACTTTGGCGCAACTAAATTTTTAGACCGCGACAACCCCACCCCCACCTCCACGAAAGTTGCTCGGTATCTGATAACCGAGAAACTTTCGTTACAGAAAATTATCCTAGGGGATACTAAGTTTCTCCTACATGTGGCCGTAGATCCTGTACGTGCCACGTCCCTTTCTCACGCCCATCCTCATCTTCGAGGACATAAGTCCAGGGAGATACCTTCTTTTTAACCCTATATGGTCCTATAAACTTGGGTGCTAATTTTGCTGCAAAGTAATTGGCTGCATCGGACAGCACAAAATTCCGTCTCCAGACTAATTCGTTCGGTAAGTATTGTACATCCCTACGTCTCAGATTATAGGTCTTTGCCATCTTGGCGCTCGCTATTTCCATTTTCGTCCGTACGTCTTGCCTCAACTTGGCCATAAGTTCCGCTGGTTCCTCACTATTATTACAAGTCGGTTCGTCTAAGTCATCCTTTCGTCGATAGTCTCTATCTCCCCGGACCGCCATGTTCCTGCCAAATTCACAAAATAAGGAGATTGCCCTATCACCTCGTGCTGCGACGTGCGAATGCAGTAGGCTACTTTAGCCAAGTGTGTATCCCACGTTTCGTGATTTTCAGAAATATAAGCCCTAAGGGTTGTCTTAATGATCTGATTAATCCACTCGGCCGGGTTCGCCTGCGGATGATAGTTGGCAGTGAACCGGAGCCGGACTCCAAAGGAGTCACACAAGGACTGCAGTTCTCTGCTCTTGAATTGAGGGCCATTGTCGCACACTATTGACCTAGAGACGCCAAAGAGTAAGAATACGTTGTTCTCCAGCTCTTTGCAGATGCTTTTTGCCGTTGCTGAACGTAACGGAAACAAAAGCGGGAATTTGGTGAAGTAGTCAACTACAGTTAAAATATAACTGTAACCTTGACTAGACTTCACAAGGGGTCCTACCAGATCCACGGAGATCATCTCCCATGGCTCCAAATCCTTGATCCTACCTACCATTCCACCAGCTGGTTTCCTATTGTCTGGTTTCACTTTTTGGCAAACCTGACATCCTTTAATATACCTAGCTATATCTGCCTTCATATTTGGCCAATAGTATTTTTCGGCCACCCTAGCTGACGTCTTTCGTACGCCCATGTGTCCTGACAACGGGTCATCATGACACTCGCGCAACGCTTCTTTTCTCTCACGTTTCCCTAACACTCGCTTCCACTCATAAGCCCTATCATAAACGCTGCTACACCCTGCCTTAACGTGTTTGTACAAAACGCCGTTTTCGACGCGCCACGCGGAAAAATCGAGGGGCGTCTGTGCCACCTTATTGCTCATGTCCATTACCCAAGGGTCCGTTGGTCCTTCGGTGATCTCACTGATTACTGGAACACTCCGTGACAGCATATCCGGGACAACATGGTCCTTGCCCTTGCGATGCACGATTTCAAAATCGTACTGCTGTAGTTTAAGGGCCCACCTGGCCAGTGTTCCGCAGGGGTCCTTCAAGTTGTTCAGCCACACGAGCGAGTAGTGATCAGTTACCACCGTAAAATGAATTCCCTCGATGTATGGACGCAGCTTCTCCACTGCCCACAAAACTGCCAGACACTCCTTCTCCGTTGTGGAATAATTTTGTTCACACTTACTAAGCGACCTACTCAAGTAAGAAATTACCTTTTCGCCCTCATCAAACTGCTGGGTCAGGACTGCGCCTATGCCAAAATCAGAGGCGTCAGTTTGAACAGAAAAGGGTCTATCAAAATGTGGGCAACTTAAAACAGGGGCAGTGACAAGGCGCTCTTTGGCCTTCAGGAAACTATCTTCGCACTCCGCCGACCAGTGAAATCTCTTGTTTTTCTTTAGAAGATCCGTAAGTGGTTTCACTAGATCGGCGAAGTTTGGTACAAAACGCCTGTACCAAGAGATAGTACCTACAAACGAACGAACTTCTTTAACATTCCTGGGGGCGATGTTATCTTCAACATCGCCTCCACCTTTTCTGGGTCTACGTGTAGACCTTGTCTATCAACAACATAACCTAAATATCGAAGTGAAGACAAACAAAAATTACATTTTTCCCTATTCAGACGTAACCCGGGGTCGCCAATTCTACGAAGAACTTCCCTCAAAACCTCTACGTGTTTTTCGAACGTATTCGCCAGGATGATGATGTCATCCAGGTAAACGAATACGTGTGGCTCCAAATCAGCTCCGATCACCGTATCGATAAATCTCTGCCACGTGGCAGGCGCATTATGCAGGCCATAGGGCATTCGCTTAAACTGGTAAAGTCCCCGACCTGGGACCGTAAAAGCGGTGAACGCCCTTGACTTTTCCGCGACTGGAATCTGCCAATACGCTGATTTGATATCCAAGCTTGAAAGATACTTGGCATCTTTCAGCTTATCCAACGTTGCGGAGATATACGGCAACGGGTAACTATCACGCTCGGTGTGCTTGTTGAGTGCTCTATAGTCGACACAAAATCGATAAGAGCCGTCCTTCTTCTTGATCATGACCACCGGTGAGGCCCACGGACTGTGAGAGACCTCGATCACGTCCTTCTCCAACATCTGCTCGATTTCCGCGTCGATGTGCTTCTGGATGGCTGGAGACACTGGGTAGTATCTCTGCTTGATGGGCTCCACATTTGGCTTTGGTCTGATCCGATGTTCGACCAAATGTGTGCAACCAAGACCCTCGGGCATCGCCTCAAAAATCTCTCCTACTAGTCGTTCCAACGACGCGGCTTCGCTAGAGGTCAACTCCGACCTTTCCACGATGCTTGCCACTGCCGACACTTCTACCCTATCGCTAAACCTCCACTGATTTCTGACTACATCCGGGACAATGCCCGCCTTGACCCAAAAGTCAATGCCTAAAATCAGGTTTTGCGGTAAGCCTGGTATAACGAGGCACTCTATGAGGACCGACTTGCCCTCGACCTCGATTGGAAGTGTGATAACTCTATACCCCAAGAACTTAAAATATCCCACCCTAGGCGACCAATGATGGTCCTTAAAGCTCCTGAATCTAACAAACCTCTCAGCAAAACTCCATAAATCCTAACACCTAAATACGGCCTATTGTCTAATTCTTTTTTTAAGAGTGTGAACCCTAATCTAACCTCATGACAACAATTTTCTATGTCCCTATCTACCCTAGCCAGCTGGTTGCTCGCAGGCAACCCGTTCATTCTCGGCGAGCTCCTTGCCCTGCGTCTGCATGGGCTCGCAACACATTTCCCGACATGTTCGGGTTAGGTCCCTCCCGTGGCCCATCTCGGTCTCTATCTGCCTCGACCCTGAACCCGCGTCTGTCAGACGGCCCTGCTCTATTCGAGCACCGAGGACAGTCACGCTTCATGTACCCGGATATCCCGCAGCCGTAGCACTTAATTCCCTTTGGACAATTGACCGAAACATGTCCAAAACGTCTGCAATTAAAGCACCGGAACGTCGGTTGTGGTGGCGAAGAAATCCTGCGTTCCAATCGTTGCGCCCTGAGCGGGGCGTTCACTTCTGCTACAGCGGGCTCTGCTGACACGTACGCTAAGTCCGGCTCCAATAGATTTCTGGAACGACTGCTTGGCGGCGGGACGAATGATTCCACATTCGTTCGAACAGCTTCCAACTTACGACCTAACGAGACTAACTCTGAAAGAGTGGTTGGCTCAGCTAAGCCTAGCTGAGTTTGGGAAAAAAGGTGTCAAATTCGACATTACCAACCCTAACTTGCGACGCTCTGATAGAGGTTCGGCCAGCCGACCAAATAAGCCTCTCATCGCCGCTACAAAAATTCCTATGGACTCATTGCCCCCTTGAGTCCTTCTCCTGATCTCGTCCATAAGCAACTCATCATAATTTGGTGGGAGAAACTCAAGTTTCAACTCCCTTACCAACTCCTGCCAACCTGACACGGTCTTACGTACCGCACGGAACCACAAAAGCGCCTTACCGCTAAACAAATCTACCGCCCCTCTGAAAAGTTGGGTCTTACTGACTCCTCGAGCTTCACAAAGCTCCTCTACCCTCTCTAAAAATGAACTTAAGGACACTCCTACCTTTTCTCCAGAAAACTTCAACTCCCACTTTGACAAATTTTCAATTTTTTCCGGATACTGCAGACCTCCCTCTACGCTAACCGAGCGACCTGTCACGGGTACCGGTTGCGCCGGTGGAACATCGTCCTCAACCGCAGCAGTTTTTTGTAGCGTGGCCTTGGCTTGGCCATCTCCTCCGTAGTTTTGACGGGTTTTGGTGATACCTCGTCTTTCTCATCCTGCACACCAGCTAGCTCCAGAAGATCCGTCAGGAGCAACATCAGCCGGTTCCTCAGCTCCATCTGTTCGGATACCATACTGGCTGACGTAGGCCTAGACCGGTTAACCCCACCAACGCTCCACTCGAGCTTGATCATAATCTTCATGTACTCTGAAGACTTCGAGTCCTGTGGTGGGTTCTCCATTAGTGCCTCGATCTCCACGATCTTCGCCTCCAACGCTGCCTTATCCTCGGAGAACTCGAACGGGTACACGGCGAAGATGTCGACCGAGTCTCTGCGCTCTAGGTGCCTTGACGCTCTCATAGAGTCAACCGTACCTGTTGGTAACCCACGAGACTCCATCTCGTACACCAACTCTTCTTGGTTTAGCCGGTTGATCTCCATGGTATCAGATCAAAAGAAGACAAAAAAAAATAAACAAAGATAAAAAACTAAAATCGCTGAAAACCTACTACAAAATAAGAAAAATAGAAAAGAAAAGACAAACAAACCCGGACGTATACTAAAATAAAGCAAAAACCCCAAAAACGAAATGGATAAAACCAAAAATATATATATGTTACTGGACCAACAACAACCGTCGGACCAGTATTAAAATAAAAACGCAATAAGTAAATTCTCTGAAATATTCAGAGACGGACCGACCTCAAATGTCGAACCAGCGACCAATAACACGCGCGCGGATAAATAATGGTACTTCGACTTTTAAATTTTATATTTTTTTTTGTTTTTAATAAAAAAAAGAAATAAAAAGAATAAAACAACAGAAAAACAATATAAAAAAAATATATATAATAAAAAAATAAAGTATGGAATAAAAGCAGTAAAAATAAAAATAAAAAAGCTATTCAAATTAAATTAAACTCCCTTCGCGTACCTTACTTTTCCTCGTGTGACGACACCTAATTCCCTGTATTGAAATTCACCGAACTTTACTGTTCGAGTTAAATTCCAATACGACTTGTATTAATTTTCCTTTGATTTCAATTTAATTATTACTTAATTTAAGCTTAATTGCGATTTAATTTTAATTTTATGTTTATTAAATATTAAGGTAGTTTTGATTTAACTTATAATTTAATTTGTTATTTAATTTTTTTTTTTAACTTGATTTTATTTTAAGTTCATTCTTTTTCCACTTTAATGTAACTTTATTTAATTTTAATTTATTTTCAGATCAATCTCAATTTAATTTCAATTTATTTTTTTGTTAATTTTCACTTAACTTTTACGTTACTTTTAATTTAGTTTTTGATTTTAATCCAATTTTAATTTAGTTCCAATATAATTTTAATTTAATTTGAATTTGATTCCAATTCGACTTTAATCCAATTCTAATTTAATTTCAACCCGAGTTCAATTTAATTCCAATTGCATTTTAATTCACTCCCAATTCAATTCCAATCCAATATTAATTTAATTTTAATTTGATTTTAATTTAATTTTAATTTTAATTTTAATTTTAATTTTAATTTAATTTTAATTTTAATTAAATGTTAATTTAATGTTAATTTAATATTAATTTAATTTTAATTTAATTTTGATTTAATTTTAATTGAATTTTTAATTTAATTTTGATTTAATTTTAATTTCATTTAATTTTATTTTTAATTTGAACTTTATTTTACTTTATTCTTAGTTTGATTTTAATTTAATTTTAATTTAATTTTTATTTTAATTTAATTTTAATTTAATTTTGATTTAATTTTGATTGAATTTTTAATTTAATTTTAATTTAGGTTTAATTTACTTTAAATTTAATTTTAATTTTATTTTACTTTAATTTTAATTTAATTTTAATTTAGTTTTAATCTAATGTTAATTTAATTTAATTTTTTTTCCACTAAGGATCCCACCTGGCCCACTGTGCGCATGAAAACAAGCAAATCAGCTAAGCACACAAAACCGATGAAAGAAAAAAACCAAAATTTTTTGTTCGAAATTGTGCCCTCGCTCACTGGCAAATAAGAGCTACGACCTGACAAAATAAAGAAACAAAAAATGGAACGAACTCACCGGGTATTCCTGTGGTCCTGTATATGCTTCAACTAAATCCCACTGCTGAAAATGTCCGCTGACGGCAATCGCTGCTCCGCTGCTAATTTTCCAACGCTGCAACAAGTTACCAGCGCTGCAATGTCCGCTGCTCTGCTCCCTACAAACGCCACGAAAACAACAAAACGCTAACCACCGTCGCCCAGTTTCTGGAAGAAAACTTTATTAGTTTAAGTTAATTATAATAGGTTTTGTTTTTGTTTTTTTTTTAAAAATGTCTGTCCGAATCTATACAGCGATGTCCGTCCGAATATTTACAAAATGTCCGTCCGAAGTTGTGTTTGCCTAAAAAAAAATGTCCGTCCTAAACGCACAAGTGCCCGTCCGAACCGAAATATCCGTCCTGCGCAGCACTAGGTGGAACCGACGATTTCCACCACTCCACTTAAGCCGGGATTGTCTTTCTTTTTTTTTTATTTTTTTCAATTAACACTTCGCGCACTTGTTGAGTTTTTTTTCTCTTGTTTTTTTTCCGCTATTTTAATACACGCAGATTGTGCTAACCGGCGGTGCACAATCAACCACTTGTTTTTTTTCGCACTCAAGTTAATCACTTCTTGATTGTTTTTTTTTGTTTTTCGAGCCCCACGTTGGGCGCCAATTTATCGCGACACTTTCGGCACTTAGGTTTTTTTCGTTATTATACACAGTATTTTAATCGCGCACACTTATTTATTTATTAATTTAATATTAAAAACGGTTACCGGCACGATCGCGAATTTAACACTTATTTAATGCGCGAACAGCTGATTTACTTATCTTGATGTGGAACCCAAGTGCACAATAGTGCCGACGACAAGGGTTGCCACCTGCTCAGCGGAGACTGGTGTGGGTATTTATAACACAACGAACGTATTGACGCGAAGGACAACGATGCAGGTGTGTTTGATAAGACTTTTTAATCAAAGTCTTACCAAACTTATGCACAGTGGGACGGAAAGATAAATTGATCGACAAAAGTATAATATAAATATATTAAAGTATTTCGGAAAGAAAAGATACAGTAGTTTCGACTATGTCGTAACACAAGACGTAGAATTATTCAATTCGCTTTTGATGACATCTTTTTTAAAAATATTTATTCCATACACCTGAGGATATGACCTTTAAGAGAGTGCCGGAGAGGGTTAATATGTATCACCAACCCCCATTACTTTTGCAAAAGGAACATTTTTGCCTTTGACACCTATTCCTTCCGACCATTCCTTAGGGACGCTCCCATACAAATTTTATGCTTTTGTCGATAAAACCGGAAACTGTCCATAAATAGGTAGAAAACTTAAACAAGCAAACAAAATTTGTTCAATGCTATCAAGTTCAACAACCCATGTGTCAAAATTTCACTGTCGATAATATGCCCGGATATTTAATTGGCTGCGTTTGACATTTCAATAACAGATTCTGTTAAAAAAGCATGCCCCTCAAAATTACTCAGTATTACTGGGCTACGCGAGTCTGTTAAAAACAACATGCCCCCAAAAGTATGCTTTTTTTAATTAGAAGATTTATGTCTTCACGCTAGATGGCGCTGTCTTCGCCGCCGAAAAAACCGGAAGCCGTCGATAAATAGGTAGCAAGTTTAAGCAAACAAAAACATCAAATGTTGGCTTTATATTTCATGTAATTGTGTAAAATTGATATAAGTTAGACAGTTCTAACATGAATTTTTGTCGCATTGAGGATCAAGCAGACCAACAAGTGCTAAGATCAACATTGTACGATTAGTACTTTAGGCCCACCAAAGGCTCAAAAAGTAATGTAAATACCGACACCTGATCACTATCAACCACCCTACTTACCTCCGAGAACGACGTATTCTACGTCAAAAGTTGTAATAAAAATTTATCGCGATAGAAAAATAATTACCCAATTTTTGGGTCGCACTCTAATTGCGGGTTCAAGGGGACCACTTGAACCCTCACACGATTCCACCGGTGGAATCAATTGATTTCACCTGTTCCGGACGGAACTAGGCTCGAGTGCGCGGGTCCTAATACAAAAAAACGCGTCAAAGCGAGTACAGACCAAAAATAAGCACGCGATAGACAAGTACGGAGAAAAAAAGACGCGCGGTAATACTAGAAAAATAATAATAGAAAAATTTACCGGACAATCAAAAAGTAAGCACGGTGTGTGGTGAGCGCACCAACACACACAAACAAATACACAAATATGTATATAATAAAAAAGTACTCCCTGACTTTTCCCAGGTCCTGGTCTTTAGCTCCTCCTCGCTCCAGCGGCTCCCGATCCAAAAATCCCACCGACTCCGTCTGTCCTGGTGGGCTCGACAGCGTCACTGGAACCACTACACTTCCGATATTTATATATATATATATGCTATATCTATATATATATATCCTTTTTATATTCTGTTCTTTCTCGACGTTTTGTCGGAAAAATCACTTGGCAAATTTTTTCCACAACACACTACCACTTTGGCACACTACCACCTTGCTTCGATGTTCAGAACAAACTGAACTGCCAACCAGCGGTGCAGACTGACGATGCTTAGGTTCCACAAGATGGGAACCTAAACACAGCCATCTTTTTTCTAGCATAGATGCGGTTTTCGCAGAAACCGGTATTCGCACCTGAAGGCTTTGCTCACACCTATTTTTAAAATCGTTTTACGGATTTTTTAAGGTGCATCTTGAGCAAATTTAAATAAAACCTTCTACCCACCAAGTGTTTTTCTACATCTTGGCGGCATCTATACTAGTATTGGTGTGGCAACACTCCACACCTTCCACAGCCCACAATGGCTACCCTCATTGTGACTTGGCCAAGTGATTTTTACTTTTTTTCACAATAACAGTTCTAGTCCTGTTCGTTTTATTTGTCGCGCAATTCCGTGCGTTCAGTCACTCCTGGGATTTCTGTTTCGTCGAGCATGGAGCACAAGGAGAAACTTTAGCCAAACCGAAGCACAAAAGTAATAATTAAAGTGGTTTATTGACCACTGGAGCGCATGTGTGTGTTGGGCGCCACTCCAAACGCACAGTGATTCGTCCGGAAAAAACAAATTAATAATTTTTCACATAAAATGGCCGCCGTGTAGTTTTGTCCGCACTTCACTTTGGCGCAACTAAATTTTTAGACCGCGACAACCCCACCCCCACCTCCACGAAAGTTGCTCGGTATCTGATAACCGAGAAACTTTCGTTACAGAAAATTAACCTAGGGGATACTAAGTTTCTCCTACATGTGGCCGTAGATCCTGTACGTGCCACGTCCCTTTCTCACGCCCATCCTCATCTTCGAGGATATAAGTCCAGGGAGATACCTTCTTTTTAACCCTATATGGTCCTATAAACTTGGGTGCTAATTTTGCTGCAAAGTAATTGGCTGCATCGGACAGCACAAAATTCCGTCTCCAGACTAATTCGTTCGGTAAGTATTGTACATCCCTACGTCTCAGATTATAGGTCTTTGCCATCTTGGCGCTCGCTATTTCCATTTTCGTCCGTACGTCTTGCCTCAACTTGGCCATAAGTTCCGCTGGTTCCTCACTATTATTACAAGTCGGTTCGTCTAAGTCATCCTTTCGTCGATAGTCCCTATCTCCCCGGACCGCCATGTTCCTGCCAAATTCACAAAATAAGGAGATTGCCCTATCACCTCGTGCTGCGACGTGCGAATGCAGTAGGCTACTTTAGCCAAGTGTGTATCCCACGTTTCGTGATTTTCAGAAATATAAGCCCTAAGGGTTGTCTTAATGATCTGATTAATCCACTCGGCCGGGTTCGCCTGCGGATGATAGTTGGCAGTGAACCGGAGCCGGACTCCAAAGGAGTCACACAAGGACTGCAGTTCTCTGCTCTTGAATTGAGGGCCATTGTCGCACACTATTGACCTAGAGACGCCAAAGAGTAAGAATACGTTGTTCTCCAGCTCTTTGCAGATGCTTTTTGCCGTTGCTGAACGTAACGGAAACAAAAGCGGGAATTTGGTGAAGTAGTCAACCACAGTTAAAATATAACTGTAACCTTGACTAGACTTCACAAGGGGTCCTACCAGATCCACGGAGATCATCTCCCATGGCTCCAAATCCTTGATCCTACCTACCATTCCACCAGCTGGTTTCCTATTGTCTGGTTTCACTTTTTGGCAAACCTGACATCCTTTAATATACCTAGCTATATCTGCCTTCATATTTGGCCAATAGTATTTTTCGGCCACCCTAGCTGACGTCTTTCGTACGCCCATGTGTCCTGACAACGGGTCATCATGACACTCGCGCAACGCTTCTTTTCTCTCACTTTTCCCTAACACTCGCTTCCACTCATAAGCCCTATCATAAACGCTGCTACACCCTGCCTTAACGTGTTTGTACAAAACGCCGTTTTTGACGCGCCACGCGGAAAAATCGAGGGGCGTCTGTGCCACCTTCTTGCTCATGTCCATTACCCAAGGGTCCGTTGGTCCTTCGGTGATCTCACTGATTACTGGAACACTCCGTGACAGCATATCCGGGACAACATGGTCCTTGCCCTTGCGATGCACGATTTCAAAATCGTACTGCTGTAGTTTAAGGGCCCACCTGGCCAGTCTTCCGCAGGGGTCCTTCAAGTTGTTCAGCCACACGAGCGAGTAGTGATCAGTTACCACCGTAACTGATAGCTACCCCTACCTGAATAGCTACCTTGATGTGGTGTAGGGGCTTAGGTTGCCGTGACACAACAGGCTATGATGACGGGAGCTTCGGCTCCTGGTAGGGTCACCCTTGTCATACAGGCTGCGGTGTAGCAATGAACAAAAGGCTATTCAACCCCTAATCCAAGGTGTCAAGCGTACCGTGCCTACTGGATGGTTTGCAGCCAGGGGTTAATTCCGGCTGTATTAGAACGGAGCCTCACTGACACCTGGCCACCTCAGTGAGTAACCTTGGCCTTACCACGTCAAGCGGGGCTCTGGCGTGGTGGACCACCCTTTCCCTAGCTTCTCGTGGGTCCAAAATAGAAAACCAACACGCAACAACTCTAAAACCTGACGGAGATCCTTCATCGATCTCTGTCTGTCAGCCTATGGCTGAAAAACCTGAGCTAATCGAGCGGTCTGACTACTCGATCGTGCTCTCTGACAGTGAAAGAGAATCCGTCACTTCTGCAGGCTCAGAACTCTCGGACGTAACCTGCATAGACAGAGCAATTGCCTATGAAGGAGAGTCAGTGAGCGAACTGAACCTTGGCAGCTTGAACATCTCTAGAAAGAGACTGCGCACATCGCAGAAAAAAATGATCAAGCGCCTTATGGCTGACAAGATGCCATACAAAGAAGCACTAGAGAATGTCCTGGCGGTGCCATCGCCTGGTGCATCTGTCCCCTCTGGAAAGAGAAGAAGGCCAAGTGACGACTCACCAGTTGTCACAGTGAAGAAGAAGTCAAGGCCAGAAATACCTTCTTTCGCTGAGGTGGCAGGTGTAATCCAGGTGGCTGTAGTTCCGCTGGACTTTCCCAGGATGAACAAAAAGTAGTGGAGAAAACCATCATAAAGGAGCTGCATAAGCTCCCCACCGGTGGTCCACAGATTAGGTTTCTGGGCTGCTCTTTCAAACCGGGCTGGATGACTGTCAAGTGTGCAGACGTTGCAAAGCGAGACTGGTTGAAGAAGGCAGTTGCAGTCATGGCCCCTTGGAAGGATGCTAAGCTGCGCATGCTGGAAGGAGATGACCTTCCTAAGCCGTGCGTCGCCACTGCATACTTTCCTGGAGCAGACTGCGGTGCTGAGGAAATACTACGCGTACTAAACGTACAAAATAATACGTTACCAACCTCAGACTGGAAAGTATTGAGGAAGGTCGTGAACCCTCAAGGTACTGCCCTTACCATCTCGATGGATGAGAGATCGGTAAAACTGCTTGAGAAACTGGACAATCTGCCATATTATGATATGAACAGGGTATAGTTTCGCATCAAGCGGAACCCGCACTCTCGTCCATCCCCCCAGGCTAAGGTGAGTGGAAACGTGGGGGGAAGGAGGCTGATCATCGACCTTCCGCCACAACGAGTCAAGAGACTAAGACGATAGTCTCGACTCCGGGGCCTAAGGTGGATGACCAGCACCCATCCTGCTCCAGGTCCACTTCAACACCAGTAGCCTCTGTGTGTCAGGAGGGAATATTGACTGGTCAGCTTCCCTCGGACAAAACAACACCACCTCCACTGCCATCCACCAGTGCAGAGGCAAAATCATCTGCCCCTGCACGGCCGGCGGGCAAAAAAACGGACCCAAAAAGGACGGACAAACACACAAAAAGACCGCCAACAAGACCAACGGACGAAAACCGAGGACCGCAACGAAGGGGACGTGGCGGAAAAAAGGGGGATTCCTTTAGTAAGAATCCCCAAAAAAGGCACTAATGGTGAAGGCTGTACAAGTCAACCTTCACCACGCCAAAGCAGCTTCCGCAGTTCTGGTCCAGACAATGCTTCAACACGGAGTAGACATTGCATTTGTGCAAGAGCCCTGGACCAGCACAAACGGCGATATCCTGGGTCTAAATAATGCAGGTAGGATTATATATTCCAACTCATCTTCTAGACCCAGAACCTGTATTGTTCATAATAATAATATCTCTCTTTTTCCTTTAACAGAGTTCATCAACCAAGACCTCACTGCGGGCCTGATGAAGCTCAATGATCAAAAGGAAGTCATTGTAGCTTCAGCCTACTTTGCGGGAGACGAGCCCATTTGTCCCCCGGACTGCATAGCTGATCTGCTTAAATTTGCTGCCAAACACAAGACAGAAGTTGTCTTGAGCTGTGATGCCAACGCTCATCATACACTGTGGGGTAGCACAGACACAAACCAAAGAGGTGAGTACCTTTTAGACTTCCTTATTTGTAATAACTTGTATGTATGCAACGTTGGAAATGAACCAACGTTTATTACCGCAAATAGAAGAGAGGTTCTAGACCTAACTCTTACCACATCAGCTCATGATGATATAATAGCTGACTGGTATGTTTCAAAAGAACCTTCGTGTTCGGATCACAGACACATTAGGTTTGAAATAAAGTCAGCCATTATACAAAACCTCTTTTATCGCAGAAAACAAGACACTGACTGGAACTCCTATAAAGAGCAGCTTGGTCAGCTCATCCCCGATAAACTTCCCCTCAGAATCGATACGATAAGCAAATTGGAATACTCAGCAGACTATGTCCAATCATGCATTACTCAATCTTTTGAGGACAACTGCCGTCTTAAACTGAAGAAGTTCAAGAGACAAGCACCCTGGTGGAACAACCATCTCAACGACCTCAGAAAAGGAGTAAGGAAGCTGTTCAATAGAGCTAAGCGCAATAATGATTGGCTATCCTACTCCCGATCTCTTACTCACTACAATAAGGAGATCAAGAAGGCTAAAAAGGACTCGTTCAGGAACTTCTGTGGCTCCATCAAAGATGTTCCAACGAGTTGTCGCCTTCAGAAGATCTTATCAACTGTCAGACCACAATCCCTAGGTAGTCTATTACATGGGAACGGTGTTCAGACAAAAACAAAGAAAGAGACCCTAGAACTCCTTCTCAATACTCACTTCCCGGGCTCCGTCATTCAAAACGGTCCCCACCCAAACCAATCTTACAACTACGAACAGACAAATCTGCCAAGTAGAGAAGATTGGAGAATCAGCAAACAGATCTGCAATACTTCAGCAGTTAATTGGGCCATAAATTCCTTGAAACCCTTCAAATCTGCTGGTGGAGATGGTATTTTTCCAGCTCTTCTACAACAAGGTTCAGAACATCTGATACCACTACTATCAAAACAATTCAGCTGCAGCCTAGCCTATGGCCATATACCTGGAGCATGGAGAAAAGTGATAGTAAAATACCTTCCTAAGGCTGGCAAAGGCTCAGAGAGTAATCCAAAATCTTTCAGACCCATCAGCCTTATGTCCTTCATACTGAAAAGCATGGAGAAAATAATTGACAAATACATCAGGGAGAATGCCCTGCCAATACACCCCCTAAGAAAGGCACAACATGCCTATCAAACGGGTAAATCAACAGAGTCAGCACTTAATGACCTTATAACCACAATTGAAAAATCTATCGACTGCAAGGAAATATGTATTGTCGCTTTCCTTGACGTCGAAGGAGCCTTCAATAATACGTCATACGAGTCCACTAGAAGGGCACTTAATAACCTTGACATGCCAACAATCATAGGCAGGTGGATTATGACGACACTCAATAGCAGAGTTATCCAGACCTGCCTGGATAACACCTCCCTCAAAGCAACTACAACCAGGGGATGCCCGCAAGGAGGCGTCCTATCACCTCTACTTTGGTCACTAGTTGTAGATAGTCTCCTAGTTGAACTCAAAGAAACTGGGATAGAGGCGGTTGGGTATGCTGATGACGTAGCAGTCATCATACGGGGGAGCTTTGAAAACACAGTGTCTGATGTTCTACAAGCAGCACTAAACACAGTACAGAGATGGTGCAATAACGAAGGCCTCTCCGTAAACCCAAAAAAGACAGTCATTGTTCCTTTTACAAAACGACGCAAGCTCAATCTGACTTGCCCGGTACTTTTTGGGGAAAAAGTAGATTTTTCCAACTCAGCAAAATACCTGGGAGTGATCCTGGACAGCAAACTGTCTTGGAACCTCCACATAGACCGCATCATCAGCAGATCAACAGCCTCATTGTGGACCTGTAGAAGAATTTGCGGCAAAAACTGGGGGTTAAGCCCTAAGATGATGTACAATCTCTATACTTTGATCGTCAGACCAGCACTAACATACGCGTCTGTAGTATGGTGGTCGAAAACGCTAGAAGGATCAACCATCAAGCGGCTAGGACGAGTTCAAAGATGTGCAGGGATATGTATGACAGGCTGCATAAGATCTACGCCAACAGCAGCCCTCAACGTCATCTTAGGGCTCACCCCAATCCACATACACATCCAGATGGAGGCGAAGCTCAGCCTTCACAGACTTTTCCATCTGGGTTACACTGTCCCAAACCATCCCTTAAAGGGACACCTAACCTTAATCACAACCCTAAAGCGAGAAAAGGAGTTCTGCATGCCATTAGATGACATGCTTCCCAAAAGCCGCTTTAACAAAAACTTCATCGTAGTTATCCCCCCCAGATCCAACTGGGAACACGAGAAACTAAACCCGTCCGAAAACGACCTTGTGTGGTACACAGATGGCTCCAAAATGGAGAAAGGCACGGGAGCAGGGGTCTTTGGAGAACACTCCAATGAGAGCCACTTCTTCAGTGCAGGTCTATTTACCACAATCTTTCAAGCGGAAATCCTTGCCATTAACAGATGCGTCAGACTGAACTGTATGAACAATGTTAGAGGCAAATCAATTTTCGTCTTCTCTGACAGTCAAGCTGCCCTTAAAGCTCTGACATCACCTATCATAAAATCCAAGCTAGTGCTGGAGACTGTAGACGTCCTCAACGACCTGGCTGCGCAAAACAATAAAGTTACTCTACAGTGGATTCCTGCCCACTGTGGTTTTGACGGGAATGAAAGAGCAGACTCCCTGGCCAAACAGGGAGCATCATCAACACTCACAGGACCGGAACCGTTCTGTGGGGTTGGTAAGAATCTGTTCAAGCAACACGTCAAAAAAACCTCATTCCGCGAATCTCAAGACATCTGGAAGAACTGCTTAGGACAGATATGCACTAAGCAAATATTCCCAGAACGTTCTCCCAAGAAATCGAAATTTCTTATTAACCTAGGGAAGAAAGACCTAAAGATGATGACCGGAATCATAACTGGACACTGCAAACTAAAGAAACACCTACACAAAATGAATCTCGCTACTGATTCATTATGTAGATTATGCCTTGAGGATGAAGAAACCTCCAGACATATTCTCACAGAATGTCCAGCCCTTCTCCATATAAGAAAGAGAATCCTAAATAGCGAAATAGTCTCTCAAGGACACCTTGCGATCCTCAACCTCGAAAATATATTATGTTTTCTGAAAAAAACTAAAGCAAACGAACTGCTTTAAGAAAAGAAAAGGTATGGCACAATAGGCATCACAAGATGCCGCAGTGCCAGAGCTGAATTAGCTCGCCACAAGCATATCTATCTATATCTATCTATCTATCTACCACCGTAAAATGAATTCCCTCGATGTATGGACGCAGCTTCTCCACTGCCCACAAAACTGCCAGACACTCCTTCTCCGTTGTGGAATAATTTTTTTCACACTTACTAAGCGACCTACTCAAGTAAGAAATTACCTTTTCGCCCTCATCAAACTGCTGGGTCAGGACTGCGCCTATGCCAAAATCAGAGGCGTCAGTTTGAACAGAAAAGGGTCTATAAAAATGTGGGCAACTTAAAACAGGGGCAGTGACAAGGCGCTCTTTGGCCTTCAGGAAACTATCTTCGCACTCCGCCGACCAGTGAAATCTCTTGTTTTTCTTTAGAAGATCCGTAAGTGGTTTCACTAGATCGGCGAAGTTTGGTACAAAACGCCTGTACCAAGAGATAGTACCTACAAACGAACGAACTTCTTTAACATTCCTGGGGGCGGTTATCTTCAACATCGCCTCCACCTTTTCTGGGTCTACGTGTAGACCTTGTCTATCAACAACATAACCTAAATATCGAAGTGAAGACAAACAAAAATTACATTTTTCCCTATTCAGACGTAACCCGGCGTCGCCAATTCTACGAAGAACTTCCCTCAAAACCTCTACGTGTTTTTCGAACGTATTCGCCAGGATGATGATGTCATCCAGGTAAACGAATACGTGTGGCTCCAAATCAGCTCCGATCACCGTATCGATAAATCTCTGCCACGTGGCAGGCTCATTATGCAGGCCATAGGGCATTCGCTTAAACTGGTAAAGTCCCCGACCTGGGACCGTAAAAGCGGTGAACGCCCTTGACTTTTCCGCGACTGGAATCTGCCAATACGCTGATTTGATATCCAAGCTTAAAAGATACTTGGCATCTTTCAGCTTATCCAACGTTGCGGAGATATACGGCAACGGGTAACTATCACGCTCGGTGTGCTTGTTGAGTGCTCTATAGTCGACACAAAATCGATAAGAGCCGTCCTTCTTCTTGATCATGACCACCGGTGAGACCCACGGACTGTGAGAGACCTCGATCACGTCCTTCTCCAACATCTGCTCGATTTCCGCGTCGATGTGCTTCTGGATGGCTGGAGACACTGGGTAGTATCTCTGCTTGATGGGCTCCACATTTGGCTTTGGTCTGATCCGATGTTCGACCAAATGTGTGCAACCAAGACCCTCGGGCATCGCCTCAAAAATCTCTCCTACTAGTCGTTCCAACGACGCGGCTTCGCTAGAGGTCAACTCCGACCTTTCCACGATGCTTGCCACTGCCGACACTTCTACCCTATCGCTAAACCTCCACTGATTTCTGACTACATCCGGGACAATGCCCGCCTTGACCCAAAAGTCAATGCCTAAAATCAGGTTTTGCGGTAAGCCTGGTATAACGAGGCACTCTATGAGGACCGACTTGCCCTCGACCTCGATTGGAAGTGTGATAACTCTATACCCCAAGAACTTAAAATATCCCACCCTAGGCGACCAATGATGGTCCTTAAAGCTCCTGAATCTAACAAACCTCTCAGCAAAACTCCATAAATCCTAACACCTAAATACGGCCTATTGTCTAATTCTTTTTTTAAGAGTGTGAACCCTAATCTAACCTCATGACAACAATTTTCTATGTCCCTATCTACCCTAGCCAGCTGGTTGCTCGCAGGCAACCCGTTCATTCTCGGCGAGCTCCTTGCCCTGCGTCTGCATGGGCTCGCAACACATTTCCCGACATGTTCGGGTTAGGTCCCTCCCGTGGCCCATCTCGGTCTCTATCTGCTTCGACCCTGAACCCGCGTCTGTCAGATGGCCCTGCTCTATTCGAGCACCGAGGACAGTCGCGCTTCATGTACCCGGCTATCCCGCAGCCGTAGCACTTAATTCCCTTTGGACAATAAACCGAAACATGTCCAAAACGTCTGCAATTAAAGCACCGGAACGTCGGTTGTGGTGGCGAAGAAATCCTGCGTTCCAATCGTTGCGCCCTGAGCGGGGCGTTCACTTCTGCTACAGCGGGCTCTGCTGACACGTACGCTAAGTCCGGCTCCAATAGATTTCTGGAACGACTGCTTGGCGGCGGGACGAATGATTCCACATTCGTTCGAACAGCTTCCAACTTACGACCTAACGAGACTAACTCTGAAAGAGTGGTTGGCTCAGCTAAGCCTAGCTGAGTTTGGGAAAAAAGGTGTCAAATTCGACATTACCAACCCTAACTTGCGACGCTCTGATAGAGGTTCGGCCAGCCGACCAAATAAGCCTCTCATCGCCGCTACAAAAATTCCTATGGACTCATTGCCCCCTTGAGTCCTTCTCCTGATCTCGTCCATAAGCACTCATCATAATTTGGTGGGAGAAACTCAAGTTTCAACTCCCTTACCAACTCCTGCCAACCTGACACGGTCTTACGTACCGCACGGAACCACAAAAGCGCCTTACCGCTAAACAAATCTACCGCCCCTCTGAAAAGTTGGGTCTTACTGACCCCTCGAGCTTCACAAAGCTCCTCTACCCTCTCTAAAAATGAACTTAAGGACACTCCTACCTTTTCTCCAGAAAACTTCAACTCCCACTTTGACAAATTTTCAATTTTTTCCGGATACTGCAGACCTCCCTCTACGCTAACCGAGCGACCTGTCACGGGTACCGGTTGCGCCGGTGGAACATCGTCCTCAACCGCAGCAGTTTTTTGTAGCGTGGCCTTGGCTTGGCCATCTCCTCCGTAGTTTTGACGGGTTTTGGTGATACCTCGTCTTTCTCATCCTGCACACCAGCTAGCTCCAGAAGATCCGTCAGGAGCAACATCAGCCGGTTCCTCAGCTCCATCTGTTCGGATACCATACTGGCTGACGTAGGCCTAGACCGGTTAACCCGACCAACGCTCCACTCGAGCTTGGTCATAATCTTCATGTACTCTGAAGACTTCGGGTCCTGTGGTGGGTTCTCCATTAGTGCCTCGATCTCCACGATCTTCGCCTCCAACGCTGCCTTATCCTCGGAGAACTCGAACGGGTACACGGCGAAGATGTCGACCGAGCCTCTGCGCTCTAGGTGCCTTGACGCTCTCATAGAGTCAACCGTACCTGTTGGTAACCCACGAGACTCCATCTCGTACACCAACTCTTCTTGGTTTAGCCGGTTGATCTCCATGGTATCAGATCAAAAGAAGACGAAAAAAAATAAACAAAGATAAAAAACTAAAATCGCTGAAAACCTACTACAAAATAAGAAAAATAGAAAAGAAAAGACAAACAAACCCGGACGTATACTAAAATAAAGCAAAAACCCCAAAAACGAAATGGATAAAACCAAAAATATATATATGTTACTGGACCAACAACAACCGTCGGACCAGTATTAAAATAAAAACGCAATAAGTAAATTCTCTGAAATATTCAGAGACGGACCGACCTCAAATGTCGAACCAGCGACCAATAACACGCGCGCGGATAAATAATGGTACTTCGACTTTTAAATTTTATATTTTTTTTTGTTTTTAATAAAAAAAAGAAATAAAAAGAATAAAACAACAGAAAAACAATATAAAAAAATATATATAATAAAAAAATAAAGTATGGAATAAAAGCAGTAAAAATAAAAATAAAAAAGCTATTCAAATTAAATTAAACCCCCTTCGCGTACCTTACTTTTCCTCGTGTGACGACACCTAATTCCCTGTATTGAAATTCACCGAACTTTACTGTTCGAGTTAAATTCCAATACGACTTGTATTAATTTTCCTTTGATTTCAATTTAATTATTACTTAATTTAAGCTTAATTGCGATTTAATTTTAATTTTATGTTTATTTAATATTAAGGTAGTTTTGATTTAACTTATAATTTAATTTGTTATTTAATTTTTTTTTTTAACTTGATTTTATTTTAAGTTCATTCTTTTTCCACTTTAATGTAACTTTATTTAATTTTAATTTATTTTCAGATCAATCTCAATTTAATTTCAATTTATTTTTTTGTTAATTTTCACTTAACTTTTACGTTACTTTTAATTTAGTTTTTGATTTTAATCCAATTTTAATTTAGTTCCAATATAATTTTAATTTAATTTCAATCTGATTCCAATTCGACTTTAATCCAATTCTTATTTAATTTCAACCCGAGTTCAATTTAATTCCAATTGAATTTTAATTCACTCCCAATTCAATTCCAATCCAATATTAATTTAATTTTAATTTGATTTTAATTTAATTTTAATTTTAATTTAATTTTAATTTTAATTTAATGTTAATTTAATGTTAATTTAATATTAATTTAATTTTAATTTAATTTTGATTTAATTTTAATTGAATTTTTAATTTGATTTTGATTTAATTTTAATTTCATTTAATTTTATTTTTAATTTGAACTTTATTTTACTTTATTCTTAGTTTGATTTTAATTTAATTTTAATTTAATTTTTATTTTAATTTAATGTTAATTTAATTTTAATTTAATTTTGATTTAATTTTGATTGAATTTTTAATTTAATTTTAATTTAGGTTTAATTTACTTTAAATTTAATTTTAATTTTATTTTACTTTAATTTTAATTTAATTTTAATTTAGTT
This sequence comes from Pherbina coryleti, assembly GCA_943735915.1. Classification (NCBI taxonomy): domain Eukaryota; kingdom Metazoa; phylum Arthropoda; class Insecta; order Diptera; family Sciomyzidae; genus Pherbina; species Pherbina coryleti. Next base: position 97,569,945 of record OX030948.1, on the reverse strand, counting down.
TTAATCTAATGTTAATTTAATTTAATTTTTTTTTTCCACTAAGGATCACCTGGCCCACTGTGCGCATGAAAACAAGCAAATCAGCTAAGCACACAAAACCGATGAAAGAAAAAAACCAAAATTTTTTGTTCGAAATTGTGCCCTCGCTCACTGGCAAATAAGAGCTACGACCTGACAAAATAAAGAAACAAAATATGGAACGAACTCACCGGGTATTCCTGTGGTCCTGTATATGCTTCAACTAAATCCCACTGCTGAAAATGTCCGCTGACGGCAATCGCTGCTCCGCTGCTAATTTTCCAACGCTGCAACAAGTTACCAGCGCTGCAATGTCCGCTGCTCTGCTCCCTACAAACGCCACGAAAACAACAAAACGCTAACCACCGTCGCCTAGTTTCTGGAAGAAAACTTTATTAGTTTAAGTTAATTATAATAGGTTTTGTTTTTGTTTTTTTTTTTTTTAACCGTGTCTTTCCAAAATTAACTTAAAAATGTCTGTCCGAATCTATACAGCGATGTCCGTCCGAATATTTACAAAATGTCCGTCCGAAGTTGTGTTTGACTAAAAAAAAATGTCCGTCCTAAACGCACAAGTGCCCGTCCGAACCGAAAGATCCGTCCTGCGCAGCACTAGGTGGAACCGACGATTTCCACCACTCCACTTAACCCGGGATTGTCTTTCTTTTTTTTTTATTTTTTTCAATTAACACTTCGCGCACTTGTTGAGTTTTTTTTCTCTTGTTTTTTTTCCGCTATTTTAATACACGCAGATTGTGCTAACCGGCGGTGCACAATCAACCACTTGTTTTTTTCGCACTCAAGTTAATCACTTCTTGATTGTTTTTTTTTGTTTTTCGAGCCCCACGTTGGGCGCCAATTTATCGCGACACTTTCGGCACTTAGGTTTTTTTCGTTATTATACACAGTATTTTAATCGCGCACACTTATTTATTTATTAATTTAATATTAAAAACGGTTACCGGCACGATCGCGAATTTAACACTTATTTAATGCGCGAACAGCTGATTTACTTATCTTGATGTGGAACCCAAGTGCACAATAGTGCCGACGACAAGGGTTACCACCTGCTCAGCGGAGACGGGTGTGGGTATTTATAACACAACGAACGTATTGACGCGAAGGACAACGATGCAGGTGTGTTTGATAAGACTTTTTAATCAAAGTCTTACCAAACTTATGCACAGTGGGACGGAAAGATAAATTGATCGACAAAAGTATAATATAAATATATTAAAGTATTTCGGAAAGAAAAGATACAGTAGTTTCGACTATGTCGTAACACAAGACGTAGAATTATTCAATTCGCTTTTGATGACATCTTTTTTAAAAATATTTATTCCATACACCTGAGGATATGACCTTTAAGAGAGTGCCGGAGAGGGTTAATATGTATCACCAACCCCCATTACTTTTGCAAAAGGAACATTTTTGCCTTTGACACCTATTCCCTCCGACCACTCCTTAGGGGCGCTCCCATACAAATTTTATGCTTTTGTCGATAAAACCGGAAACTGTCCATAAATAGGTAGAAAACTTAAACAAGCAAACAAAATTTGTTCAATGCTATCAAGTTCAACAACCCATGTGTCAAAATTTCACTGTCGATAATATGCCCGGATATTTAATTGGCTGCGTTTGACATTTCAATAACAGATTCTGTTAAAAAAGCATGCCCCTCAAAATTACTCAGTATTACTGGGCTACGCGAGTCTGTTAAAAACAACATGCCCCCAAAAGTATGCTTTTTTTTAATTAGAAGATTTATGTCTTCACGCTAGATGGCGCTGTCTTCGCCGTCGAAAAAACCGGAAGCCGTCGATAAATAGGTAGCAAGTTTAAGCAAACAAAAACATCAAATGTTGGCTTTATATTTCATGTAATTGTGTAAAATTGATATAAGTTAGACAGTTTAACATGAATTTTTGTCGCATTGAGGATCAAGCAGACCAACAAGTGCTAAGATCAACATTGTACGATTAGTACTTTAGGCCCACCAAAGGCTCAAAAAGTAATGTAAATACCGACACCTGATCACTATCAACCACCCTACTTACCTCCGAGAACGACGTATTCTACGTCAAAAGTTGTAATAAAAAGTTATCGCGATAGAAAAATAATTACCCAATTTTTGGGTCGCACTCTAATTGCGGGTTCAAGGGGACCACTTGAACCCTCACACGATTCCACCGGTGGAATCAATTGATTTCACCTGTTCCGGACGGAACTAGGCTCGAGTGCGCGGGGCCTAATACAAAAAAACGCGTCAAAGCGAGTACAGACCAAAAATAAGCACGCGATAGACAAGTACGGAGAAAAAAAGACGCGCGGTAATACTAGAAAAATAATAATAGAAAAATTTACCGGACAATCAAAAAGTAAGCACGGTGTGTGGTGAGCGCACCAACACACACAAACAAATACACAAATATGTATATAATAAAAAAGTACTCCCTGACTTTTCCCAGGTCCTGGTATTTAGCTCCTCCTCGCTCCAGCGGCTCCCGATCCAAAAATCCCACCGACTCCGTCTGTCCTGGTGGGCTCGACAGCGTCACTGGAACCACTACACTTCCGATATTTATATATATATATATATATATATATATATATATATATATATGCTATATCTATATATATGCTATATCTATATAAATATATATATATCCTTTTTATATTCTGTTCTTTCTCGACGTTTTGTCGGAAAAATCACTTGGCAAATTTTTTCCACAACACACTACCACTTTGGCACACTACCACCTTGCTTCGATGTTCAGAACGAACTGAACTGCCAACCAGCGGTGCAGACTGACGATGCTTAGGTTCCACAAGATGGGAACCTAAACACAGCCATCTTTTTTCTAGCATAGATGCGGTTTTCGCAGAAACCGGTATCCGCACCTGAAGGCTTTGCTCACACCTATTTTTAAAATCGTTTTACGGATTTTTTAAGGTGCATCTTGAGCAAATTTAAATAAAACCTTCTACCCACCAAGTGTTTTTCTACATCTTGGCGGCATCTATACTAGTATTGGTGTGGCAACACTCCACACCTTCCACAGCCCACAATGGCTACCCTCATTGTGACTTGGCCAAGTGATTTTTACTTTTTTTCACAATAACAGTTCTAGTCCTGTTCGTTTTATTTGTCGCGCAATTCCGTGCGTTCAGTCACTCCTGGGATTTCTGTTTCGTCGAGCATGGAGCACAAGGAGAAACTTTAGCCAAACCGAAGCACAAAAGTAATAATTAAAGTGGTTTATTGACCACTGGAGCGCATGTGTGTGTTGGGCGCCACTCCAAACGCACAGTGATTCGTCCGGAAAAAACAAATTAATAATTTTTCACATAAAATGGCCGCCGTGTAGTTTTGTCCGCACTTCACTTTGGCGCAACTAAATTTTTAGACCGCGACAACCCCACCCCCACCTCCACGAAAGTTGCTCGGTATCTGATAACCGAGAAACTTTCGTTACAGAAAATTAACCTAGGGGATACTAAGTTTCTCCTACATGTGGCCGTAGATCCTGTACGTGCCACGTCCCTTTCTCACGCCCATCCTCATCTTCGAGGACATAAGTCCAGGGAGATACCTTCTTTTTAACCCTATATGGTCCTATAAACTTGGGTGCTAATTTTGCTGCAAAGTAATTGGCTGCATCGGACAGCACAAAATTCCGTCTCCAGACTAATTCGTTCGGTAAGTATTGTACATCCCTACGTCTCAGATTATAGGTCTTTGCCATCTTGGCGCTCGCTATTTCCATTTTCGTCCGTACGTCTTGCCTCAACTTGGCCATAAGTTCCGCTGGTTCCTCACTATTATTACAAGTCGGTTCGTCTAAGTCATCCTTTCGTCGATAGTCCCTATCTCCCCGGACCGCCATGTTCCTGCCAAATTCACAAAATAAGGAGATTGCCCTATCACCTCGTGCTGCGACGTGCGAATGCAGTAGGCTACTTTAGCCAAGTGTGTATCCCACGTTTCGTGATTTTCAGAAATATAAGCCCTAAGGGTTGTCTTAATGATCTGATTAATCCACTCGGCCGGGTTCGCCTGCGGATGATAGTTGGCAGTGAACCGGAGCCGGACTCAAAAGGAGTCACACAAGGACTGCAGTTCTCTGCTCTTGAATTGAGGGCCATTGTCGCACACTATTGACCTAGAGACGCCAAAGAGTAAGAATACGTTGTTCTCCAGCTCTTTGCAGATGCTTTTTGCCGTTGCTGAACGTAACGGAAACAAAAGCGGGAATTTGGTGAAGTAGTCAACCACAGTTAAAATATAACTGTAACCTTGACTAGACTTCACAAGGGGTCCTACCAGATCCACGGAGATCATCTCCCATGGCTCCAAATCCTTGATCCTACCTACCATTCCACCAGCTGGCTTCCTATTGTCTGGTTTCACTTTTTGGCAAACCTGACATCCTTTAATATACCTAGCTATATCTGCCTTCATATTTGGCCAATAGTATTTTTCGGCCACCCTAGCTGACGTCTTTCGTACGCCCATGTGTCCTGACAACGGGTCATCATGACACTCGCGCAACGCTTCTTTTCTCTCACTTTTCCCTAACACTCGCTTCCACTCATAAGCCCTATCATAAACGCTGCTACACCCTGCCTTAACGTGTTTGTACAAAACGCCGTTTTCGACGCGCCACGCGGAAAAATCGAGGGGCGTCTGTGCCACCTTATTGCTCATGTCCATTACCCAAGGGTCCGTTGGTCCTTCGGTGATCTCACTGATTACTGGAACACTCCGTGACAGCATATCCGGGACAACATGGTCCTTGCCCTTGCGATGCACGATTTCAAAATCGTACTGCTGTAGTTTAAGGGTCCACCTGGCCAGTCTTCCGCAGGGGTCCTTCAAGTTGTTCAGCCACACGAGCGAGTAGTGATCAGTTACCACCGTAAAATGAATTCCCTCGATGTATGGACGCAGCTTCTCCACTGCCCACAAAACTGCCAGACACTCCTTCTCCGTTGTGGAATAATTTTTTTCACACTTACTAAGCGACCTACTCAAGTAAGAAATTACCTTTTCGCCCTCATCAAACTGCTGGGTCAGGACTGCGCCTATGCCAAAATCAGAGGCGTCAGTTTGAACAGAAAAGGGTCTATCAAAATGTGGGCAACTTAAAACAGGGGCAGTGACAAGGCGCTCTTTGGCCTTCAGGAAACTATCTTCGCACTCCGCCGACCAGTGAAATCTCTTGTTTTTCTTTAGAAGATCCGTAAGTGGTTTCACTAGATCGGCGAAGTTTGGTACAAAACGCCTGTACCAAGAGATAGTACCTACAAACGAACGAACTTCTTTAACATTCCTGGGGGCGATGTTATCTTCAACATCGCCTCCACCTTTTCTGGGTCTACGTGTAGACCTTGTCTATCAACAACATAACCTAAATATCGAAGTGAAGACAAACAAAAATTACATTTTCCCTATTCAGACGTAACCCGGCGTCGCCAATTCTACGAAGAACTTCCCTCAAAACCTCTACGTGTTTTTCGAACGTATTCGCCAGGATGATGATGTCATCCAGGTAAACGAATACGTGTGGCTCCAAATCAGCTCCGATCACCGTATCGATAAATCTCTGCCACGTGGCAGGCGCATTATGCAGGCCATAGGGCATTCGCTTAAACTGGTAAAGTCCCCGACCTGGGACCGTAAAAGCGGTGAACGCCCTTGACTTTTCCGCGACTGGAATCTGCCAATACGCTGATTTGATATCCAAGCTTGAAAGATACTTGGCATCTTTCAGCTTATCCAACGTTGCGGAGATATACGGCAACGGGTAACTATCACGCTCGGTGTGCTTGTTGAGTGCTCTATAGTCGACACAAAATCGATAAGAGCCGTCCTTCTTCTTGATCATGACCACCGGTGAGGCCCACGGACTGTGAGAGACCTCGATCACGTCCTTCTCCAACATCTGCTCGATTTCCGCGTCGATGTGCTTCTGGATGGCTGGAGACACTGGGTAGTATCTCTGCTTGATGGGCTCCACATTTGGCTTTGGTCTGATCCGATGTTCGACCAAATGTGTGCAACCAAGACCCTCGGGCATCGCCTCAAAAATCTCTCCTACTAGTCGTTCCAACGACGCGGCTTCGCTAGAGGTCAACTCCGACCTTTCCACGATGCTTGCCACTGCCGACACTTCTACCCTATCGCTAAACCTCCACTGATTTCTGACTACATCCGGGACAATGCCCGCCTTGACCCAAAAGTCAATGCCTAAAATCAGGGGCCCTACCCTGTAATGCGATCCGATAGTAAAAATGCTCGAATTCGAAGAAGTGGTACTCTGTAATTTGACATTCGCACTTAAATTGCGTACTTTCGTATTTCAATTTATCCCTTTTCGCTTTTCGTATTTTCGGCACTTGTCAACGCGAATGCGAATGTCAAAAGCATTCGATTTCGCAAATTTTTATTCGACAGGTAGTTGGCTTGAGCATAAGCGAAAAATAGATTAAAATGTAAGTTTTTATGTAAATAAACATGTTTTGCTGTGTTTAAACAATAAATTTTTCTAAACAGGGAATCTTCTGGCAAAAACTTAAGCACAAAGCCGCGGCAATTTGAAATTTTGGTGGATTTTTTTCAGCAGCACTCCGACTTGGCCAAGGGGCAATTGAAGACGGCAACGGCAAAAACGCATTCAACCAATCTGTGGAAGAGGTTGGCAAATGATTTAAATGCTGCTGGGCCACCATCGCGCGATGTCGTTGGATGGAAAAAAGTAAGAATTTTACAAATTTTGTTTAGTTATCATAATGCTAATATTAATATTCATAGGTTTGGGCGGACTACAAAAACCACCTCAAAACAAAACTACGGCGCAACAAGACTTCCATTTCAGACACAGGTGGTGGACCTTCAAGGCATTGTCCATTAAGCGCATTGGAGGAGCAAGTCAGCCAACTGCTCTGTATGAACGAAGCCGTCAGTGGTATGAGCGCAATGGAGTTCGGCTTTGTTGAAGGTTCCAGCTCACAGTTGCCGGTGACTGAAAGTGGCGAAGTAACGGAGGGCAGAGCCAGCACCATTTCCCCTGTGTGCACCACTGCTTATGCCAGTACTCCGCAGTGTGGACAGTTGAGATCGGCTTCAAGAAATAAAGAGAACCTTCTTCAAAAACAAGTGAACAATCAGATAAAATATCAGGAAAATTCCATTAAGGTTTGTGGCAGAGCTGATTGCTAAAACTTTCAAAAACTCACATTTTTAATAATTTTTATTTGGAAATTTTCTAAAAATTTATGTAGGTCCTTAAAGATATTCGAAATAACTTAAGAGACATAAGCAAGAACACAAAGAGGAAGTTAGAGATAGAGGAAAAGAAACACAAGCTAGCGAAAGAAAAGTTCGAATAAAAAAAAAAAAAACGACAACGAGAAACGAAAATTACTTATTAAAAAGGTTGAAATAAAACAGCAAATGCTTGACATAGAGGCAAAAAGGATGCAATAGAGGCTAATATATACATATTTTACCAAAAAATGATCTCATATCAAGTGATATATTTAATAGAGCCCTGCATGCGTATGCTTTTTGCATACTCAAATACATTCGTTTACTGTCGGATAAAAAGCTTACACCGACCTTTTTTTCCAAAGCTCTCGTATGTTAACATACTCTCACTCTATTTTATGCGAGAGTAACAATACACTGCTGAACTTATAACAGCAAGACCGGCTTCTTGCAATAAAAAGTAACGCAAACATTAGGTACACTGAATATGACTACACATTCACTGAACATTTTGCGCATTATGTTGTTATGAGCAAGAATCTTTTGTTTTGCGAGTGACTTTCAAAGAGATGCAAACAATATATATGTAGACATGCTATTTTTCATTGTTTTCATTACGATTAAAGAAATAAAACTTTTTGAACAGTTTTTCAAGAATTAATTGTTTTTATTAGAATTTGTAATTTGTTTTCAAAAAATTATTATTATAAATTTACAGTAGGAAACTTAGGAAATATAATCAATAATATTAAATTTTTGCTCAAGTCTAAATTTAATAAATAAAATTATACATAAAGTTTAACTTTAAAGCATTGAATTCAAATATGTTTGTTTGTTTTTATTTATTGTTGTTTTTTTATTCCCTACACCTAAACAGGGGAGCTTTAAGCAAGGGCCAAAGAGGGTTAATATGTATGATCCCATTACTTTTGCAAAAGAAATATTTTTGTCTTTGACACCTATTCTCTCCAACCACTCCTTAGGGGGGCTCCCATACAAATTTTATGATTTTTGTATATTTTTTCCATACACCTGAACAGATGACCTTTAAGAAAGGGCCGAAGAAGGTTAATATGTATGACCGACCTCAATTACTTTTGGAAAAGAAACATTTTTCCCTTTGACACCTATTCTATCCGGCCACTTCTTACGAGGGATCTAATACAAAAATGTATCAAATTTCCTTTTACGTGTGATTTTTTCATTTCATCGAGTTTCAAATCACAACGGTGCTAAAGAATTTTCACTTAAAAAAAAAAACGAACAAGTCGCCTGTCCTACCTCCTTTGTTTAAGAAAACTGGTTTGGTTGAACGCTAAGCAATAATGAAGTACAGAACAGAAACAAAAATAACGCAAAGCTTTCAAAGTACAGATCAGTGCTTGCAGTGCATGAACCAACAAGACAAGATCAAGCAATCAGCAGTGCGAGAAAAAAGTATATTTTTCGTGCTACGTCATCGGTCACAAAAAAAGCTATATTGCATACGTTTTTCATGCAAAACTTAGATAAAAGCGGAAAATAAAAAAATTAACAAGTTTAATTTGCGAAAGAGTGTTTGAATACATTGTTTGTTTATATTTTAATGCATTAACGAAATTTAGAGAATTTTTTTTTTGCTGTTGAAATTATTGCACGTCGGTACAGCACACTTCATTTTTATAAAAAACACAAAAAATTACTGAATTATAAACACTAATAATTCTTTAAAACTTCAAGAAATAATTTTTCACATCCAATCGCTACACGTAAACAAAAGAATTTGTGAGCGATGACGTCAGACCTATCAGCTTTGTTTTGTTTACAATATGGCTGCTCTTTTGTTTGCATGATCTTTATTTCTTGGTTCATGCTTGCAGTGTATGGGAGAGTATGTTATGCGAGAACACCGAATAGAAATAAAAATAACGCAAACCTCTGAAAGTTCAGATCAGTGCTAACAGTGTTTGTGAGAGAAGAGATAAGGTATAAGCAGTGAAGCTCGTGCGCAGATTTGCTCTTCACTACACGACCTGTTGTTTAAGTTTTATTCAGTTACAGTGTACTTATTAACAGTGAAGCAGAGTGTATTCGCTTTGCGATTATACTCATGCAGGGCTCTAATATTTAAAATAAGAATTAATCTTAAAAAATGTTTTTGTTGAAATAATATAACATAATTAATTTTTTTTTATAAAAAATGATCTCATTACAATGAAAAAAAAATTGGATTTAATATCATTAAAAATGAATTTAAAATGCTTTATTTACCTTCAAATGTTATTTCTTTTTTGTTTTTAAATAAAATAATAAAACAATAAATTTATGATATAATGCTGTTTTTTATTTCGTCTCTTATGCGTTTAGCAATATTGCTTAAATTCACATTATCAACAAAATTTTAATTGAAAGGCGTTGCTTCTTCTTCTATGATCGGCAAGTGTGTAGGCATGTCAACATTATGTATTAAGCAAATGTTATGCAACGCACAACAAACGTTCAAAATTTGAACAGCCTTTTCGGGAGCGTAATGTAGTTCCCTTGCAGACAAAAGGCAACGAAATCGTCCTTTCAATACTCCGAAAACTCTTTCAATAATGGACCTTGCTTTGGAGAACTTCTCATTGAATAATGATTCAGCCGAATTTTCGCCGGTATTCCTATATGGTGTTAAAAGCCAAGGTTCCAAAGGATATCCAGAATCACCTAGAATGAAAAAATAAATTGCATATTTCAGTGAACTTATTTTGGTTACATCTTAAGATTAATTAAATTAAAAAATGTACTTGCCAAGAATCCAAGTTCCTCTGTGGCCATTTTCATATTTCTCTTTCAAATTTTGTCTTTGCCGAGATAGATTCCAGACATGAGAATCGTGAGAAGCACCTCCAAATCGGCCATTGACTGACCTTATGGTCAGTTCGTGATCGCAAATCTAAATTAATTTAAAATCACTTCACAAGCAATTAAAATTATTTAACAGTAGTAACTTACAACCATAGCATTTATACTATGCTTTAGTTTCCTATTGAAGTATAAATGCTCGTTCCTTGACGGCCTTATTATTTGGATGTGGGTGCCATCTACCACTCCAATTATGCCTGGAATACTGGACTTCTCATGGAAAAAGGACTTTGCTTCCCTTTTCTTCATCTCAGACATTTGAAATGATATATGTTTGGGGCAAAGTGTTTTTTCAATTGCACTGCATACCTCAAACAGGCAACTAGACATAGTCTGTTGTGCTATGCCAACAAAGCGGTCCTGGCCAATTTGATGTTGGTATCCACCCTGACCAAGAAATTTTAAGGTCGCTGCCAGTTTGATAATAGCAGGAACCGCGGTAGACCTCTGGCTAACTTTCAAATCGTTTGTGATGCTCCGCAAAACGTAAATAAAGGCTTCTTTATTAAGCCGAAAATTTTTCACAAAGCTAAAAAATAATAAAACAATAACTATTAGGTGAACGATAGGCGGACAGCAATATTCATTGTTTCTTACCTCCAATCACTGATAGCCATCACATTAGAGTGATCCCGTATAATTCGCCGCTGCAACCTTTCTTCATTATTATATTCATCAATCCACAAAGCCACTGAATCCATGTTTTTTAAGTTAAGAAATATAAATATGATCTGATTTGTTGTTTTCAGCAATCACAATTTTTTTTTTACATTTTTCTGACGTTTAGTAAAAAGTGATGCCAAGTTTTGCACAAATTTGCTGGCAATTATAGCAAGCTACACTCCCACTCAAGCGAAAGAGTTACAGAGTGTGATTTAAAATTCGGATCGCATTTGCTTTACGAATCGGATTGCTTTTCGAATCGCATTACAGGGTAGGGCCCCAGGTTTTGCGGTAAGCCTGGTATAACGAGGCACTCTATGAGGACCGGACCGACTTGCCCTCGACCTCGATTGGAAGTGTGATAACTCTATACCCCAAGAACTTAAAATATCCCACCCTAGGCGACCAATGATGGTCCTTAAAGCTCCTGAATCTAACAAACCTCTCAGCAAAACTCCATAAATCCTAACACCTAAATACGGCCTATTGTCTAATTCTTTTTTTAAGAGTGTGAACCCTAATCTAACCTCATGACAACAATTTTCTATGTCCCTATCTACCCTAGCCAGCTGGTTGCTCGCAGGCAACCCGTTCATTCTCGGCGAGCTCCTTGCCCTGCGTCTGCATGGGCTCGCAACACATTTCCCGACATGTTCGGGTTAGGTCCCTCCCGTGGCCCATCTCGGTCTCTATCTGCTTCGACCCTGAACCCGCGTCTGTCAGACGGCCCTGCTCTATTCGAGCACCGAGGACAGTCGCGCTTCATGTACCCGGCTATCCCGCAGCCGTAGCACTTAATTCCCTTTGGACAATTGACCGAAACATGTCCAAAACGTCTGCAATTAAAGCACCGGAACGTCGGTTGTGGTGGCGAAGAAATCCTGCGTTCCAATCGTTGCGCCCTGAGCGGGGCGTTCACTTCTGCTACAGCGGGCTCTGCTGACACGTACGCTAAGTCCGGCTCCAATAGATTTCTGGAACGACTGCTTGGCGGCGGGACGAATGATTCCACATTCGTTCGAACAGCTTCCAACTTACGACCTAACGAGACTAACTCTGAAAGAGTGGTTGGCTCAGCTAAGCCTAGCTGAGTTTGGGAAAAAAGGTGTCAAATTCGACATTACCAACCCTAACTTGCGACGCTCTGATAGAGGTTCGGCCAGCCGACCAAATAAGCCTCTCATCGCCGCTACAAAAATTCCTATGGACTCATTGCCCCCTTGAGTCCTTCTCCTGATCTCGTCCATAAGCAACTCATCATAATTTGGTGGGAGAAACTCAAGTTTCAACTCCCTTACCAACTCCTGCCAACCTGACACGGTCTTACGTACCGCACGGAACCACAAAAGCGCCTTACCGCTAAACAAATCTACCGCCCCTCTGAAAAGTTGGGTCTTACTGACCCCTCGAGCTTCACAAAGCTCCTCTACCCTCTCTAAAAATGAACTTAAGGACACTCCTACCTTTTCTCCAGAAAACTTCAACTCCCACTTTGACAAATTTTCAATTTTTTCCGGATACTGCAGACCTCCCTCTACGCTAACCGAGCGACCTGTCACGGGTACCGGTTGCGCCGGTGGAACATCGTCCTCAACCGCAGCAGTTTTTTGTAGCGTGGCCTTGGCTTGGCCATCTCCTCCGTAGTTTTGACGGGTTTTGGTGATACCTCGTCTTTCTCATCCTGCACACCAGCTAGCTCCAGAAGATCCGTCAGGAGCAACATCAGCCGGTTCCTCAGCTCCATCTGTTCGGATACCATACTGGCTGACGTAGGCCTAGACCGGTTAACCCGACCAACGCTCCACTCGAGCTTGGTCATAATCTTCATGTACTCTGAAGACTTCGGGTCCTGTGGTGGGTTCTCCATTAGTGCCTCGATCTCCACGATCTTCGCCTCCAACGCTGCCTTATCCTCGGAGAACTCGAACGGGTACACGGCGAAGATGTCGACCGAGTCTCTGCGCTCTAGGTGCCTTGACGCTCTCATAGAGTCAACCGTACCTGTTGGTAACCCACGAGACTCCATCTCGTACACCAACTATTCTTGGTTTAGCCGGTTGATCTCCATGGTATCAGATCAAAAGAAGACAAAAAAAAATAAACAACGATAAAAAACTAAAATCGCTGAAAACCTACTACAAAATAAGAAAAATAGAAAAGAAAAGACAAACAAGCCCGGACGTATACTAAAATAAAGCAAAAACCCCAAAAACGAAATGGATAAAACCAAAAATATATATATGTTACTGGACCAACAACAACCGTCGGACCAGTATTAAAATAAAAACGCAATAAGTAAATTCTCTGAAATATTCAGAGACGGACCGACCTCAAATGTCGAACCAGCGACCAATAACACGCGCGCGGATAAATAATGGTACTTCGACTTTTAAATTTTATATTTTTTTTTGTTTTTAATAAAAAAAAGAAATAAAAAGAATAAAACAACAGAAAAACAATATAAAAAAATATATATAATAAAAAAATAAAGTATGGAATAAAAGCAGTAAAAATAAAAATAAAAAAGCTATTCAAATTAAATTAAACTCCCTTCGCGTACCTTACTTTTCCTCGTGTGACGACACCTAATTCCCTGTATTGAAATTCACCGAACTTTACTGTTCGAGTTAAATTCCAGTACGACTTGTATTAATTTTTCTTTGATTTCAATTTAATTATTACTTAATTTAAGCTTAATTGCGATTTAATTTTAATTTTATGTTTTTTTAATATTAAGGTAGTTTTGATTTAACTTATAATTTAATTTGTTATTTAATTTTTTTTTTTAACTTGATTTTATTTTAAGTTCATTCTTTTTCCACTTTAATGTAACTTTATTTAATTTTAATTTATTTTCAGATCAATCTCAATTTAATTTCAATTTATTTTTTTGTTAATTTTCACTTAACTTTTACGTTACTTTTAATTTAGTTTTTGATTTTAATCCAATTTTAATTTAGTTCCAATATAATTTTAATTTAATTTGAATTTGATTCCAATTCGACTTTAATCCAATTCTAATTTAATTTCAACCCGAGTTCAATTTAATTCCAATTGAATTTTAATTCACTCCCAATTCAATTCCAATCCAATATTAATTTAATTTTAATTTGATTTTAATTTAATTTTAATTTTAATTTAATTTTAATTTTAATTTAATGTTAATTTAATGTTAATTTAATATTAATTTAATTTTGATTTAATTTTAATTGAATTTTTAATTTGATTTTGATTTAATTTTAATTTCATTTAATTTTATTTTTAATTTGAACTTTATTTTACTTTATTCTTAGTTTGATTTTAATTTAATTTTAATTTAATTTTTATTTTAATTTAATGTTAATTTAATTTTAATTTAATTTTGATTTAATTTTGATTGAATTTTTAATTTAATTTTAATTTAGGTTTAATTTACTTTAAATTTAATTTTAATTTTATTTTACTTTAATTTTAATTTAATTTTAATTTAGTTTTAATCTAATGTTAATTTAATTTAATTTTTTTTTTCCACTAAGGATCCCACCTGGCCCACTGTGCGCATAAAAACAAGCAAATCAGCTAAGCACACAAAACCGATGAAAGAAAAAAACAAAAATTTTTTATTCGAAATTGTGCCCTCGCTCACTGGCAAATAAGAGCTACGACCTGACAAAATAAAGAAACAAAATATGGAACGAACTCACCGGGTATTCCTGTGGTCCTGTATATGCTTCAACTAAATCCCACTGCTGAAAATGTCCGCTGACGGCAATCGCTGCTCCGCTGCTAATTTTCCAACGCTGCAACAAGTTACCAGCGCTGCAATGTCCGCTGCTCTGCTCCCTACAAACGCCACGAAAACAACAAAACGCTAACCACCGTCGCCCAGTTTCTGGAAGAAAACTTTATTAGTTTAAGTTAATTATAATAGGTTTTGTTTTTGTTTTTTTTTTTAAAAATGTCTGTCCGAATCTATACAGCGATGTCCGTCCGAATATTTACAAAATGTCCGTCCGAAGTTGTGTTTGCCTAAAAAAAAATGTCCGTCCTAAACGCACAAGTGCCCGTCCGAACCGAAATATCCGTCCTGCGCAGCACTAGGTGGAACCGACGATTTCCACCACTCCACTTAAGCCGGGATTGTCTTTCTTTTTTTTTTATTTTTTTCAATTAACACTTCGCGCACTTGTTGAGTTTTTTTTCTCTTGTTTTTTCCGCTATTTTAATACACGCAGATTGTGCTAACCGGCGGTGCACAATCAACCACTTGTTTTTTTTCGCACTCAAGTTAATCACTTCTTGATTGTTTTTTTTTTGTTTTTCGAGCCCCACGTTGGGCGCCAATTTATCGCGACACTTTCGGCACTTAGGTTTTTTTCGTTATTATACACAGTATTTTAATCGCGCACACTTATTTATTTATTAATTTAATATTAAAAACGGTTACCGGCACGATCGCGAATTTAACACTTATTTAATGCGCGAACAGCTGATTTACTTATCTTGATGTGGAACCCAAGTGCACAATAGTGCCGACGACAAGGGTTGCCACCTGCTCAGCGGAGACGGGTGTGGGTATTTATAACACAACGAACGTATTGACGCGAAGGACAACGATGCAGGTGTGTTTGATAAGACTTTTTAATCAAAGTCTTACCAAACTTATGCACAGTGGGACGGAAAGATAAATTGATCGACAAAAGTATAATATAAATATATTAAAGTATTTCGGAAAAAAAAGATACAGTAGTTTCGACTATGTCGTAACACAAGACGTAGAATTATTCAATTCGCTTTTGATGACATCTTTTTTAAAAATATTTATTCCATACACCTGAGGATATGACCTTTAAGAGAGTGCCGGAGAGGGTTAATATGTATCACCAACCCCCATTACTTTTGCAAAAGGAACATTTTTGCCTTTGACACCTATTCCCTCCGACCACTCCTTAGGGGCGCTCCCATACAAATTTTATGCTTTTGTCGATAAAACCGGAAACTGTCCATAAATAGGTAGAAAACTTAAACAAACAAACAAAATTTGTTCAATGCTATCAAGTTCAACAACCCATGTGTCAAAATTTCACTGTCGATAATATGCCCGGATATTTAATTGGCTGCGTTTGACATTTCAATAACAGATTCTGTTAAAAAAGCATGCCCCTCAAAATTACTCAGTATTACTGGGCTACGCGAGTCTGTTAAAAACAACATGCCCCCAAAAGTATGCTTTTTTTAATTAGAAGATTTATGTCTTCACGCTAGATGGCGCTGTCTTCGCCGTCGAAAAAACCGGAAGCCGTCGATAAATAGGTAGCAAGTTTAAGCAAACAAAAACATCAAATGTTGGCTTTATATTTCATGTAATTGTGTAAAATTGATATAAGTTAGACAGTTCTAACATGAATTTTTGTCGCATTGAGGATCAAGCAGACCAACAAGTGCTAAGATCAACATTGTACGATTAGTACTTTAGGCCCACCAAAGGCTCAAAAAGTAATGTAAATACCGACACCTGATCACTATCAACCACCCTACTTACCTCCGAGAACGACGTATTCTACGTCAAAAGTTGTAATAAAAAGTTATCGCGATAGAAAAATAATTACCCAATTTTTGGGTCGCACTCTAATTGCGGGTTCAAGGGGACCACTTGAACCCTCACACGATTCCACCGGTGGAATCAATTGATTTCACCTGTTCCGGACGGAACTAGGCTCGAGTGCGCGCTGCCTAATACAAAAAAACGCGTCAAAGCGAGTACAGACCAAAAATAAGCACGCGATAGACAAGTACGGAGAAAAAAAAGACGCGCGGTAATACTAGAAAAATAATAATAGAAAAATTTACCGGACAATCAAAAAGTAAGCACGGTGTGTGGTGAGCGCACCAACACACACAAACAAATACACAAATATGTATATAATAAAAAAGTACTCCCTGACTTTTCCCAGGTCCTGGTCTTTAGCTCCTCCTCGCTCCAGCGGCTCCCGATCCAAAAATCCCACCGACTCCGTCTGTCCTGGTGGGCTCGACAGCGTCACTGGAACCACTACACTTCCGATATATTTATATATATATATATATATATATATATAGATATATATATATATATATATATATATATATAGATATAGCATTTCTTTTTATATTCTGTTCTTTCTCGACGTTTTGTCGGAAAAATCACTTGGCAAATTTTTTCCACAACACACTACCACTTTGGCACACTACCACCTTGCTTCGATGTTCAGAACGAACTGAACTGCCAACCAGCGGTGCAGACTGACAATGCTTAGGTTCCACAAGATGGGAACCTAAACACAGCCATCTTTTTTCTAGCATAGATGCGGTTTTCGCAGAAACCGGTATTCGCACCTGAAGGCTTTGCTCACACCTATTTTTAAAATCGTTTTACGGATATTTTAAGGTGCATCTTGAGCAAATTTAAATAAAACCTTCTACCCACCAAGTGTTTTTCTACATCTTGGCGGCATCTATACTAGTATTGGTGTGGCAACACTCCACACCTTCCACAGCCCACAATGGCTACCCTCATTGTGACTTGGCCAAGTGATTTTTACTTTTTTTCACAATAACAGTCCTAGTCCTGTTCGTTTTATTTGTCGCGCAATTCCGTGCGTTCAGTCACTCCTGGGATTTCTGTTTCGTCGAGCATGGAGCACAAGGAGAAACTTTAGCCAAACCGAAGCACAAAAGTAATAATTAAAGTGGTTTATTGACCACTGGAGCGCATGTGTGTGTTGGGCGCCACTCCAAACGCACAGTGATTCGTCCGGAAAAAACAAATTAATAATTTTTCACATAAAATGGCTGCCGTGTAGTTTTGTCCGCACTTCACTTTGGCGCAACTAAATTTTTAGACCGCGACAACCCCACCCCCACCTCCACGAAAGCTGCTCGGTATCTGATAACCGAGAAACTTTCGTTACAGAAAATTAACCTAGGGGATACTAAGTTTCTCCTACATGTGGCCGTAGATCCTGTACGTGCCACGTCCCTTTCTCACGCCCATCCTCATCTTCGAGAACATAAGTCCAGGGAGATACCTTCTTTTTAACCCTATATGGTCCTATAAACTTGGGTGCTAATTTTGGTGCAAAGTAATTGGCTGCATCGGACAGCACAAAATTCCGTCTCCAAACTAATTCGTTCGGTAAGTATTGTACATCCCTACGTCTCAGATTATAGGTCTTTGCCATCTTGGCGCTCGCTATTTCCATTTTCGTCCGTACGTCTTGCCTCAACTTGGCCATAAGTTCCGCTGGTTCCTCACTATTATTACAAGTCGGTTCGTCTAAGTCATCCTTTCGTCGATAGTCCCTATCTCCCCGGACCGCCATGTTCCTGCCAAATTCACAAAATAAGGAGATTGCCCTATCACCTCGTGCTGCGACGTGCGAATGCAGTAGGCTACTTTAGCCAAGTGTGTATCCCACGTTTCGTGATTTTCAGAAATATAAGCCCTAAGGGTTGTCTTAATGATCTGATTAATCCACTCGGCCGGGTTCGCCTGCGGATGATAGTTGGCAGTGAACCGGAGCCGGACTCCAAAGGAGTCACACAAGGACTGCAGTTCTCTGCTCTTGAATTGAGGGCCATTGTCGCACACTATTGACCTAGAGACGCCAAAGAGTAAGAATACGTTGTTCTCCAGCTCTTTGCAGATGCTTTTTGCCGTTGCTGAACGTAACGGAAACAAAAGCGGGAATTTGGTGAAGTAGTCAACCACAGTTAAAATATAACTGTAACCTTGACTAGACTTCACAAGGGGTCCTACCAGATCCACGGAGATCATCTCCCATGGCTCCAAATCCTTGATCCTACCTACCATTCCACCAGCTGGCTTCCTATTGTCTGGTTTCACTTTTTGGCAAACCTGACATCCTTTAATATACCTAGCTATATCTGCCTTCATATTTGGCCAATAGTATTTTTCGGCCACCCTAGCTGACGTCTTTCGTACGCCCATGTGTCCTGACAACGGGTCATCATGACACTCGCGCAACGCTTCTTTTCTCTCACTTTTCCCTAACACTCGCTTCCACTCATAAGCCCTATCATAAACGCTGCTACACCCTGCCTTAACGTGTTTGTACAAAACGCCGTTTTCGACGCGCCACGCGGAAAAATCGAGGGGCGTCTGTGCCACCTTCTTGCTCATGTCCATTACCCAAGGGTCCGTTGGTCCTTCGGTGATCTCACTGATTACTGGAACACTCCGTGACAGCATATCCGGGACAACATGGTCCTTGCCCTTGCGATGCACGATTTCAAAATCGTACTGCTGTAGTTTAAGGGCCCACCTGGCCAGTCTTCCGCAGGGGTCCTTCAAGTTGTTCAGCCACACGAGCGAGTAGTGATCAGTTACCACCGTAACTGATAGCTACCCCTACCTGAATAGCTACCTTGATGTGGTGTAGGGGCTTAGGTTGCCGTGACACAACAGGCTATGATGACGGGAGCTTCGGCTTCTGGTAGGGTCACCCTTGTCATACAGGCTGCGGTGTAGCAATGAACAAAAGGCTATTCAACCCCTAATCCAAGGTGTCAAGCGTACCGTGCCTACTGGATGGTTTGCAGCCAGGGGTTAATTCCGGCTGTATTAGAACGGAGCCTCACTGACACCTGGCCACCTCAGTGAGTAACCTTGGCCTTACCACGTCAAGCGGGGCTCTGGCGTGGTGGACCACCCTTTCCCTAGCTTCTCGTGGGTCCAAAATAGAAAACCAACACGCAACAACTCTAAAACCTGACGGAGATCCTTCATCGATCTCTGTCTGTCAGCCTATGGCTGAAAAACCTGAGCTAATCGAGCGGTCTGACTACTCGATCGTGCTCTCTGACAGTGAAAGAGAATCCGTCACTTCTGCAGGCTCAGAACTCTCGGACGTAACCTGCATAGACAGAGCAATTGCCTATGAAGGAGAGTCAGTGAGCGAACTGAACCTTGGCAGCTTGAACATCTCTAGAAAGAGACTGCGCACATCGCAGAAAAAAATGATCAAGCGCCTTATGGCTGACAAGATGCCATACAAAGAAGCACTAGAGAATGTCCTGGCGGTGCCATCGCCTGGTGCATCTGTCCCCTCTGGAAAGAGAAGAAGGCCAAGTGACGACTCACCAGTTGTCACAGTGAAGAAGAAGTCAAGGCCAGAAATACCTTCTTTCGCTGAGGTGGCAGGTGTAATCCAGGTGGCTGTAGTTCCGCTGGACTTTCCCAACAGTCATCTAACCCAGGATGAACAAAAAGTAGTGGAGAAAACCATCATAAAGGAGCTGCATAAGCTCCCCACCGGTGGTCCACAGATTAGGTTTCTGGGCTGCTCTTTCAAACCGGGCTGGATGACTGTCAAGTGTGCAGACGTTGCAAAGCGAGACTGGTTGAAGAAGGCAGTTGCAGTCATGGCCCCTTGGAAGGATGCTAAGCTGCGCATGCTGGAAGGAGATGACCTTCCTAAGCCGTGCGTCGCCACTGCATACTTTCCTGGAGCAGACTGCGGTGCTGAGGAAATACTACGCGTACTAAGCGTACAAAATAATACGTTACCAACCTCAGACTGGAAAGTATTGAGGAAGGTCGTGAACCCTCAAGGTACTGCCCTTACCATCTCGATGGATGAGAGATCGGTAAAACTGCTTGAGAAACTGGACAATCTGCCATAATATGATATGAACAGGGTATAGTTTCGCATCAAGCGGAACCCGCACTCTCGTCCATCCCCCCAGGCTAAGGTGAGTGGAAACGTGGGGGGAAGGAGGCTGATCATCGACCTTCCGCCACAACGAGTCAAGAGACTAAGACGATAGTCTCGACTCCGGGGCCTAAGGTGGATGACCAGCACCCATCCTGCTCCAGGTCCACTTCAACACCAGTAGCCTCTGTGTGTCAGGAGGGAAGATTGACTGGTCAGCTTCCCTCGGACAAAACAACACCACCTCCACTGCCATCCACCAGTGCAGAGGCAAAATCATCTGCCCCTGCACGGCCGGCGGGCAAAAAAACGGACCCAAAAAGGACGGACAAACACACAAAAAGACCGCCAACAAGACCAACGGACGAAAACCGAGGACCGCAACGAAGGGGACGTGGCGGAAAAAAGGGGGATTCCTTTAGTAAGAATCCCCAAAAAAGGCACTAATGGTGAAGGCTGTACAAGTCAACCTTCACCACGCCAAAGCAGCTTCCGCAGTTCTGGTCCAGACAATGCTTCAACACGGAGTAGACATTGCATTTGTGCAAGAGCCCTGGACCAGCACAAACGGCGATATCCTGGGTCTAAATAATGCAGGTAGGATTATATATTCCAACTCATCTTCTAGACCCAGAACCTGTATTGTTCATAATAATAATATCTCTCTTTTTCCTTTAACAGAGTTCATCAACCAAGACCTCACTGCGGGCCTGATGAAGCTCAATGATCAAAAGGAAGTCATTGTAGCTTCAGCCTACTTTGCGGGAGACGAGCCCATTTGTCCCCCGGACTGCATAGCTGATCTGCTTAAATTTGCTGCCAAACACAAGACAGAAGTTGTCTTGAGCTGTGATGCCAACGCTCATCATACACTGTGGGGTAGCACAGACACAAAGCAAAGAGGTGAGTACCTTTTAGACTTCCTTATTTGTAATAACTTGTATGTATGCAACGTTGGAAATGAACCAACGTTTATTACCGCAAATAGAAGAGAGGTTCTAGACCTAACTCTTACCACATCAGCTCATGATGATATAATAGCTGACTGGTATGTTTCAAAAGAACCTTCGTGTTCGGATCACAGACACATTAGGTTTGAAATAAAGTCAGCCATTATACAAAACCTCTTTTATCGCAGAAAACAAGGCACTGACTGGAACTCCTATAAAGAGCAGCTTGGTCAGCTCATCCCCGATAAACTTCCCCTCAGAATCGATACGATAAGCAAATTGGAATACTCAGCAGACTATGTCCAATCATGCATTACTCAATCTTTTGAGGACAACTGCCGTCTTAAACTGAAGAAGTTCAAGAGACAAGCACCCTGGTGGAACAACCATCTCAACGACCTCAGAAAAGGAGTAAGGAAGCTGTTCAATAGAGCTAAGCGCAATAATGATTGGCTATCCTACTCCCGATCTCTTACTCACTACAATAAGGAGATCAAGAAGGCTAAAAAGGACTCGTTCAGGAACTTCTGTGGCTCCATCAAAGATGTTCCAACGAGTTGTCGCCTTCAGAAGATCTTATCAACTGTCAGACCACAATCCCTAGGTAGTCTATTACATGGGAACGGTGTTCAGACAAAAACAAAGAAAGATACCCTAGAACTCCTTCTCAATACTCACTTCTCGGGCTCCGTCATTCAAAACGGTCCCCACCCAAACCAATCTTACAACTACGAACAGACAAATCTGCCAAGTAGAGAAGATTGGAGAATCAGCAAACAGATCTGCAATACTTCAGCAGTTAATTGGGCCATAAATTCCTTCAAACCCTTCAAATCTGCTGGTGGAGATGGTATTTTTCCAGCTCTTCTACAACAAGGTTCAGAACATCTGATACCACTACTATCAAAACAATTCAGCTGCAGCCTAGCCTATGGCCATATACCTGGAGCATGGAGAAAAGTGATAGTAAAATACCTTCCTAAGGCTGGCAAAGGCTCAGAGAGTAATCCAAAATCTTTCAGACCCATCAGCCTTATGTCCTTCATACTGAAAAGCATGGAGAAAATAATTGACAAATACATCAGGGAGAATGCCCTGTCAATACACCCCCTAAGTAAGGCACAACATGCCTATCAAACGGGTAAATCAACAGAGTCAGCACTTAATGACCTTATAACCACAATTGAAAAATCTATCGACTGCAAGGAAATATGTATTGTCGCTTTCCTTGACGTCGAAGGAGCCTTCAATAATACGTCATACGAGTCCACTAGAAGGGCACTTAATAACCTTGACATGCCAACAATCATAGGCAGGTGGATTATGACGACACTCAATAGCAGAGTTATCCAGACCTGCCTGGATAACACCTCCCTCAAAGCAACTACAACCAGGGGATGCCCGCAAGGAGGCGTCCTATCACCTCTACTTTGGTCACTAGTTGTAGATAGTCTCCTAGTTGAACTCAAAGAAACTGGGATAGAGGCGGTTGGGTATGCTGATGACGTAGCAGTCATCATACGGGGGAGCTTTGAAAACACAGTGTCTGATGTTCTACAAGCAGCACTAAACACAGTACAGAGATGGTGCAATAACGAAGGCCTCTCCGTAAACCCAAAAAAGACAGTCATTGTTCCTTTTACAAAACGACGCAAGCTCAATCTGACTTGCCCGGTACTTTTTGGGGAAAAAGTAGATTTTTCCAACTCAGCAAAATACCTGGGAGTGATCCTGGACAGCAAACTGTCTTGGAACCTCCACATAGACCGCATCATCAGCAGATCAACAGCCTCATTGTGGACCTGTAGAAGAATTTGCGGCAAAAACTGGGGGTTAAGCCCTAAGATGATGTACAATCTCTATACTTTGATCGTCAGACCAGCACTAACATACGCGTCTGTAGTATGGTGGTCGAAAACGCTAGAAGGATCAACCATCAAGCGGCTAGGACGAGTTCAAAGATGTGCAGGGATATGTATGACAGGCTGCATAAGATCTACGCCAACAGCAGCCCTCAACGTCATCTTAGGGCTCACCCCAATCCACATACACATCCAGATGGAGGCGAAGCTCAGCCTTCACAGACTTTTCCATCTGGGTTACACTGTCCCAAACCATCCCTTAAAGGGACACCTAACCTTAATCACAACCCTAAAGCGAGAAAAGGAGTTCTGCATGCCATTAGATGACATGCTTCCCAAAAGCCGCTTTAACAAAAACTTCATCGTAGTTATCCCCCCCAGATCCAACTGGGAACACGAGAAACTAAACCCGTCCGAAAACGACCTTGTGTGGTACACAGATGGCTCCAAAATGGAGAAAGGCACGGGAGCAGGGGTCTTTGGAGAACACTCCAATGAGAGCCACTTCTTCAGTGCAGGTCTATTTACCACAATCTTTCAAGCGGAAATCCTTGCCATTAACAGATGCGTCAGACTGAACTGTATGAACAATGTTAGAGGCAAATCAATTTTCGTCTTCTCTGACAGTCAAGCTGCCCTTAAAGCTCTGACATCACCTATCATAAAATCCAAGCTAGTGCTGGAGACTGTAGACGTCCTCAACGACCTGGCTGCGCAAAACAATAAAGTTACTCTACAGTGGATTCCTGCCCACTGTGGTTTTGACGGGAATGAAAGAGCAGACTCCCTGGCCAAACAGGGAGCATCATCAACACTCACAGGACCGGAACCGTTCTGTGGGGTTGGTAAGAATCTGTTCAAGCAACACGTCAAAAAAACCTCATTCCGCGAATCTCAAGACATCTGGAAGAACTGCTTAGGACAGATATGCACTAAGCAAATATTCCCAGAACGTTCTCCCAAGAAATCGAAATTTCTTATTAACCTAGGGAAGAAAGACCTAAAGATGATGACCGGAATCATAACTGGACACTGCAAACTAAAGAAACACCTACACAAAATGAATCTCGCTACTGATTCATTATGTAGATTATGCCTTGAGGATGAAGAAACCTCCAGACATATTCTCACAGAATGTCCAGCCCTTCTCCATATAAGAAAGAGAATCCTAAATAGCGAAATAGTCTCTCAAGGACACCTTGCGATCCTCAACCTCGAAAATATATTATGTTTTCTGAAAAAAACTAAAGCAAACGAACTGCTTTAAGAAAAGAAAAGGTATGGCACAATAGGCATCACAAGATGCCGCAGTGCCAGAGCTGAATTAGCTCGCCACAAGCATATCTATCTATATCTATCTATCTATCTACCACCGTAAAATGAATTCCCTCGATGTATGGACGCAGCTTCTCCACTGCCCACAAAACTGCCAGACACTCCTTCTCCGTTGTGGAATAATTTTTTTCACACTTACTAAGCGACCTACTCAAGTAAGAAATTACCTTTTCGCCCTCATCAAACTGCTGGGTCAGGACTGCGCCTATGCCAAAATCAGAGGCGTCAGTTTGAACAGAAAAGGGTCTATCAAAATGTGGACAACTTAAAACAGGGGCAGTGACAAGGCGCTCTTTGGCCTTCAGGAAACTATCTTCGCACTCCGCCGACCAGTGAAATCTCTTGTTTTTCTTTAGAAGATCCGTAAGTGGTTTCACTAGATCGGCGAAGTTTGGTACAAAACGCCTGTACCAAGAGATAGTACCTACAAACGAACGAACTTCTTTAACATTCCTGGGGGCGGTTATCTTCAACATCGCCTCCACCTTTTCTGGGTCTACGTGTAGACCTTGTCTATCAACAACATAACCTAAATATCGAAGTGAAGACAAACAAAAATTACATTTTTCCCTATTCAGACGTAACCCGGCGTCGCCAATTCTACGAAGAACTTCCCTCAAAACCTCTACGTGTTTTTCGAACGTATTCGCCAGGATGATGATGTCATCCAGGTAAACGAATACGTGTGGCTCCAAATCAGCTCCGATCACCGTATCGATAAATCTCTGCCACGTGGCAGGCGCATTATGCAGGCCATAGGGCATTCGCTTAAACTGGTAAAGTCCCCGACCTGGGACCGTAAAAGCGGTGAACGCCCTTGACTTTTCCGCGACTGGAATCTGCCAATACGCTGATTTGATATCCAAGCTTGAAAGATACTTGGCATCTTTCAGCTTATGCAACGTTGCGGAGATATACGGCAACGGGTAACTATCACGCTCGGTGTGCTTGTTGAGTGCTCTATAGTCGACACAAAATCGATAAGAGCCGTCCTTCTTCTTGATCATGACCACCGGTGAGGCCCACGGACTGTGAGAGACCTCGATCACGTCCTTCTCCAACATCTGCTCGATTTCCGCGTCGATGTGCTTCTGGATGGCTGGAGACACTGGGTAGTATCTCTGCTTGATGGGCTCCACATTTGGCTTTGGTCTGATCCGATGTTCGACCAAATGTGTGCAACCAAGACCCTCGGGCATCGCCTCAAAAATCTCTCCTACTAGTCGTTCCAACGACGCGGCTTCGCTAGAGGTCAACTCCGACCTTTCCACGATGCTTGCCACTGCCGACACTTCTACCCTATCGCTAAACCTCCACTGATTTCTGACTACATCCGGGACAATGCCCGCCTTGACCCAAAAGTCAATGCCTAAAATCAGGTTTTGCGGTAAGCCTGGTATAACGAGGCACTCTATGAGGACCGACTTGCCCTCGACCTCGATTGGAAGTGTGATAACTCTATACCCCAAGAACTTAAAATATCCCACCCTAGGCGACCAATGATGGTCCTTAAAGCTCCTGAATCTAACAAACCTCTCAGCAAAACTCCATAAATCCTAACACCTTAATACGGCCTATTGTCTAATTCTTTTTTTAAGAGTGTGAACCCTAATCTAACCTCATGACAACAATTTTCTATGTCCCTATCTACCCTAGCCAGCTGGTTGCTCGCAGGCAACCCGTTCATTCTCGGCGAGCTCCTTGCCCTGCGTCTGCATGGGCTCGCAACACATTTCCCGACATGTTCGGGTTAGGTCCCTCCCGTGGCCCATCTCGGTCTCTATCTGCTTCGACCCTGAACCCGCGTCTGTCAGACGGCCCTGCTCTATTCGAGCACCGAGGACAGTCGCGCTTCATGTACCCGGCTATCCCGCAGCCGTAGCACTTAATTCCCTTTGGACAATTGACCGAAACATGTCCAAAACGTCTGCAATTAAAGCACCGGAACGTCGGTTGTGGTGGCGAAGAAATCCTGCGTTCCAATCGTTGCGCCCTGAGCGGGGCGTTCACTTCTGCTACAGCGGGCTCTGCTGACACGTACGCTAAGTCCGGCTCCAATAGATTTCTGGAACGACTGCTTGGCGGCGGGACGAATGATTCCACATTCGTTCGAACAGCTTCCAACTTACGACCTAACGAGACTAACTCTGAAAGAGTGGTTGGCTCAGCTAAGCCTAGCTGAGTTTGGGAAAAAAGGTGTCAAATTCGACATTACCAACCCTAACTTGCGACGCTCTGATAGAGGTTCGGCCAGCCGACCAAATAAGCCTCTCATCGCCGCTACAAAAATTCCTATGGACTCATTGCCCCCTTGAGTCCTTCTCCTGATCTCGTCCATAAGCAACTCATCATAATTTGGTGGGAGAAACTCAAGTTTCAACTCCCTTACCAACTCCTGCCAACCTGACACGGTCTTACGTACCGCACGGAACCACAAAAGCGCCTTACCGCTAAACAAATCTACCGCCCCTCTGAAAAGTTGGGTCTTACTGACCCCTCGAGCTTCACAAAGCTCCTCTACCCTCTCTAAAAATGAACTTAAGGACACTCCTACCTTTTCTCCAGAAAACTTCAACTCCCACTTTGACAAATTTTCAATTTTTTCCGGATACTGCAGACCTCCCTCTACGCTAACCGAGCGACCTGTCACTGGTACCGGTTGCGCCGGTGGAACATCGTCCTCAACCGCAGCAGTTTTTTGTAGCGTGGCCTTGGCTTGGCCATCTCCTCCGTAGTTTTGACGGGTTTTGGTGATACCTCGTCTTTCTCATCCTGCACACCAGCTAGCTCCAGAAGATCCGTCAGGAGCAACATCAGCCGGTTCCTCAGCTCCATCTGTTCGGATACCATACTGGCTGACGTAGGCCTAGACCGGTTAACCCGACCAACGCTCCACTCGAGCTTGGTCATAATCTTCATGTACTCTGAAGACTTCGGGTCCTGTGGTGGGTTCTCCATTAGTGCCTCGATCTCCACGATCTTCGCCTCCAACGCTGCCTTATCCTCGGAGAACTCGAACGGGTACACGGCGAAGATGTCGACCGAGTCTCTGCGCTCTAGGTGCCTTGACGCTCTCATAGAGTCAACCGTACCTGTTGGTAACCCACGAGACTCCATCTCGTACACCAACTATTCTTGGTTTAGCCGGTTGATCTCCATGGTATCAGATCAAAAGAAGACAAAAAAAAATAAACAACGATAAAAAACTAAAATCGCTGAAAACCTACTACAAAATAAGAAAAATAGAAAAGAAAAGACAAACAAGCCCGGACGTATACTAAAATAAAGCAAAAACCCCAAAAACGAAATGGATAAAACCAAAAATATATATATGTTACTGGACCAACAACAACCGTCGGACCAGTATTAAAATAAAAACGCAATAAGTAAATTCTCTGAAATATTCAGAGACGGACCGACCTCAAATGTCGAACCAGCGACCAATAACACGCGCGCGGATAAATAATGGTACTTCGACTTTTAAATTTTATATTTTTTTTTGTTTTTAATAAAAAAAAGAAATAAAAAGAATAAAACAACAGAAAAACAATATAAAAAAATATATATAATAAAAAAATAAAGTATGGAATAAAAGCAGTAAAAATAAAAATAAAAAAGCTATTCAAATTAAATTAAACTCCCTTTGCGTACCTTACTTTTCCTCGTGTGACGACACCTAATTCCCTGTATTGAAATTCACCGAACTTTACTGTTCGAGTTAAATTCCAGTACGACTTGTATTAATTTTTCTTTGATTTCAATTTAATTATTACTTAATTTAAGCTTAATTGCGATTTAATTTTAATTTTATGTTTTTTTAATATTAAGGTAGTTTTGATTTAACTTATAATTTAATTTGTTATTTAATTTTTTTTTTTTAACTTGATTTTATTTTAAGTTCATTCTTTTTCCACTTTAATGTAACTTTATTTAATTTTAATTTATTTTCAGATCAATCTCAATTTAATTTCAATTTATTTTTTTGTTAATTTTCACTTAACTTTTACGTTACTTTTAATTTAGTTTTTGATTTTAATCCAATTTTAATTTAGTTCCAATATAATTTTAATTTAATTTGAATTTGATTCCAATTCGACTTTAATCCAATTCTTATTTAATTTCAACCCGAGTTCAATTTAATTCCAATTGAATTTTAATTCACTCCCAATTCAATTCCAATCCAATATTAATTTAATTTTAATTTGATTTTAATTTAATTTTAATTTTAATTTAATTTTAATTTTAATTTAATGTTTTTTAATTTTAATATTAATTTAATTTTAATTTAATTTTGATTTAATTTTAATTGAATTTTTAATTTAATTTTGATTTAATTTTAATTTCATTTAATTTTATTTTTAATTTGAACTTTATTTTACTTTATTCTTAGTTTGATTTTAATTTAATTTTAATTTAATTTTTATTTTAATTTAATGTTAATTTAATTTTAATTTAATTTTGATTTAATTTTGATTGAATTTTTAATTTAATTTTAATTTAGGTTTAATTTACTTTAAATTTAATTTTAATTTTATTTTACTTTAATTTTAATTTAATTTTAATTTAGTTTTAATCTAATGTTAATTTAATTTAATTTTTTTTTTCCACTAAGGATCCCACCTGGCCCACTGTGCGCATGAAAACAAGCAAATCAGCTAAGCACACAAAACCGATGAAAGAAAAAAACCAAAATTTTTTGTTCGAAATTGTGCCCTCGCTCACTGGCAAATAAGAGCTACGACCTGACAAAATAAAGAAACAAAATATGGAACGAACTCACCGGGTATTCCTGTGGTCCTATATATGCTTCAACTAAATCCCACTGCTGAAAATGTCCGCTGACGGCAATCGCTGCTCCGCTGCTAATTTTCCAACGCTGCAACAAGTTACCAGCGCTGCAATGTCCGCTGCTCTGCTCCCTACAAACGCCACGAAAACAACAAAACGCTAACCACCGTCGCCCAGTTTCTGGAAGAAAACTTTATTAGTTTAAGTTAATTATAATAGGTTTTGTTTGTTTTGTTTTTTTTTTTTTAACCGTGTCTTTCCAAAATTAACTTAAAAATGTCTGTCCGAATCTATACAGCGATGTCCATCCGAATATTTACAAAATGTCCGTCCGAAGTTGTGTTTGACTAAAAAAAAATGTCCGTCCTAAACGCACAAGTGCCCGTCCGAACCGAAATGTCCGTCCTGCGCAGCACTAGGTGGAACCGACGATTTCCACCACTCCACTTAAGCCGGGATTGTCTTTCTTTTTTTTTTATTTTTTTCAATTAACACTTCGCGCACTTGTTGAGTTTTTTTTCTCTTGTTTTTTTTCCGCTATTTTAATACACGCAGATTGTGCTAACCGGCGGTGCACAATCAACCACTTGTTTTTTTCGCACTCAAGTTAATCACTTCTTGATTGTTTTTTTTTTGTTTTTCGAGCCCCACGTTGGGCGCCAATTTATCGCGACACTTTCGGCACTTAGGTTTTTTTCGTTATTATACACAGTATTTTAATCGCGCACACTTATTTATTTATTAATTTAATATTAAAAACGGTTACCGGCACGATCGCGAATTTAACACTTATTTAATGCGCGAACAGCTGATTTACTTATCTTGATGTGGAACCCAAGTGCACAATAGTGCCGACGACAAGGGTTACCACCTGCTCAGCGGAGACGGGTGTGGGTATTTATAACACAACGAACGTATTGACGCGAAGGACAACGATGCAGGTGTGTTTGATAAGACTTTTTAATCAAAGTCTTACCAAACTTATGCACAGTGGGACGGAAAGATAAATTGATCGACAAAAGTATAATATAAATATATTAAAGTATTTCGGAAAAAAAAGATACAGTAGTTTCGACTATGTCGTAACACAAGACGTAGAATTATTCAATTCGCTTTTGATGACATCTTTTTTAAAAATATTTATTCCATACACCTGAGGATATGACCTTTAAGAGAGTGCCGGAGAGGGTTAATATGTATCACCAACCCCCATTACTTTTGCAAAAGGAACATTTTTGCCTTTGACACCTATTCCCTCCGACCACTCCTTAGGGGCGCTCCCATACAAATTTTATGCTTTTGTCGATAAAACCGGAAACTGTCCATAAATAGGTAGAAAACTTAAACAAGCAAACAAAATTTGTTCAATGCTATCAAGTTCAACAACCCATGTGTCAAAATTTCACTGTCGATAATATGCCCGGATATTTAATTGGCTGCGTTTGACATTTCAATAACAGATTCTGTTAAAAAAGCATGCCCCTCAAAATTACTCAGTATTACTGGGCTACGCGAGTCTGTTAAAAACAACATGCCCCCAAAAGTATGCTTTTTTTTAATTAGAAGATTTATGTCTTCACGCTAGATGGCGCTGTCTTCGCCGTCGAAAAAACCGGAAGCCGTCGATAAATAGGTAGCAAGTTTAAGCAAACAAAAACATCAAATGTTGGCTTTACATTTCATGTAATTGTGTAAAATTGATATAAGTTAGACAGTTCTAACATGAATTTTTGTCGCATTGAGGATCAAGCAGACCAACAAGTGCTAAGATCAACATTGTACGATTAGTACTTTAGGCCCACCAAAGGCTCAAAAAGTAATGTAAATACCGACACCTGATCACTATCAACCACCCTACTTACCTCCGAGAACGACGTATTCTACGTCAAAAGTTGTAATAAAAAGTTATCGCGATAGAAAAGTAATTACCCAATTTTTGGGTCGCACTCTAATTGCGGGTTCAAGGGGACCACTTGAACCCTCACACGATTCCACCGGTGGAATCAATTGATTTCACCTGTTCCGGACGGAACTAGGCTCGAGTGCGCGGGGCCTAATACAAAAAAACGCGTCAAAGCGAGTACAGACCAAAAATAAGCACGCGATAGACAAGTACGGAGAAAAAAAGACGCGCGGTAATACTAGAAAAATAATAATAGAAAAATTTACCGGACAATCAAAAAGTAAGCACGGTGTGTGGTGAGCGCACCAACACACACAAACAAATACACAAATATGTATATAATAAAAAAGTACTCCCTGACTTTTCCCAGGTCCTGGTATTTAGCTCCTCCTCGCTCCAGCGGCTCCCGATCCAAAAATCCCACCGACTCCGTCTGTCCTGGTGGGCTCGACAGCGTCACTGGAACCACTACACTTCCGATATTTATATATATATGTATATATATATCCGTTTTGTCGGAAAAATCACTTGGCAAATTTTTTCCACAACACACTACCACTTTGGCACACTACCACCTTGCTTCGATGTTCAGAACGAACTGAACTGCCAACCAGCGGTGCAGACTGACGATGCTTAGGTTCCACAAGATGGGAACCTAAACACAGCCATCTTTTTTCTAGCATAGATGCGGTTTTCGCAGAAACCGGTATTCGCACCTGAAGGCTTTGCTCACACCTATTTTTAAAATCGTTTTACGGATTTTTTAAGGTGCATCTTGAGCAAATTTAAATAAAACCTTCTACCCACCAAGTGTTTTTCTACATCTTGGCGGCATCTATACTAGTATTGGTGTGGCAACACTCCACACCTTCCACAGCCCACAATGGCTACCCTCATTGTGACTTGGCCAAGTGATTTTTACTTTTTTTCACAATAACAGTTCTAGTCCTGTTCGTTTTATTTGTCGCGCAATTCCGTGCGTTCAGTCACTCCTGGGATTTCTGTTTCGTCGAGCATGGAGCACAAGGAGAAACTTTAGCCAAACCGAAGCACAAAAGTAATAATTAAAGTGGTTTATTGACCACTGGAGCGCATGTGTGTGTTGGGCGCCACTCCAAACGCACAGTGATTCGTCCGGAAAAAACAAATTAATAATTTTTCACATAAAATGGCCGCCGTGTAGTTTTGTCCGCACTTCACTTTGGCGCAACTAAATTTTTAGACCGCGACAATCCCACCCCCACCTCCACGAAAGTTGCTCGGTATCTGATAACCGAGAAACTTTCGTTACAGAAAATTAACCTAGGGGATACTAAGTTTCTCCTACATGTGGCCGTAGATCCTGTACGTGCCACGTCCCTTTCTCACGCCCATCCTCATCTTCGAGGACATAAGTCCAGGGAGATACCTTCTTTTTAACCCTATATGGTCCTATAAACTTGGGTGCTAATTTTGGTGCAAAGTAATTGGCTGCATCGGACAGCACAAAATTCCGTCTCCAGACTAATTCGTTCGGTAAGTATTGTACATCCCTACGTCTCAGATTATAGGTCTTTGCCATCTTGGCGCTCGCTATTTCCATTTTCGTCCGTACGTCTTGCCTCAACTTGGCCATAAGTTCCGCTGGTTCCTCACTATTATTACAAGTCGGTTCGTCTAAGTCATCCTTTCGTCGATAGTCCCTATCTCCCCGGACCGCCATGTTCCTGCCAAATTCACAAAATAAGGAGATTGCCCTATCACCTCGTGCTGCGATGTGCGAATGCAGTAGGCTACTTTAGCCAAGTGTGTATCCCACGTTTCGTGATTTTCAGAAATATAAGCCCTAAGGGTTGTCTTAATGATCTGATTAATCCACTCGGCCGGGTTCGCCTGCGGATGATAGTTGGCAGTGAACCGGAGCCGGACTCCAAAGGAGTCACACAAGGACTGCAGTTCTCTGCTCTTGAATTGAGGGCCATTGTCGCACACTATTGACCTAGAGACGCCAAAGAGTAAGAATACGTTGTTCTCCAGCTCTTTGCAGATGCTTTTTGCCGTTGCTGAACGTAACGGAAACAAAAGCGGGAATTTGGTGAAGTAGTCAACCACAGTTAAAATATAACTGTAACCTTGACTAGACTTCACAAGGGGTCCTACCAGATCCACGGAGATCATCTCCCATGGCTCCAAATCCTTGATCCTACCTACCATTCCACCAGCTGGCTTCCTATTGTCTGGTTTCACTTTTTGGCAAACCTGACATCCTTTAATATACCTAGCTATATCTGCCTTCATATTTGGCCAATAGTATTTTTCGGCCACCCTAGCTGACGTCTTTCGTACGCCCATGTGTCCTGACAACGGGTCATCATGACACTCGCGCAACGCTTCTTTTCTCTCACTTTTCCCTAACACTCGCTTCCACTCATAAGCCCTATCATAAACGCTGCTACACCCTGCCTTAACGTGTTTGTACAAAACGCCGTTTTCGACGCGCCACGCGGAAAAATCGAGGGGCGTCTGTGCTACCTTATTGCTCATGTCCATTACCCAAGGGTCCGTTGGTCCTTCGGTGATCTCAATGATTACTGGAACACTCCGTGACAGCATATCCGGGACAACATGGTCCTTGCCCTTGCGATGCACGATTTCAAAATCGTACTGCTGTAGTTTAAGGGCCCACCTGGCCAGTCTTCCGCAGGGGTCCTTCAAGTTGTTCAGCCACACGAGCGAGTAGTGATCAGTTACCACCGTAAAATGAATTCCCTCGATGTATGGACGCAGCTTCTCCACTGCCCACAAAACTGCCAGACACTCCTTCTCCGTTGTGGAATAATTTTTTTCACACTTACTAATCGACCTACTCAAGTAAGAAATTACCTTTTCGCCCTCATCAAACTGCTGGGTCAGGACTGCGCCTATGCCAAAATCAGAGGCGTCAGTTTGAACAGAAAAGGGTCTATCAAAATGTGGGCAACTTAAAACAGGGGCAGTGACAAGGCGCTCTTTGGCCTTCAGGAAACTATCTTCGCACTCCGCCGACCAGTGAAATCTCTTGTTTTTCTTTAGAAGATCCGTAAGTGGTTCCACTAGATCGGCGAAGTTTGGTACAAAACGCCTGTACCAAGAGATAGTACCTACAAACGAACGAACTTCTTTAACATTCCTGGGGGCGGTTATTTTCAACATCGCCTCCACCTTTTCTGGGTCTACGTGTAGACCTTGTCTATCAACAACATAACTTAAATATCGAAGTGAAGACAAACAAAAATTACATTTTTCCCTATTCAGACGTAACCCGGCGTCGCCAATTCTACGAAGAACTTCCCTCAAAACCTCTACGTGTTTTTCGAACGTATTCGCCAGGATGATGATGTCATCCAGGTAAACGAATACGTGTGGCTCCAAATCAGCTCCGATCACCGTATCGATAAATCTCTGCCACGTGGCAGGCGCATTATGCAGGCCATAGGGCATTCGCTTAAACTGGTAAAGTCCCCGACCTGGGACCGTAAAAGCGGTGAACGCCCTTGACTTTTCCGCGACTGGAATCTGCCAATACGCTGATTTGATATCCAAGCTTGAAAGATACTTGGCATCTTTCAGCTTATCCAACGTTGCGGAGATATACGGCAACGGGTAACTATCACGCTCGGTGTGCTTGTTGAGTGCTCTATAGTCGACACAAAATCGATAAGAGCCGTCCTTCTTCTTGATCATGACCACCGGTGAGGCCCACGGACTGTGAGAGACCTCGATCACGTCCTTCTCCAACATCTGCTCGATTTCCGCGTCGATGTGCTTCTGGATGGCTGGAGACACTGGGTAGTATCTCTGCTTGATGGGCTCCACATTTGGCTTTGGTCTGATCCGATGTTCGACCAAATGTGTGCAACCAAGACCCTCGGGCATCGCCTCAAAAATCTCTCCTACTAGTCGTTCCAACGACGCGGCTTCGCTAGAGGTCAACTCCGACCTTTCCACGATGCTTGCCACTGCCGACACTTCTACCCTATCGCTAAACCTCCACTGATTTCTGACTACATCCGGGACAATGCCCGCCTTGACCCAAAAGTCAATGCCTAAAATCAGGTTTTGCGGTAAGCCTGGTATAACGAGGCACTCTATGAGGACCGACTTGCCCTCGACCTCGATTGGAAGTGTGATAACTCTATACCCCAAGAACTTAAAATATCCCACCCTAGGCGACCAATGATGGTCCTTAAAGCTCCTGAATCTAACAAACCTCTCAGCAAAACTCCATTAATCCTAACACCTAAATACGGCCTATTGTCTAATTCTTTTTTTAAGAGTGTGAACCCTAATCTAACCTCATGACAACAATTTTCTATGTCCCTATCTACCCTAGCCAGCTGGTTGCTCGCAGGCAACCCGTTCATTCTCGGCGAGCTCCTTGCCCTGCGTCTGCATGGGCTCGCAACACATTTCCCGACATGTTCGGGTTAGGTCCCTCCCGTGGCCCATCTCGGTCTCTATCTGCCTCGACCCTGAACCCGCGTCTGTCAGACGGCCCTGCTCTATTCGAGCACCGAGGACAGTCACGCTTCATGTACCCGGCTATCCCGCAGCCGTAGCACTTAATTCCCTTTGGACAATTGACCGAAACATGTCCAAAACGTCTGCAATTAAAGCACCGGAACGTCGGTTGTGGTGGCGAAGAAATCCTGCGTTCCAATCCAATCGTTGCGCCCTGAGCGGGGCGTTCACTTCTGCTACAGTGGGCTCTGCTGACACGTACGCTAAGTCCGGCTCCAATAGATTTCTGGAACGACTGCTTGGCGGCGGGACGAATGATTCCACATTCGTTCGAACAGCTTCCAACTTACGACCTAACGAGACTAACTCTGAAAGAGTGGTTGGCTCAGCTAAGCCTAGCTGAGTTTGGGAAAAAAGGTGTCAAATTCGACATTACCAACCCTAACATGCGACGCTCTGATAGAGGTTCGGCCAGCCGACCAAATAAGCCTCTCATCGCCGCTACAAAAATTCCTATGGACTCATTGCCCCCTTGAGTCCTTCTCCTGATCTCGTCCATAAGCAACTCATCATAATTTGGTGGGAGAAACTCAAGTTTCAACTCCCTTACCAACTCCTGCCAACCTGACACGGTCTTACGTACCGCACGGAACCACAAAAGCGCCTTACCGCTAAACAAATCTACCGCCCCTCTGAAAAGTTGGGTCTTACTGACCCCTCGAGCTTCACAAAGCTCATCTACCCTCTCTAAAAATGAACTTAAGGACACTCCTACCTTTTCTCCAGAAAACTTCAACTCCCACTTTGACAAATTTTCAATTTTTTCCGGATACTGCAGACCTCCCTCTACGCTAACCGAGCGACCTGTCACGGGTACCGGTTGCGCCGGTGGAACATCGTCCTCAACCGCAGCAGTTTTTTGTAGCGTGGCCTTGGCTTGGCCATCTCCTCCGTAGTTTTGACGGGTTTTGGTGATACCTCGTCTTTCTCATCCTGCACACCAGCTAGCTCCAGAAGATCCGTCAGGAGCAACATCAGCCGGTTCCTCAGCTCCATCTGTTCGGATACCATACTGGCTGACGTAGGCCTAGACCGGTTAACCCGACCAACGCTCCACTCGAGCTTGGTCATAATCTTCATGTACTCTGAAGACTTCGGGTCCTGTGGTGGGTTCTCCATTAGTGCCTCGATCTCCACGATCTTCGCCTCCAACGCTGCCTTATCCTCGGAGAACTCGAACGGGTACACGGCGAAGATGTCGACCGAGTCTCTGCGCTCTAGGTGCCTTGACGCTCTCATAGAGTCAACCGTACCTGTTGGTAACCCACGAGACTCCATCTCGTACACCAACTATTCTTGGTTTAGCCGGTTGATCTCCATGGTATCAGATCAAAAGAAGACAAAAAAAAATAAACAACGATAAAAAACTAAAATCGCTGAAAACCTACTACAAAATAAGAAAAATAGAAAAGAAAAGACAAACAAGCCCGGACGTATACTAAAATAAAGCAAAAACCCCAAAAACGAAATGGATAAAACCAAAAATATATATATGTTACTGGACCAACAACAACCGTCGGACCAGTATTAAAATAAAAACGCAATAAGTAAATTCTCTGAAATATTCAGAGACGGACCGACCTCAAATGTCGAACCAGCGACCAATAACACGCGCGCGGATAAATAATGGTACTTCGACTTTTAAATTTTATATTTTTTTTTGTTTTTAATAAAAAAAAGAAATAAAAAGAATAAAACAACAGAAAAACAATATAAAAAAATATATATAATAAAAAAATAAAGTATGGAATAAAAGCAGTAAAAATAAAAATAAAAAAGCTATTCAAATTAAATTAAACTCCCTTCGCGTACCTTACTTTTCCTCGTGTGACGACACCTAATTCCCTGTATTGAAATTCACCGAACTTTACTGTTCGAGTTAAATTCCAGTACGACTTGTATTAATTTTTCTTTGATTTCAATTTAATTATTACTTAATTTAAGCTTAATTGCGATTTAATTTTAATTTTATGTTTTTTTAATATTAAGGTAGTTTTGATTTAACTTATAATTTAATTTGTTATTTAATTTTTTTTTTTAACTTGATTTTATTTTAAGTTCATTCTTTTTCCACTTTAATGTAACTTTATTTAATTTTAATTTATTTTCAGATCAATCTCAATTTAATTTCAATTTATTTTTTTGTTAATTTTCACTTAACTTTTACGTTACTTTTAATTTAGTTTTTGATTTTAATCCAATTTTAATTTAGTTCCAATATAATTTTAATTTAATTTGAATTTGATTCCAATTCGACTTTAATCCAATTCTAATTTAATTTCAACCCGAGTTCAATTTAATTCCAATTGAATTTTAATTCACTCCCAATTCAATTCCAATCCAATATTAATTTAATTTTAATTTGATTTTAATTTAATTTTAATTTTAATTTAATTTTAATTTTAATTTAATGTTAATTTAATGTTAATTTAATATTAATTTAATTTTAATTTAATTTTGATTTAATTTTAATTGAATTTTTAATTTAATTTTGATTTAATTTTAATTTCATTTAATTTTATTTTTAATTTGAACTTTATTTTACTTTATTCTTAGTTTGATTTTAATTTAATTTTAATTTAATTTTTATTTTAATTTAATGTTAATTTAATTTTAATTTAATTTTGATTTAATTTTGATTGAATTTTTAATTTAATTTTAATTTAGGTTTAATTTACTTTAAATTTAATTTTAATTTTATTTTACTTTAATTTTAATTTAATTTTAATTTAGTTTTAATCTAATGTTAATTTAATTTAATTTTTTTTTTCCACTAAGGATCCCACCTGGCCCACTGTGCGCATGAAAACAAGCAAATCAGCTAAGCACACAAAACCGATGAAAGAAAAAAACCAAAATTTTTTGTTCGAAATTGTGCCCTCGCTCACTGGCAAATAAGAGCTACGACCTGACAAAATAAAGAAACAAAATATGGAACGAACTCACCGGGTATTCCTGTGGTCCTATATATGCTTCAACTAAATCCCACTGCTGAAAATGTCCGCTGACGGCAATCGCTGCTCCGCTGCTAATTTTCCAACGCTGCAACAAGTTACCAGCGCTGCAATGTCCGCTGCTCTGCTCCCTACAAACGCCACGAAAACAACAAAACGCTAACCACCGTCGCCCAGTTTCTGGAAGAAAACTTTATTAGTTTAAGTTAATTATAATAGGTTTTGTTTGTTTTGTTTTTTTTTTTTTAACCGTGTCTTTCCAAAATTAACTTAAAAATGTCTGTCCGAATCTATACAGCGATGTCCGTCCGAATATTTACAAAATGTCCGTCCGAAGTTGTGTTTGACTAAAAAAAAATGTCCGTCCTAAACGCACAAGTGCCCGTCCGAACCGAAATGTCCGTCCTGCGCAGCACTAGGTGGAACCGACGATTTCCACCACTCCACTTAAGCCGGGATTGTCTTTCTTTTTTTTTTATTTTTTTCAATTAACACTTCGCGCACTTGTTGAGTTTTTTTTCTCTTGTTTTTTTTCCTCTATTTTAATACACGCAGATTGTGCTAACCGGCGGTGCACAATCAACCACTTGTTTTTTTCGCACTCAAGTTAATCACTTCTTGATTGTTTTTTTTTGTTTTTCGAGCCCCACGTTGGGCGCCAATTTATCGCGACACTTTCGGCACTTAGGTTTTTTTCGTTATTATACACAGTATTTTAATCGCGCACACTTATTTATTTATTAATTTAATATTAAAAACGGTTACCGGCACGATCGCGAATTTAACACTTATTTAATGCGCGAACAGCTGATTTACTTATCTTGATGTGGAACCCAAGTGCACAATAGTGCCGACGACAAGGGTTACCACCTGCTCAGCGGAGACGGGTGTGGGTATTTATAACACAACGAACGTATTGACGCGAAGGACAACGATGCAGGTGTGTTTGATAAGACTTTTTAATCAAAGTCTTACCAAACTTATGCACAGTGGGACGGAAAGATAAATTGATCGACAAAAGTATAATATAAATATATTAAAGTATTTCGGAAAAAAAAGATACAGTAGTTTCGACTATGTCGTAACACAAGACGTAGAATTATTCAATTCGCTTTTGATGACATCTTTTTTAAAAATATTTATTCCATACACCTGAGGATATGACCTTTAAGAGAGTGCCGGAGAGGGTTAATATGTATCACCAACCCCCATTACTTTTGCAAAAGGAACATTTTTGCCTTTGACACCTATTCCCTCCGACCACTCCTTAGGGGCGCTCCCATACAAATTTTATGCTTTTGTCGATAAAACCGGAAACTGTCCATAAATAGGTAGAAAACTTAAACAAGCAAACAAAATTTGTTCAATGCTATCAAGTTCAACAACCCATGTGTCAAAATTTCACTGTCGATAATATGCCCGGATATTTAATTGGCTGCGTTTGACATTTCAATAACAGATTCTGTTAAAAAAGCATGCCCCTCAAAATTACTCAGTATTACTGGGCTACGCGAGTCTGTTAAAAACAACATGCCCCCAAAAGTATGCTTTTTTTTAATTAGAAGATTTATGTCTTCACGCTAGATGGCGCTGTCTTCGCCGTCGAAAAAACCGGAAGCCGTCGATAAATAGGTAGCAAGTTTAAGCAAACAAAAACATCAAATGTTGGCTTTACATTTCATGTAATTGTGTAAAATTGATATAAGTTAGACAGTTCTAACATGAATTTTTGTCGCATTGAGGATCAAGCAGACCAACAAGTGCTAAGATCAACATTGTACGATTAGTACTTTAGGCCCACCAAAGGCTCAAAAAGTAATGTAAATACCGACACCTGATCACTATCAACCACCCTACTTACCTCCGAGAACGACGTATTCTACGTCAAAAGTTGTAATAAAAAGTTATCGCGATAGAAAAATAATTACCCAATTTTTGGGTCGCACTCTAATTGCGGGTTCAAGGGGACCACTTGAACCCTCACACGATTCCACCGGTGGAATCAATTGATTTCACCTGTTCCGGACGGAACTAGGCTCGAGTGCGCGGGGCCTAATACAAAAAAACGCGTCAAAGCGAGTACAGACCAAAAATAAGCACGCGATAGACAAGTACGGAGAAAAAAAGACGCGCGGTAATACTAGAAAAATAATAATAGAAAAATTTACCGGACAATCAAAAAGTAAGCACGGTGTGTGGTGAGCGCACCAACACACACAAACAAATACACAAATATGTATATAATAAAAAAGTACTCCCTGACTTTTCCCAGGTCCTGGTATTTAGCTCCTCCTCGCTCCAGCGGCTCCCGATCCAAAAATCCCACCGACTCCGTCTGTCCTGGTGGGCTCGACAGCGTCACTGGAACCACTACACTTCCGATATTTATATATATATGTATATATATATCCGTTTTGTCGGAAAAATCACTTGGCAAATTTTTTCCACAACACACTACCACTTTGGCACACTACCACCTTGCTTCGATGTTCAGAACGAACTGAACTGCCAACCAGCGGTGCAGACTGACGATGCTTAGGTTCCACAAGATGGGAACCTAAACACAGCCATCTTTTTTCTAGCATAGATGCGGTTTTCGCAGAAACCGGTATTCGCACCTGAAGGCTTTGCTCACACCTATTTTTAAAATCGTTTTACGGATTTTTTAAGGTGCATCTTGAGCAAATTTAAATAAAACCTTCTACCCACCAAGTGTTTTTCTACATCTTGGCGGCATCTATACTAGTATTGGTGTGGCAACACTCCACACCTTCCACAGCCCACAATGGCTACCCTCATTGTGACTTGGCCAAGTGATTTTTACTTTTTTTCACAATAACAGTTCTAGTCCTGTTCGTTTTATTTGTCGCGCAATTCCGTGCGTTCAGTCACTCCTGGGATTTCTGTTTCGTCGAGCATGGAGCACAAGGAGAAACTTTAGCCAAACCGAAGCACAAAAGTAATAATTAAAGTGGTTTATTGACCACTGGAGCGCATGTGTGTGTTGGGCGCCACTCCAAACGCACAGTGATTCGTCCGGAAAAAACAAATTAATAATTTTTCACATAAAATGGCCGCCGTGTAGTTTTGTCCGCACTTCACTTTGGCGCAACTAAATTTTTAGACCGCGACAACCCCACCCCCACCTCCACGAAAGTTGCTCGGTATCTGATAACCGAGAAACTTTCGTTACAGAAAATTAACCTAGGGGATACTAAGTTTCTCCTACATGTGGCCGTAGATACTGTACGTGCCACGTCCCTTTCTCACGCCCATCCTCATCTTCGAGGACATAAGTCCAGGGAGATACCTTCTTTTTAACCCTATATGGTCCTATAAACTTGGGTGCTAATTTTGCTGCAAAGTAATTGGCTGCATCGGACAGCACAAAATTCCGTCTCCAGACTAATTCGTTCGGTAAGTATTGTACATCCCTACGTCTCAGATTATAGGTCTTTGCCATCTTGGCGCTCGCTATTTCCATTTTCGTCCGTACGTCTTGCCTCAACTTGGCCATAAGTTCCGCTGGTTCCTCACTATTATTACAAGTCGGTTCGTCTAAGTCATCCTTTCGTCGATAGTCCCTATCTCCCCGGACCGCCATGTTCCTGCCAAATTCACAAAATAAGGAGATTGCCCTATCACCTCGTGCTGCGATGTGCGAATGCAGTAGGCTACTTTAGCCAAGTGTGTATCCCACGTTTCGTGATTTTCAGAAATATAAGCCCTAAGGGTTGTCTTAATGATCTGATTAATCCACTCGGCCGGGTTCGCCTGCGGATGATAGTTGGCAGTGAACCTGAGCCGGACTCCAAAGGAGTCACACAAGGACTGCAGTTCTCTGCTCTTGAATTGAGGGCCATTGTCGCACACTATTGACCTAGAGACGCCAAAGAGTAAGAATACGTTGTTCTCCAGCTCTTTGCAGATGCTTTTTGCCGTTGCTGAACGTAACGGAAACAAAAGCGGGAATTTGGTGAAGTAGTCAACCACAGTTAAAATATAACTGTAACCTTGACTAGACTTCACAAGGGGTCCTACCAGATCCACGGAGATCATCTCCCATGGCTCCAAATCCTTGATCCTACCTACCATTCCACCAGCTGGCTTCCTATTGTCTGGTTTCACTTTTTGGCAAACCTGACATCCTTTAATATACCTAGCTATATCTGCCTTCATATTTGGCCAATAGTATTTTTCGGCCACCCTAGCTGACGTCTTTCGTACGCCCATGTGTCCTGACAACGGGTCATCATGACACTCGCGCAACGCTTCTTTTCTCTCACTTTTCCCTAACACTCGCTTCCACTCATAAGCCCTATCATAAACGCTGCTACACCCTGCCTTAACGTGTTTGTACAAAACGCCGTTTTCGACGCGCCACGCGGAAAAATCGAGGGGCGTCTGTGCTACCTTATTGCTCATGTCCATTACCCAAGGGTCCGTTGGTCCTTCGGTGATCTCAATGATTACTGGAACACTCCGTGACAGCATATCCGGGACAACATGGTCCTTACCCTTGCGATGCACGATTTCAAAATCGTACTGCTGTAGTTTAAGGGCCCACCTGGCCAGTCTTCCGCAGGGGTCCTTCAAGTTGTTCAGCCACACGAGCGAGTAGTGATCAGTTACCACCGTAAAATGAATTCCCTCGATGTATGGACGCAGCTTCTCCACTGCCCACAAAACTGCCAGACACTCCTTCTCCGTTGTGGAATAATTTTTTTCACACTTACTAATCGACCTACTCAAGTAAGAAATTACCTTTTCGCCCTCATCAAACTGCTGGGTCAGGACTGCGCCTATGCCAAAATCAGAGGCGTCAGTTTGAACAGAAAAGGGTCTATCAAAATGTGGGCAACTTAAAACAGGGGCAGTGACAAGGCGCTCTTTGGCCTTCAGGAAACTATCTTCGCACTCCGCCGACCAGTGAAATCTCTTGTTTTTCTTTAGAAGATCCGTAAGTGGTTTCACTAGATCGGCGAAGTTTGGTACAAAACGCCTGTACCAAGAGATAGTACCTACAAACGAACGAACTTCTTTAACATTCCTGGGGGCGGTTATTTTCAACATCGCCTCCACCTTTTCTGGGTCTACGTGTAGACCTTGTCTATCAACAACATAACTTAAATATCGAAGTGAAGACAAACAAAAATTACATTTTTCCCTATTCAGACGTAACCCGGCGTCGCCAATTCTACGAAGAACTTCCCTCAAAACCTCTACGTGTTTTTCGAACGTATTCGCCAGGATGATGATGTCATCCAGGTAAACGAATACGTGTGGCTCCAAATCAGCTCCGATCACCGTATCGATAAATCTCTGCCACGTGGCAGGCGCATTATGCAGGCCATAGGGCATTCGCTTAAACTGGTAAAGTCCCCGACCTGGGACCGTAAAAGCGGTGAACGCCCTTGACTTTTCCGCGACTGGAATCTGCCAATACGCTGATTTGATATCCAAGCTTGAAAGATACTTGGCATCTTTCAGCTTATCCAACGTTGCGGAGATATACGGCAACGGGTAACTATCACGCTCGGTGTGCTTGTTGAGTGCTCTATAGTCGACACAAAATCGATAAGAGCCGTCCTTCTTCTTGATCATGACCACCGGTGAGGCCCACGGACTGTGAGAGACCTCGATCACGTCCTTCTCCAACATCTGCTCGATTTCCGCGTCGATGTGCTTCTGGATGGCTGGAGACACTGGGTAGTATCTCTGCTTGATGGGCTCCACATTTGGCTTTGGTCTGATCCGATGTTCGACCAAATGTGTGCAACCAAGACCCTCGGGCATCGCCTCAAAAATCTCTCCTACTAGTCGTTCCAACGACGCGGCTTCGCTAGAGGTCAACTCCGACCTTTCCACGATGCTTGCCACTGCCGACACTTCTACCCTATCGCTAAACCTCCACTGATTTCTGACTACATCCGGGACAATGCCCGCCTTGACCCAAAAGTCAATGCCT
Source organism: Pherbina coryleti (assembly GCA_943735915.1). Classification (NCBI taxonomy): domain Eukaryota; kingdom Metazoa; phylum Arthropoda; class Insecta; order Diptera; family Sciomyzidae; genus Pherbina; species Pherbina coryleti. The sequence goes on along the minus strand of OX030948.1, from coordinate 97,525,120 downwards.
AAAATCAGGTTTTGCGGTAAGCCTGGTATAACGAGGCACTCTATGAGGACCGACTTGCCCTCGACCTCGATTGGAAGTGTGATAACTCTATACCCCAAGAACTTAAAATATCCCACCCTAGGCGACCAATGATGGTCCTTAAAGCTCCTGAATCTAACAAACCTCTCAGCAAAACTCCATTAATCCTAACACCTAAATACGGCCTATTGTCTAATTCTTTTTTTAAGAGTGTGAACCCTAATCTAACCTCATGACAACAATTTTCTATGTCCCTATCTACCCTAGCCAGCTGGTTGCTCGCAGGCAACCCGTTCATTCTCGGCGAGCTCCTTGCCCTGCGTCTGCATGGGCTCGCAACACATTTCCCGACATGTTCGGGTTAGGTCCCTCCCGTGGCCCATCTCGGTCTCTATCTGCCTCGACCCTGAACCCGCGTCTGTCAGACGGCCCTGCTCTATTCGAGCACCGAGGACAGTCACGCTTCATGTACCCGGCTATCCCGCAGCCGTAGCACTTAATTCCCTTTGGACAATTGACCGAAACATGTCCAAAACGTCTGCAATTAAAGCACCGGAACGTCGGTTGTGGTGGCGAAGAAATCCTGCGTTCCAATCCAATCGTTGCGCCCTGAGCGGGGCGTTCACTTCTGCTACAGTGGGCTCTGCTGACACGTACGCTAAGTCCGGCTCCAATAGATTTCTGGAACGACTGCTTGGCGGCGGGACGAATGATTCCACATTCGTTCGAACAGCTTCCAACTTACGACCTAACGAGACTAACTCTGAAAGAGTGGTTGGCTCAGCTAAGCCTAGCTGAGTTTGGGAAAAAAGGTGTCAAATTCGACATTACCAACCCTAACATGCGACGCTCTGATAGAGGTTCGGCCAGCCGACCAAATAAGCCTCTCATCGCCGCTACAAAAATTCCTATGGACTCATTGCCCCCTTGAGTCCTTCTCCTGATCTCGTCCATAAGCAACTCATCATAATTTGGTGGGAGAAACTCAAGTTTCAACTCCCTTACCAACTCCTGCCAACCTGACACGGTCTTACGTACCGCACGGAACCACAAAAGCGCCTTACCGCTAAACAAATCTACCGCCCCTCTGAAAAGTTGGGTCTTACTGACCCCTCGAGCTTCACAAAGCTCATCTACCCTCTCTAAAAATGAACTTAAGGACACTCCTACCTTTTCTCCAGAAAACTTCAACTCCCACTTTGACAAATTTTCAATTTTTTCCGGATACTGCAGACCTCCCTCTACGCTAACCGAGCGACCTGTCACGGGTACCGGTTGCGCCGGTGGAACATCGTCCTCAACCGCAGCAGTTTTTTGTAGCGTGGCCTTGGCTTGGCCATCTCCTCCGTAGTTTTGACGGGTTTTGGTGATACCTCGTCTTTCTCATCCTGCACACCAGCTAGCTCCAGAAGATCCGTCAGGAGCAACATCAGCCGGTTCCTCAGCTCCATCTGTTCGGATACCATACTGGCTGACGTAGGCCTAGACCGGTTAACCCGACCAACGCTCCACTCGAGCTTGGTCATAATCTTCATGTACTCTGAAGACTTCGGGTCCTGTGGTGGGTTCTCCATTAGTGCCTCGATCTCCACGATCTTCGCCTCCAACGCTGCCTTATCCTCGGAGAACTCGAACGGGTACACGGCGAAGATGTCGACCGAGTCTCTGCGCTCTAGGTGCCTTGACGCTCTCATAGAGTCAACCGTACCTGTTGGTAACCCACGAGACTCCATCTCGTACACCAACTATTCTTGGTTTAGCCGGTTGATCTCCATGGTATCAGATCAAAAGAAGACAAAAAAAAAATAAACAACGATAAAAAACTAAAATCGCTGAAAACCTACTACAAAATAAGAAAAATAGAAAAGAAAAGACAAACAAGCCCGGACGTATACTAAAATAAAGCAAAAACCCCAAAAACGAAATGGATAAAACCAAAAATATATATATGTTACTGGACCAACAACAACCGTCGGACCAGTATTAAAATAAAAACGCAATAAGTAAATTCTCTGAAATATTCAGAGACGGACCGACCTCAAATGTCGAACCAGCGACCAATAACACGCGCGCGGATAAATAATGGTACTTCGACTTTTAAATTTTATATTTTTTTTTGTTTTTAATAAAAAAAAGAAATAAAAAGAATAAAACAACAGAAAAACAATATAAAAAAATATATATAATAAAAAAATAAAGTATGGAATAAAAGCAGTAAAAATAAAAATAAAAAAGCTATTCAAATTAAATTAAACTCCCTTCGCGTACCTTACTTTTCCTCGTGTGACGACACCTAATTCCCTGTATTGAAATTCACCGAACTTTACTGTTCGAGTTAAATTCCAGTACGACTTGTATTAATTTTTCTTTGATTTCAATTTAATTATTACTTAATTTAAGCTTAATTGCGATTTAATTTTAATTTTATGTTTTTTTAATATTAAGGTAGTTTTGATTTAACTTATAATTTAATTTGTTATTTAATTTTTTTTTTTAACTTGATTTTATTTTAAGTTCATTCTTTTTCCACTTTAATGTAACTTTATTTAATTTTAATTTATTTTCAGATCAATCTCAATTTAATTTCAATTTATTTTTTTGTTAATTTTCACTTAACTTTTACGTTACTTTTAATTTAGTTTTTGATTTTAATCCAATTTTAATTTAGTTCCAATATAATTTTAATTTAATTTGAATTTGATTCCAATTCGACTTTAATCCAATTCTAATTTAATTTCAACCCGAGTTCAATTTAATTCCAATTGAATTTTAATTCACTCCCAATTCAATTCCAATCCAATATTAATTTAATTTTAATTTGATTTTAATTTAATTTTAATTTTAATTTAATTTTAATTTTAATTTAATGTTAATTTAATGTTAATTTAATATTAATTTAATTTTAATTTAATTTTGATTTAATTTTAATTGAATTTTTAATTTAATTTGGATTTAATTTTAATTTCATTTAATTTTATTTTTAATTTGAACTTTATTTTACTTTATTCTTAGTTTGATTTTAATTTAATTTTAATTTAATTTTTATTTTAATTTAATGTTAATTTAATTTTAATTTAATTTTGATTTAATTTTGATTGAATTTTTAATTTAATTTTAATTTAGGTTTAATTTACTTTAAATTTAATTTTAATTTTATTTTACTTTAATTTTAATTTAATTTTAATTTAGTTTTAATCTAATGTTAATTTAATTTAATTTTTTTTTCCACTAAGGATCCCACCTGGCCCACTGTGCGCATGAAAACAAGCAAATCAGCTAAGCACACAAAACCGATGAAAGAAAAAAACCAAAATTTTTTGTTCGAAATTGTGCCCTCGCTCACTGGCAAATAAGAGCTACGACCTGACAAAATAAAGAAACAAAATATGGAACGAACTCACCGGGTATTCCTGTGGTCCTGTATATGCTTCAACTAAATCCCACTGCTGAAAATGTCCGCTGACGGCAATCGCTGCTCCGCTGCTAATTTTCCAACGCTGCAACAAGTTACCAGCGCTGCAATGTCCGCTGCTCTGCTCCCTACAAACGCCACGAAAACAACAAAACGCTAACCACCGTCGCCCAGTTTCTGGAAGAAAACTTTATTAGTTTAAGTTAATTATAATAGGTTTTGTTTGTTTTGTTTTTTTTTTTTTTAACCGTGTGTGTCCAAAATTAACTTAAAAATGTCTGTCCGAATCTATACAGCGATGTCCGTCCGAATATTTACAAAATGTCCGTCCGAAGTTGTGTTTGACTAAAAAAAAATGTCCGTCCTAAACGCACAAGTGCCCGTCCGAACCGAAATATCCGTCCTGCGCAGCACTAGGTGGAACCGACGATTTCCACCACTCCACTTAAGTATACACAGTATTTTAATCGCGCACACTTATTTATTTATTAATTTAATATTAAAAACGGTTACCGGCACGATCGCGAATTTAACACTTATTTAATGCGTGAACAGCTGATTTACTTATCTTGATGTGGAACCCAAGTGCACAATAGTGCCGACGACAAGGGTTGCCACCTGCTCAGCGGAGACGGGTGTGGGTATTTATAACACAACGAACGTATTGACGCGAAGGACAACGATTCAGGTGTGTTTGATAAGACTTTTTAATCAAAGTCTTACCAAACTTATGCACAGTGGGACGGAAAGATAAATTGATCGACAAAAGTATAATATAAATATATTAAAGTATTTCGGAAAAAAAAGATACAGTAGTTTCGACTATGTCGTAACACAAGACGTAGAATTATTCAATTCGCTTTTGATGACATCTTTTTTAAAAATATTTATTCCATACACCTGAGGATATGACCTTTAAGAGAGTGCCGGAGAGGGTTAATATGTATCACCAACCCCCATTACTTTTGCAAAAGGAACATTTTTGCCTTTGACACCTATTCCCTCCGACCACTCCTTAGGGGCGCTCCCATACAAATTTTATGCTTTTGTCGATAAAACCGGAAACTGTCCATAAATAGGTAGAAAACTTAAACAAGCAAACAAAATTTGTTCAATGCTATCAAGTTCAACAACCCATGTGTCAAAATTTCACTGTCGATAATATGCCCGGATATTTAATTGGCTGCGTTTGACATTTCAATAACAGATTCTGTTAAAAAAGCATGCCCCTCAAAATTACTCAGTATTACTGGGCTACGCGAGTCTGTTAAAAACAACATGCCCCCAAAAGTATGCTTTTTTTTAATTAGAAGATTTATGTCTTCACGCTAGATGGCGCTGTCTTCGCCGTCGAAAAAACCGGAAGCCGTCGATAAATAGGTAGCAAGTTTAAGCAAACAAAAACATCAAATGTTGGCTTTATATTTCATGTAATTGTGTAAAATTGATATAAGTTAGACAGTTCTAACATGAATTTTTGTCGCATTGAGGATCAAGCAGACCAACAAGTGCTAAGATCAACATTGTACGATTAGTACTTTAGGCCCACCAAAGGCTCAAAAAGTAATGTAAATTCCGACACCTGATCACTATCAACCACCCTACTTACCTCCGAGAACGACGTATTCTACGTCAAAAGTTGTAATAAAAAGTTATCGCGATAGAAAAATAATTACCCAATTTTTGGGTCGCACTCTAATTGCGGGTTCAAGGGGACCACTTGAACCCTCACACGATTCCACCGGTGGAATCAATTGATTTCACCTGTTCCGGACGGAACTAGGCTCGAGTGCGCGGGGCCTAATACAAAAAAACGCGTCAAAGCGAGTACAGACCAAAAATAAGCACGCGATAGACAAGTACGGAGAAAAAAAGACGCGCGGTAATACTAGAAAAATAATAATAGAAAAATTTACCGGACAATCAAAAAGTAAGCACGGTGTGTGGTGAGCGCACCAACACACACAAACAAATACACAAATATGTATATAATAAAAAAGTACTCCCTGACTTTTCCCAGGTCCTGGTCTTTAGCTCCTCCTCGCTCCAGCGGCTCCCGATCCAAAAATCCCACCGACTCCGTCTGTCCTGGTGGGCTCGACAGCGTCACTGGAACCACTACACTTCCGATATTTATATATATATATATATATATATATATCTACATATATATATATATATATCCTTTTTATATTCTGTTCTTTCTCGACGTTTTGTCGGAAAAATCACTTGGCAAATTTTTTCCACAACACACTACCACTTTGGCACACTACCACCTTGCTTCGATGTTCAGAACAAACTGAACTGCCAACCAGCGGTGCAGACTGACGATGCTTAGGTTCCACAAGATGGGAACCTAAACACAGCCATCTTTTTTCTAGCATAGATGCGGTTTTCGCAGAAACCGGTATTCGCACCTGAAGGCTTTGCTCACACCTATTTTTAAAATCGTTTTACGGATTTTTTAAGGTGCATCTTGAGCAAATTTAAATAAAACCTTCTACCCACCAAGTGTTTTTCTACATCTTGGCGGCATCTATACTAGTATTGGTGTGGCAACACTCCACACCTTCCACAGCCCACAATGGCTACCCTCATTGTGACTTGGCCAAGTGATTTTTACTTTTTTTCACAATAACAGTTCTAGTCCTGTTCGTTTTATTTGTCGCGCAATTCCGTGCGTTCAGTCACTCCTGGGATTTCTGTTTCGTCGAGCATGGAGCACAAGGAGAAACTTTAGCCAAACCGAAGCACAAAAGTAATAATTAAAGTGGTTTATTGACCACTGGAGCGCATGTGTGTGTTGGGCGCCACTCCAAACGCACAGTGATTCGTCCGGAAAAAACAAATTAATAATTTTTCACATAAAATGGCCGCCGTGTAGTTTTGTCCGCACTTCACTTTGGCGCAACTAAATTTTTAGACCGCGACAACCCCACCCCCACCTCCACGAAAGTTGCTCGGTATCTGATAACCGAGAAACTTTCGTTACAGAAAATTAACCTAGGGGATACTAAGTTTCTCCTACATGTGGCCGTAGATCCTGTACGTGCCACGTCCCTTTCTCACGCCCATCCTCATCTTCGAGGACATAAGTCCAGGGAGATACCTTCTTTTTAACCCTATATGGTCCTATAAACTTGGGTGCTAATTTTGCTGCAAAGTAATTGGCTGCATCGGACAGCACAAAATTCCGTCTCCAGACTAATTCGTTCGGTAAGTATTGTACATCCCTACGTCTCAGATTATAGGTCTTTGCCATCTTGGCGCTCGCTATTTCCATTTTCGTCCGTACGTCTTGCCTCAACTTGGCCATAAGTTCCGCTGGTTCCTCACTATTATTACAAGTCGGTTCGTCTAAGTCATCCTTTCGTCGATAGTCCCTATCTCCCCGGACCGCCATGTTCCTGCCAAATTCACAAAATAAGGAGATTGCCCTATCACCTCGTGCTGCGATGTGCGAATGCAGTAGGCTACTTTAGCCAAGTGTGTATCCCACGTTTCGTGATTTTCAGAAATATAAGCCCTAAGGGTTGTCTTAATGATCTGATTAATCCACTCGGCCGGGTTCGCCTGCGGATGATAGTTGGCAGTGAACCTGAGCCGGACTCCAAAGGAGTCACACAAGGACTGCAGTTCTCTGCTCTTGAATTGAGGGCCATTGTCGCACACTATTGACCTAGAGACGCCAAAGAGTAAGAATACGTTGTTCTCCAGCTCTTTGCAGATGCTTTTTGCCGTTGCTGAACGTAACGGAAACAAAAGCGGGAATTTGGTGAAGTAGTCAACCACAGTTAAAATATAACTGTAACCTTGACTAGACTTCACAAGGGGTCCTACCAGATCCACGGAGATCATCTCCCATGGCTCCAAATCCTTGATCCTACCTACCATTCCACCAGCTGGCTTCCTATTGTCTGGTTTCACTTTTTGGCAAACCTGACATCCTTTAATATACCTAGCTATATCTGCCTTCATATTTGGCCAATAGTATTTTTCGGCCACCCTAGCTGACGTCTTTCGTACGCCCATGTGTCCTGACAACGGGTCATCATGACACTCGCGCAACGCTTCTTTTCTCTCACTTTTCCCTAACACTCGCTTCCACTCATAAGCCCTATCATAAACGCTGCTACACCCTGCCTTAACGTGTTTGTACAAAACGCCGTTTTCGACGCGCCACGCGGAAAAATCGAGGGGCGTCTGTGCCACCTTATTGCTCATGTCCATTACCCAAGGGTCCGTTGGTCCTTCGGTGATCTCACTGATTACTGGAACACTCCGTGACAGCATATCCGGGACAACATGGTCCTTGCCCTTGCGATGCACGATTTCAAAATCGTACTGCTGTAGTTTAAGGGTCCACCTGGCCAGTCTTCCGCAGGGGTCCTTCAAGTTGTTCAGCCACACGAGCGAGTAGTGATCAGTTACCACCGTAAAATGAATTCCCTCGATGTATGGACGCAGCTTCTCGACTGCCCACAAAACTGCCAGACACTCCTTCTCCGTTGTGGAATAATTTTTTTCACACTTACTAAGCGACCTACTCAAGTAAGAAATTACCTTTTCGCCCTCATCAAACTGCTGGGTCAGGACTGCGCCTATGCCAAAATCAGAGGCGTCAGTTTGAACAGAAAAGGGTCTATCAAAATGTGGGCAACTTAAAACAGGGGCAGTGACAAGGCGCTCTTTGGCCTTCAGGAAACTATCTTCGCACTCCGCCGACCAGTGAAATCTCTTGTTTTTCTTTAGAAGATCCGTAAGTGGTTTCACTAGATCGGCGAAGTTTGGTACAAAACGCCTGTACCAAGAGATAGTACCTACAAACGAACGAACTTCTTTAACATTCCTGGGGGCGGTTATTTTCAACATCGCCTCCACCTTTTCTGGGTCTACGTGTAGACCTTGTCTATCAACAACATAACTTAAATATCGAAGTGAAGACAAACAAAAATTACATTTTTCCCTATTCAGACGTAACCCGGCGTCGCCAATTCTACGAAGAACTTCCCTCAAAACCTCTACGTGTTTTTCGAACGTATTCGCCAGGATGATGATGTCATCCAGGTAAACGAATACGTGTGGCTCCAAATCAGCTCCGATCACCGTATCGATAAATCTCTGCCACGTGGCAGGCGCATTATGCAGGCCATAGGGCATTCGCTTAAACTGGTAAAGTCCCCGACCTGGGACCGTAAAAGCGGTGAACGCCCTTGACTTTTCCGCGACTGGAATCTGCCAATACGCTGATTTGATATCCAAGCTTGAAAGATACTTGGCATCTTTCAGCTTATCCAACGTTGCGGAGATATACGGCAACGGGTAACTATCACGCTCGGTGTGCTTGTTGAGTGCTCTATAGTCGACACAAAATCGATAAGAGCCGTCCTTCTTCTTGATCATGACCACCGGTGAGGCCCACGGACTGTGAGAGACCTCGATCACGTCCTTCTCCAACATCTGCTCGATTTCCGCGTCGATGTGCTTCTGGATGGCTGGAGACACTGGGTAGTATCTCTGCTTGATGGGCTCCACATTTGGCTTTGGTCTGATCCGATGTTCGACCAAATGTGTGCAACCAAGACCCTCGGGCATCGCCTCAAAAATCTCTCCTACTAGTCGTTCCAACGACGCGGCTTCGCTAGAGGTCAACTCCGACCTTTCCACGATGCTTGCCACTGCCGACACTTCTACCCTATCGCTAAACCTCCACTGATTTCTGACTACATCCGGGACAATGCCCGCCTTGACCCAAAAGTCAATGCCTAAAATCAGGTTTTGCGGTAAGCCTGGTATAACGAGGCACTCTATGAGGACCGACTTGCCCTCGACCTCGATTGGAAGTGTGATAACTCTATACCCCAAGAACTTAAAATATCCCACCCTAGGCGACCAATGATGGTCCTTAAAGCTCCTGAATCTAACAAACCTCTCAGCAAAACTCCATTAATCCTAACACCTAAATACGGCCTATTGTCTAATTCTTTTTTTAAGAGTGTGAACCCTAATCTAACCTCATGACAACAATTTTCTATGTCCCTATCTACCCTAGCCAGCTGGTTGCTCGCAGGCAACCCGTTCATTCTCGGCGAGCTCCTTGCCCTGCGTCTGCATGGGCTCGCAACACATTTCCCGACATGTTCGGGTTAGGTCCCTCCCGTGGCCCATCTCGGTCTCTATCTGCCTCGACCCTGAACCCGCGTCTGTCAGACGGCCCTGCTCTATTCGAGCACCGAGGACAGTCACGCTTCATGTACCCGGCTATCCCGCAGCCGTAGCACTTAATTCCCTTTGGACAATTGACCGAAACATGTCCAAAACGTCTGCAATTAAAGCACCGGAACGTCGGTTGTGGTGGCGAAGAAATCCTGCGTTCCAATCCAATCGTTGCGCCCTGAGCGGGGCGTTCACTTCTGCTACAGTGGGCTCTGCTGACACGTACGCTAAGTCCGGCTCCAATAGATTTCTGGAACGACTGCTTGGCGGCGGGACGAATGATTCCACATTCGTTCGAACAGCTTCCAACTTACGACCTAACGAGACTAACTCTGAAAGAGTGGTTGGCTCAGCTAAGCCTAGCTGAGTTTGGGAAAAAAGGTGTCAAATTCGACATTACCAACCCTAACATGCGACGCTCTGATAGAGGTTCGGCCAGCCGACCAAATAAGCCTCTCATCGCCGCTACAAAAATTCCTATGGACTCATTGCCCCCTTGAGTCCTTCTCCTGATCTCGTCCATAAGCAACTCATCATAATTTGGTGGGAGAAACTCAAGTTTCAACTCCCTTACCAACTCCTGCCAACCTGACACGGTCTTACGTACCGCACGGAACCACAAAAGCGCCTTACCGCTAAACAAATCTACCGCCCCTCTGAAAAGTTGGGTCTTACTGACCCCTCGAGCTTCACAAAGCTCCTCTACCCTCTCTAAAAATGAACTTAAGGACACTCCTACCTTTTCTCCAGAAAACTTCAACTCCCACTTTGACAAATTTTCAATTTTTTCCGGATACTGCAGACCTCCCTCTACGCCGGTGGAACATCGTCCTCAACCGCAGCAGTTTTTTGTAGCGTGGCCTTGGCTTGGCCATCTCCTCCGTAGTTTTGACGGGTTTTGGTGATACCTCGTCTTTCTCATCCTGCACACCAGCTAGCTCCAGAAGATCCGTCAGGAGCAACATCAGCCGGTTCCTCAGCTCCATCTGTTCGGATACCATACTGGCTGACGTAGGCCTAGACCGGTTAACCCGACCAACGCTCCACTCGAGCTTGGTCATAATCTTCATGTACTCTGAAGACTTCGGGTCCTGTGGTGGGTTCTCCATTAGTGCCTCGATCTCCACGATCTTCGCCTCCAACGCTGCCTTATCCTCGGAGAACTCGAACGGGTACACGGCGAAGATGTCGACCGAGTCTCTGCGCTCTAGGTGCCTTGACGCTCTCATAGAGTCAACCGTACCTGTTGGTAACCCACGAGACTCCATCTCGTACACCAACTATTCTTGGTTTAGCCGGTTGATCTCCATGGTATCAGATCAAAAGAAGACAAAAAAAAATAAACAACGATAAAAAACTAAAATCGCTGAAAACCTACTACAAAATAAGAAAAATAGAAAAGAAAAGACAAACAAGCCCGGACGTATACTAAAATAAAGCAAAAACCCCAAAAACGAAATGGATAAAACCAAAAATATATATATGTTACTGGACCAACAACAACCGTCGGACCAGTATTAAAATAAAAACGCAATAAGTAAATTCTCTGAAATATTCAGAGACGGACCGACCTCAAATGTCGAACCAGCGACCAATAACACGCGCGCGGATAAATAATGGTACTTCGACTTTTAAATTTTATATTTTTTTTTGTTTTTAATAAAAAAAAGAAATAAAAAGAATAAAACAACAGAAAAACAATATAAAAAAATATATATAATAAAAAAATAAAGTATGGAATAAAAGCAGTAAAAATAAAAATAAAAAAGCTATTCAAATTAAATTAAACTCCCTTCGCGTACCTTACTTTTCCTCGTGTGACGACACCTAATTCCCTGTATTGAAATTCACCGAACTTTACTGTTCGAGTTAAATTCCAGTACGACTTGTATTAATTTTTCTTTGATTTCAATTTAATTATTACTTAATTTAAGCTTAATTGCGATTTAATTTTAATTTTATGTTTTTTTAATATTAAGGTAGTTTTGATTTAACTTATAATTTAATTTGTTATTTAATTTTTTTTTAACTTGATTTTATTTTAAGTTCATTCTTTTTCCACTTTAATGTAACTTTATTTAATTTTAATTTATTTTCAGATCAATCTCAATTTAATTTCAATTTATTTTTTTGTTAATTTTCACTTAACTTTTACGTTACTTTTAATTTAGTTTTTGATTTTAATCCAATTTTAATTTAGTTCCAATATAATTTTAATTTAATTTGAATTTGATTCCAATTCGACTTTAATCCAATTCTAATTTAATTTCAACCCGAGTTCAATTTAATTCCAATTGAATTTTAATTCACTCCCAATTCAATTCCAATCCAATATTAATTTAATTTTAATTTGATTTTAATTTAATTTTAATTTTAATTTTAATTTAAATTTAATTTTAATTTTAATTTAATGTTAATTTAATGTTAATTTAATATTAATTTAATTTTAATTTAATTTTGATTTAATTTTAATTGAATTTTTAATTTAATTTTGATTTAATTTTAATTTCATTTAATTTTATTTTTAATTTGAACTTTATTTTACTTTATTCTTAGTTTGATTTTAATTTAATTTTAATTTAATTTTTATTTTAATTTAATGTTAATTTAATTTTAATTTAATTTTGATTTAATTTTGATTGAATTTTTAATTTAATTTTAATTTAGGTTTAATTTACTTTAAATTTAATTTTAATTTTATTTTACTTTAATTTTAATTTAATTTTAATTTAGTTTTAATCTAATGTTAATTTAATTTAATTTTTTTTTCCACTAAGGATCCCACCTGGCCCACTGTGCGCATGAAAACAAGCAAATCAGCTAAGCACACAAAACCGATGAAAGAAAAAAACCAAAATTTTTTGTTCGAAATTGTGCCCTCGCTCACTGGCAAATAAGAGCTACGACCTGACAAAATAAAGAAACAAAATATGGAACGAACTCACCGGGTATTCCTGTGGTCCTGTATATGCTTCAACTAAATCCCACTGCTGAAAATGTCCGCTGACGGCAATCGCTGCTCCGCTGCTAATTTTCCAACGCTGCAACAAGTTACCAGCGCTGCAATGTCCGCTGCTCTGCTCCCTACAAACGCCACGAAAACAACAAAACGCTAACCACCGTCGCCCAGTTTCTGGAAGAAAACTTTATTAGTTTAAGTTAATTATAATAGGTTTTGTTTTTGTTTTTTTTTTTTTTAACCGTGTCTGTCCAAAATTAACTTAAAAATGTCTGTCCGAATCTATACAGCGATGTCCGTCCGAATATTTACAAAATGTCCGTCCGAAGTTGTGTTTGACTAAAAAAAAATGTCCGTCCTAAACGCACAAGTGCCCGTCCGAACCGAAATATCCGTCCTGCGCAGCACTAGGTGGAACCGACGATTTCCACCACTCCACTTAAGTATACACAGTATTTTAATCGCGCACACTTATTTATTTATTAATTTAATATTAAAAACGGTTACCGGCACGATCGCGAATTTAACACTTATTTAATGCGTGAACAGCTGATTTACTTATCTTGATGTGGAACCCAAGTGCACAATAGTGCCGACGACAAGGGTTGCCACCTGCTCAGCGGAGACGGGTGTGGGTATTTATAACACAACGAACGTATTGACGCGAAGGACAACGATTCAGGTGTGTTTGATAAGACTTTTTAATCAAAGTCTTACCAAACTTATGCACAGTGGGACGGAAAGATAAATTGATCGACAAAAGTATAATATAAATATATTAAAGTATTTCGGAAAAAAAAGATACAGTAGTTTCGACTATGTCGTAACACAAGACGTAGAATTATTCAATTCGCTTTTGATGACATCTTTTTTAAAAATATTTATTCCATACACCTGAGGATATGACCTTTAAGAGAGTGCCGGAGAGGGTTAATATGTATCACCAACCCCCATTACTTTTGCAAAAGGAACATTTTTGCCTTTGACACCTATTCCCTCCGACCACTCCTTAGGGGCGCTCCCATACAAATTTTATGCTTTTGTCGATAAAACCGGAAACTGTCCATAAATAGGTAGAAAACTTAAACAAGCAAACAAAATTTGTTCAATGCTATCAAGTTCAACAACCCATGTGTCAAAATTTCACTGTCGATAATATGCCCGGATATTTAATTGGCTGCGTTTGACATTTCAATAACAGATTCTGTTAAAAAAGCATGCCCCTCAAAATTACTCAGTATTACTGGGCTACGCGAGTCTGTTAAAAACAACATGCCCCCAAAAGTATGCTTTTTTTTAATTAGAAGATTTATGTCTTCACGCTAGATGGCGCTGTCTTCGCCGTCGAAAAAACCGGAAGCCGTCGATAAATAGGTAGCAAGTTTAAGCAAACAAAAACATCAAATGTTGGCTTTATATTTCATGTAATTGTGTAAAATTGATATAAGTTAGACAGTTCTAACATGAATTTTTGTCGCATTGAGGATCAAGCAGACCAACAAGTGCTAAGATCAACATTGCACGATTAGTACTTTAGGCCCACCAAAGGCTCAAAAAGTAATGTAAATTCCGACACCTGATCACTATCAACCACCCTACTTACCTCCGAGAACGACGTATTCTACGTCAAAAGTTGTAATAAAAAGTTATCGCGATAGAAAAATAATTACCCAATTTTTGGGTCGCACTCTAATTGCGGGTTCAAGGGGACCACTTGAACCCTCACACGATTCCACCGGTGGAATCAATTGATTTCACCTGTTCCGGACGGAACTAGGCTCGACCAGGACCTGGGAAAAGTCAGGGAGTACTTTTTTATTATATACATATTTGTGTATTTGTTTGTGTGTGTTGGAAGTTGTGGTCGGAGCAGGCTGGAGAGTCGATTCACAGGGAATTTAACAAGTTTTGGGAGCGATTTAAAATTAATCTTATCGAAGATTCTTCACACTCAAGTCGCTTAAAAAATGCTGCAGTGACATTTACTTCGCAACATTTGTAATAAATGATAGATGTATATAGCCCAAGTCAAATTTATTTACACTTTCAGAAGAAATAGATTAAAGAAAGCGCTTGCCTTTTTTGTTGTTTGCATAATTCGCAAAGAAATTGTGGACTGATGAGTCTTCCTGTAAATTCGAGGAGTCTTTTGGAAAAACATTCATGTATCTTCCTTAAATCCTAAAAAGTACGGTCGTGCAGCACTTATGTTTGTAAATAATTGTGTTTATTGACTCCAAGAAAGGCTGTGTAAATACTTCTGACGCCAGAGAAAAACATTTAAAAATATTAGCGATGTGTAAATAGTTTTGACTATGGCTGAATTTCTGAGAGGCTGTCCAATTTGACTCAATTTAAGTATAAAAGTGATTACGTAATTTATGGACGGGACGGGATAGTGGAATAAGTCTACAAGGGATACCACTTAAAAAAAAAACGCGCCGCGATATTTATCTCCGTAGATGGTGTGGAAACAATATCCCAATTCTCAATATTTTACACGCATACACACACACAAACACACACGTAGGTATAATATATATATAAATGTATACAAACATACATACATCCATACATATATAAACACTTTTATACTTGAATATATTGCGCTGTCTAATGTACAAGGTGGTTCAATCACGTGAAAATGCAAAAATTGAGATATTTTTAAAACGAAATCAGCTGGGATTTTAATTCAAAGTGATATTTCATCAGAAAAGCATTACAAACACTTGGAGACATTCAGTTTACGTTGCCATTTTAGGTCAACTTGAAGTTGCTTCAGGAGCAGTGTGAGCAGCTATTTTAAACTAAAGGACAAGATTTACAAACAATTAAGAGGAATGCCTATTGGATCACCAGCGTCACCAGTGATTGCCGATATAATTATGGAGGAGTTATTAGACAAGACACTGGAAACACTTGAGACGAAACCCAGACTTATGACTAAATATGTCGATGATCTATTTGCAATAGTGAAAACAGACCAAATACAAATAACTCTAGATGCACTGAACAAATTTCACAAAAATATTAAATTCACCAAGGAGGAAGAAAATAATGGACAATTAACCTACCTAGACACACTCATAATAAGAAATGACAACAAATTAATTATCGATTGGTATAAAAAATCTATGGCCTCCGGACGTCTCATCAATTTTTACTCGAAACACCCCAAACGAGTAATTATAAATACTGCTTACAACTTTATAAACAAAGTCCTGGATATTAGTAATAAAGAATTTCATCGTGACAATATCATTAAAATCACGACTATATTGCGAAAAAATGAGTTCTCGAAAATGACAATAGAAGGCTTAATTGACAAATATTACAAAATGAAAAACAAGGAGGATAAAGAAGATAACAACACCAAAATATTCAAATCTATGACATACATCCCAGGACTTTCGGAGAGAATTATAAATTCAAGGTTGTATGTATAACAAAGAAAAAATAAAATTAGCTTTAAAAACCAATAATACTGTACAACAATTGTACAGTAACACAAAAACAAAAATTGATAAACTTGACAAATCCAATGTAATTTACAAAATTACATGCAACGGTGACGGGTCCAACGTATGTGACCAGGCATATGTTGGGACAACTAAAAACAAGCTACGGACAAGAATTTCTTCGCATCGATCGGACCAAAAAGCTCGCAGATTTTTGGAACAAAAAACAGCACTTGCAGCTCACTGTATAGAACATGGACACACGCCTGATTTTGACAATGTGGAGATATTACAACAAGACAACAATTACTTTAGACGATATACATTAGAAATGCTCCACATCATAAGCTTACCAGAAAAGAAGAGACTTAACTACCAAACAGACACAGACAGGTGCGCACACATATACAGGAAGTATGTTAAAAACAACAATTAAGAACCTGACGGCAGAAGAAGTGGGTGTTTTTTGTTTATTAAAGTAATGATTAACACTAATCATTAAAAATCTGTGATATAAATGTTAAATGTAAAATGTCAATTGTTGAATGTTAAATACTTAATGTTTTAATTGTTTAAATTGTAAGTAAAGTTGCGTAAAGTGAAAGGAATTGTTAAAAATTATTGTAAATGTTTTCAGATTCCCCTGATGATGATTGCCGACGGTGATCGAAATATCGGAAAATAAAAATTAAAAATCAAAACAAAAAAGTTTTTCATTTTTAATATTTTGGACCTTGAGCCCGCAAAATTCAACATATAAAAATATTTTAATATATTAACATATCTTCATAACATACTTGAGTAGTAATTAAAGCAACCAATATCAACATATACCAATATAACACATAATAGCAAATAAAACATAAACATTTGTTCTAACATTACACATTAGTGCAAATAATATAAGCATATATACCAAGAAACATATAAAATAAAGATGCATATAAAAGGAATCATAAGCAATCATCTTTGAAACAGCTCCATCCAAACCGAATCCGAATTTAAGTCAAGAACAATTTGTATTTATTTTTATTTATTTTTTTTGATTTTAATTTGTTTTATTATTTTAATATCCATTTTTAATAAATTAATTTTTATTAATTAATAGTAAATAATATAATACAAGCAAAAAATTAAGTTAAAACAAAATATAAGCTATTCATATAAATTAAAACAAAATTAAAAATCACATTGATACATTTCAATCTACATAATGTTAGAAAGTTTTAACAAACCAAACAAATCAAATAGACGCAAGCAAATAAAACAAACTAGCATAAAACTAACGCAAATCAAACATAAAAGCATACGTAGCAAGGAATCATAGAACCAAACCAAAGAGTAAAAGTCAATGAAAATAACTAAAAAAATAAAAATGTAAACAAACATAATTTCCTTACCTTTTCTTAAAAGGTTTTTCATCCTTACCAGATGCTCCTTTTCCCGACGGTCATTTTCTGCTTCTTTATGCTCTATCTCCATCTGCAGAATCTTAATCCTCATCTCATGCTCTATCTTCATAGTAGTCTTTGTGAGCTTAAAAATTTCCATCTTCATTTCTTCCTATGTTGCCTGAAATGAAAAATTTATTTGATTATTTCATTTCTTTTCGACAACAATAAATTTTTGTTTTCATCTTCTTCTGATGACCAGGCAATATTTCAACATCATTTATTGTTGAAGTAGCTACACTTCCTGTTGGAACAAAGACCGGCTCCTCAACTTCTTCGATTAGGTATTCAATATTGTCCTATTGACAAATATATTCATATAAAAACGATATGAAATCGGTTATGTTTAAGGGAGTGGTAAGGTTTGACAACTTTATTTTTTTCATTTTTTTTATTTTTGTTTCTGAAATTACAACATCTGAAGAATATTGTATTAAATTTTTAGGTCATTCGGAGCAAAACTAACGAAGTTACAGCAGGTTGAATGACCGTACCTCCAACTAGTGTTGCTAAGTGTACAAAACTTTAAATCGATTTTCTCAAACATGTAATTTTTAAAGTCGGTGACCAGCCTACAGAAAAAACTACTAAACCGATCGTTTTGAAATTTTGTACAAATATTCTACATATAAGGAGCTCTCTAGTGACGTCGAGTTTATTTTAATTTTTTAATTACTAACAATTTTACAATAACAAATAGGTAGATTTTTTCGTCAAAAATCGTCATTTTGGCTTCGAAATGGTGCCAAATATTGAAAAATTCAAAAAAGCTCGACGTCACTGGAGAGATAAAGTAATAAACTAAAGAAAGCATTTTGATTTTTTGGTTTCAGATGATCCAGTGATGCTGCAGGCTGGTCACCGCAAAAAGACTTTTTTTCGAGGCACCTGCGGAAATCTTCAATAAATCCGTTAATTCTCTCTATTTTTTAACAAAAATTTTTTCAAATATTCTTAAAATGTTGTACTTTCATATAATAATATGTAAAATAAACCTACTGTTATAGTTTTTTCTAAAAAAATTCATGAAAAACGGTCTTTTTTGGACGAAACAAACCTTAGCCCCCCCCCCCCCTTAATATATAAAATTTTTTTTTAAATCTTAATCATCTATTGAACAAAACGATAAAATGTTACATTGTTTTACATATTGTTTTGTAAGCACAGTAGAAGCTTTTTTCAAAAAACTTAGTTTAAAAGAAAGTATATAACAAACACAGTATGTTTTATAAAACACAGACATTAAAAGGAAAAATAACAAAAACCTAAACTGATAAGTAATGTTAAGCTAAAGAATAAAGAAAATAGAAAAAATAATTATTTACATAATTTAATGTTTTCTAGTATTATAAACTATATTATTGTCATAAGAATAAGCTCTGTGAAATAAAAGTAGCTTGTGGTCCGTAAATAGTGTACCATTTCGAAAAGAACGATTTATTTCAGAAAGGCAAGAATATCTCCCAAAATAGTCATAAGCAAGTAACGAGTTAAAATTAATATTATTAATATTATTTGAGAATTTTTCAAAGCACTTGATGTTGTGATTTATAATCAAATTATCAATTCTTGGACACTCTGCAGTTTCATAAAGTAAACAATTGCTTTCATATTTGAATGAACCACTTTTTCTATAAAAATTAGCAGCACTGCGGAGAATGCTTCGTTCAAAAACTCTAAGTATCTCCATTTGGTGAGAAGATAAATTGGGAATTTCACACCAAACACTGGAAGCGTATTTCAGTACAGGTCTGATATATGCTTTATAGATATTTACCTTAATGTGCGGTTGAATTAATTGATACCGTAGCAACCGATTTAGGGCAAATTTAGATTTTCTGGCTTTAATAACAATTGTTTTTACATGATGAATGAATTTATTGTTTCTGGGCATAAATAATCCAAGAACTCTTATATTATTTTTTGGTGTAATATAATGGCTGTTAATTGATATTTTCATATCTTTACAATCTTTTCTAAGTTTACTACTAGTGTCTTTCACCGAACCAACAAAATTAATCATTTCAGTTTTATTTTCATTTAATATTAATTTCCATCTTTTGAAGTAAATAACTAATTTAGCTAAATGAACATTGATTATATTTTGTGCTGTTGCAGTGTCATTATGAGTTAAGAAAATTTATGTGTCATCAGCATATTGAATTGTTTGAACATGCTCATCAGTGGGTAAATCGTACAGACACAAGTTAAACAAAATTGGAGAACAAACTATGTATCGAATGCTGATTTAAGATCTAAGGAAACAAAAGAAGTAGCTTTCCCAATATTCAAACCGCGAACAATATTCATTTGAAGTTTACCAAGAGCATGTTCAATTGAACTTACAACTACGTCACAATCGTATAGATTATAATCCACTTCAAATTTTTCTGGAATCAGTGACAACAAATCCGTATCTTCCCTATTTGCTGCTTGATTGAACCTAAATTAAGATTAAATTAATTGTTTTATCAAATAAAAAAAAAAAATTACCTTACGTCTGCAGGATTTCATTCCAAGCGTCCCGCTTCTGCCTGGACGTGTTGGTATTCACACTTTTGTTTTTCACGACAGCGATCTTTTCTGTTATTAGCTGCCAAAGATGTATCTATATTCACACAAAGAGAATGCTTAAATTTGTTATTAAATATATGAAAAAGATAAAATACATTACCTTATCAGTTGATTCCCAATTTTGAGACCGTTTTCTTTTTAATGCAGCATTCATTTTTTTGTTTTGTTTTGATTCGATGAGTAAGCTTTGAACAAAGCAAACGTCTGTAAAAATTTTTTAATAAATAAAAAAATATAAAAGAAACAATCCGCCTCGCTGGCGGATATAACTTTAGAAGTTATTTATTTATTATCTGCATCTCAAAGAAAAAGAAAAGCGGTAAGTTCAGACATAATCGATGTGGCAGCACCCTCCAAGTCTAAATTTTGCCCTCCAATCATTGTTTAAAATATAAACATTCAAAATTTAGCGGACCAATTTAAAATTAAAATCCCAAATATTGATTTCAAAATTAAAAATATAACCCAAAATAAATCAAAAATTTTTTTTAAGGACTCGAACCTTCATTCAGAAATTATGGCCCTACTGAAGGCTCAAAAATTGAGTCATTTACCTTTATTCCGAAAAACTTAAGACAAACAAGTCTAATCATTCTAGGTCTGCATTATCTTACAGATCTCATTGACATGAAATCGGAGCTTGATAGTATTATCCCTAATACTATAGAGAAGGTTGCAAAATTTCAAACTCCTTCTTCTATCAAAAGTAATTTTGATACAGGTCTTTTTTTAATTACACTTTTTCCAGGAAAAAAGTTTGGTGAAATATCCAAAATCAAAAAATTACTGCACCAAGTTATTTCATGGGAGTCCCCGAAGTCAAGAAGTAGGGAGGTGCAATGCAAGCGCTGTCAGCAATGGGGTTGCTAAAATTGCTAAAAATATTGCTAAAAATTGCAATAGATTTTATCGTTGTGTAAGTCAGGAACATTAGGGCGCATCGAATTACAATTTTTTTTTTCGAATTTCACATTCTAATTAAAAATAAATAACTTTTATTTTTTGAAGCTAGAGCTAAAAAACAATTGGCATTTTCTAATGTCCAATAAGCTGTTATTGTCTGTTTCTCTAGTCTTTTTAAATCACTGCCTAATCATGGTTCATTTGATTTTTCTAAAGCCTGTAACGCAGCTTTGTGTCGTGATCCTGTTAAAATTTCTCTCTCCAACTCTGCTAAACCTTCAATTATTAATAAATTTTTGGAAAGTTAGAAAGCAAATGCTCAATCCTGAGCAACAAAAATCGAAAAGTTTTTGAAAAATATCAATCATCTTTCAAAAGATGACTTTATAAAAGAGTGTTCTTCACTCTTGAATGAAGTTTTAGTTAAATATGGGGATATTAACATTAAAACATTTTTGTCTTTTAATGTTAGGTCACTGATTGACTCCAGTAGAGTTATTGAATTAAAAACAATTTCTTGATTTTAGTAAAATTGATATTAGCTTCATTCAAGAAACACATTAATCTCATGGGATGCGCTTGAATAATTATAATTTTTTGAAAGATTATAGTTCTCACGGTGTTGCTATTGCTGTAAAGAACAATATCAAATATTCTATTGTTTCTTTTTCTAATATTCTTTTCCCACATATATTTTTAGATATCTGTTTCGATTAATAGAGTTAAAAAAAAATTATTAGTTGGCTCAACTTATATTCATTGTAATTTTTCACCTGGTGCATTAGCTGATGGTTTGGTTTCTATTGCTAATCGGGCTTCAAATTATAATGGTTTGATAATTGGAGGTGATTTCAATTCCAGACATGTTTCTTGGAACGATAATATTAATAATTTAAATGGTGAAACTTTTGAATTGACTTCAAAATCACTCTCTTGAATTTTCAAGAATTTGTGATATTTTTCCTTCATTTCTTAATGAGCCTTCTTATCATGGCCATTTCTTAATTTTTACAAATTTATTAGATAATTTCAATCCAAATTATTCTATTAAAAGTCTGTCTTCCTTTTCCGATCATTTTCCACTTAATTTAGAAATTGATTTAACAGATATCACGTTTGAATTATGTCAGCCAAAATTTTTTATTTCTTATAAAAATTGGGATGTTTTTCGTAATGATTTAACTTCTGTTATTGAAAATAATTTACCTCCCGATAATATAAATTTACAAAATTCTAAAATTGACTCTCATGTTAATATCCTAACTTCTTATATTAATTCGGTCAAAGATTCACATAGTGAATTGGTTAAAAGTAAACTTTTTAATAATCCAGATTCAATTTTAAATTTATATAAAATTAAAATCACTGGCAACGTAGACTTAAGAAAATATTTCATTCTAACTTCAATAGAACTTCAAAAGAATATAAACTTCTTGCATCTCAAATTTCACTTATTAAAATATTAATCAAAGAACAAGTACAAATTCATAAAGCCAAAGAATTTAGCGAGAGATTAAAACCGGGTCCTACTGCTTATAAAGAAATTTTTAAGATAATTAAAAAAAAGAATGGAAAATTTTGTTCTAAAATTTATTATGGCAGTAATTTTTATACTGAAAATTCTAGTAAAGTTCAAATTTTTAAATCTCACTTTTCTATTTTCTATTTATCTTTTCAGTCCTTCTTTTACTTCATCTTCACCTTCTGATAATTCTCATTTCGTCAATTCTGATAAAATTCGACTTTTCACTCAAGATCTTAATGCAAAAGAATCCTCTGAAAATTTTTTAATAAGAAAGAGGATTCTTTTGCATTAATAACTGTACTAATAGCGGTTATTTTCCTGGAAAGCTTCTTGAAAGAGTTATACTAGATAAATTAGATACTTGTGTTAATGTTCAATATATTCCTGATTTTCAATTTGGTTTTAAAAAACAACATTCAACGGTTCATGCTTTATTAAAATTCAAAAATGATATTGTTTTTAACCTTCGTCAACGTAAATGCACAGTAGCAGTCTCCTTGGATATAGAAAAAGCTTTCGATAAAGCCTATAATGTTGGTATTATTTCTAAATTAATTACAATTGGTTTTAATCCATCCTTTATAAAAATTCTTAGTAGTTATTTAAACAATCTCAAATTTTTCATTAATATTGATGGCATCTCTTCAGATCTTGGTGCAATTGAAAGTGGTGTCCCTCAGGGTTCTATTATGGCTCCACATCTATCATAATGGATCCACTAGTATTTTATACGTCGATGATTCACTTGCATATGCTTATAGCTCTACTCCTAATGAGGCTCTTGCTTTGGTCCGACCCCATTTGGAAAAAATTCATAATTTTTATAAAGATTGGGGAATTAAAGTTAATACAAACAACTCGGAAGCTATTTATATCAGAAATCCTTCTGGCAAATGTCATAGAAGAACTTCAAAGTAAAATCTAAAAATATCTCTTTGTGGTTCTGATATTCCTTTCAAAAATGTTATTAAATATTTAGGACTTTCTTTCAACAATCTCCTAAGATTTAATAATCATGCTAATTTGATTTTAAACAAAGCTAAAAGAATTTTGGGTATGTTCTCTAATCTACTTAGAAATAAATATTTGCCTATTAATACATATTTATAAAATTAGCATACGTTCCGTTTTAATGTATGCTTTTCCGATTTGGTTCACTATCTCCCCTTCAGTCGCGAAAAATCTTGAAAAATTTGAACGTAAAGTTTAGAGATTATGTGTAGATCGGAATTTTGAATCCTTAACTAAACGTTTTTCGTTTATAATCGTGCTAACATTATTCCTTTGTGTAAATATTTACTTTTTCACATGGAAAAA
This sequence comes from Pherbina coryleti, assembly GCA_943735915.1. Lineage (NCBI taxonomy): Eukaryota > Metazoa > Arthropoda > Insecta > Diptera > Sciomyzidae > Pherbina > Pherbina coryleti. The sequence continues at coordinate 97,501,287 of OX030948.1, read as the reverse complement.
TGTATCAATTATTTAATTAATATTGTTTTTGATTCGCAAAAAAATATTATAATTGGTCAAATATAAATTATATTTCTGCAATTCGAATTATATATAAAAGTATAGATTTTTTTTTTTAAATTCGTATACTGCCACATCGCTAATACCCTAATTTTACCGTAAAGCTAGCCCGAATGTACATAGAGGTTGATTTTTGTCTTAATATTAACATGTGTTTTTATTAAGTGTATATATGTAAATATATTTTTTTTTGTCATTTTAATTATTTTTAATTAGTTTTAAGTCCTTTAGATTTCACATCAACGTAACTTAAAAATGTTTTTTGAGCAAACATTTGATTTGCTTTTGTCATTTTCCTTGCCTCTGCATGCTTTCCTGTCTTGTAATAGAACTATTTTTGCTGTTCTATGTTTTCTTTCTTTGTCACTTCTGCTTATTTCATTGTTATTTTTCTGAAGACTCAATAAAATTTACTTGTTTTTTTTTTTAGAATAAATAATGCAAATATTGTAGCACTCAGATGATTGAAATCAGAATGTTAGTTTGAATATTTGTTTTCATTAAAAAAATGAGTGAGGAGAGGGCGAGCATTTCATGTTTTAAGAATCTTGTTGTAATGGTGACAATGTGCAATGCTAGCCTAGAAATGAAATGCGTACACACTGCATATAATTTTATATACTAAATAATATCTTATTATCAAAAAACTTATAGAAAAGATACTGCAAACGTACCAAGAAACGATGAGGGCTTTTTCAAGGAACGTTTTCGTATGATTCGTACAAGCTTTCAAATATTATGCAAGGAATTGAAAGGTGTAGCAAAACGAGACAAAAATTTTAGAATGTGTATACCAGTAGACAAGCGCATTGCCATTGCTCTGTATACTTTGGCGTCCTCTGCGGAATACAATACGGTTGGCAGGTTATTTTGAGTTTCTAATCTATCGTCGGGAGTATTTTGCATGATTTTTGTTCAGAAGTATGAACAATGTTAGCACCAAAATACCTGAAAAGCAATTTTCTAACACAAGAAAAAGTGCAAGAGTGAGTCGAAGGATTTGAAAAATAGGGTTTCCGCAATGTATCGGAGCAATTGGTGAGTTATTCCTTGCAGGTTTAAAATAATGTAGAACTATGAAAATACGTCTGTGAAAAAAATGTAATACGGTTTATTATTTTCTCTAAAGACGGTTGTCACATTGAAATCCGGCTCTGCAAAGCAGACGCTTGCGACTATTTCAACTATAAGGGATTATATTCTATGGTCCTCCTAGCTTTAGTCGACTACAGGTTTGGCACAAATTTATAGCATATTTAAAGACATAATAATAAAATAATCTACTTTTATAGGTTTCATCATTGAATAATTATAATATAGAATGGACACCGCCAACATTCGCCACTACGCTATCCACATGTCGCTGCAATCGTTTTGGATATCACCAAAGCTCTTCACCTGGTTTGTGCACATAGCTAAGAAAATCCCAAAACAAACAGAAATTAATCCCAAAACAAACAGAAATAAAATCCCACCTTGTTCAAGGTCAGTTGCTTCTGCTTCGCTGACAAGTGTTTTCGTTTGTGTTATTTGATTTTTATGGAAATTGTCAAATTGTGTAGAATAATAATTTAATAGAATTGAGTTTTTAGGCTACAAATAATGCTGCAGTTTATTAAAAATGCATTAATAATTAATATTATCATGCTTATTTATAATATTTATGCATGTATATAAAAGTAGTAATAAATAAGACAAATATATAGAATGAATTGACAGCAAAGTATAGTTATTGGCATAGCCTTAATATATAGTTACTAGCGATACCCGGCGCGCGTTGCTGCACCCAGCAAGTATATTGGAAATGATAAGTAAATTCAAAACTTTTATTAATCCCTTAGTCTGACACCACGCTCATGTTCCACTGCCCGTTACAGTTTCCCAGTAGCAGAACAGGTGACAATTCCATTATGAGTTTCAATGTCCTGTGATTTAAGCTTCCAAAGCTATTCTATATAGAGCATCGGGCCACACTCCCTTTTTCAATGCACAAACCAGTTTTCCAGTAGAAAGACTTTGGCAATTAGTTACTCCATACTGAGTTTTATTGTCATGCGACGTTTAGTTCCAAAACTATTCAATATCAAAAATTTGACTTGTGTTGTCGAAGCCATAACCCCTTTTCCTATGTCCGTCCCAGTTCTCTTGTTTATTTATAAAAAAACTTATTGATTGACACAATGTCAATTCCATAAAGTAAAAAGTCAGCCGTTTGTTCCTTTTGTTCATTTATAAATTACAGGAAAACCACCCTCAAAACATGTGTAGAAAAGTTGCATGCAGCGAAACAAATAAACATACGTACATACATACATACATCAAGTCGGATTGAATCTCATTCTCATCAAAAAAATTCTCAACATGCTAAAGGTGGTCAGTGAATCCCCTTTTAACAAAACTGTGTTAGATTAATTCTCCACATCAAAACTACTTTGAACATATTAGAATGTACTTCGATCCAATTAGCTTTAAGCGCCGCAAAGTATGTATGTATATGTATTTGTTTGTTTGTTTTGTTGTTTTGTGCTTGCTGAGAACAAAAAGAGTATAGTAGAGAGCAACATGCAGTTTATTGAGGCTCTCGCAGCACAAACGCATGAAAAGCTAACGATCGAGCAATGCATGGCATTGTGGATGATTTTTTAAAAAACTTAACACTTTCATTAAAGATACTTATTATTGAAATTTCGTAAAGAAAATAACCAATGAACCTTTTGTAGCACAAATGTGATATTTTAAAACTTATTTCAAGAAAATCGGACCAGAACTTTTGGAGTTTTGCGGACACAAAAAATTTTCACTTTCATTTTATATAATAGTATAGATAATAGTATAGATATAGATTGGCATCAAATTAAAAAAAAAACATACTTAACTTTAAATATATCTTAAAATATATTTTTATAACTGTATTTTATTATTTTATTTTAAACGTTTCTTATTGAAATGCCAACAAAACATAACCTTGCTGTAAATTACTCTTATAAAGAGTAACAACGTTTCTACAGAATAAAAAAACAATAATTAAAATGTCAGCACACCATTGGTAAATAAGCGATTTGTTTAAATTAATAAAGTTTTACCAAATGCATACTCAAATTTTTAGCAAACTTTTTTAAATAAAGTAAGTAACTTTATATATGATTTAAATTGTCAAATTTTTTTAGTTTTCTTTTTGCAGATTTTACTTTAGAATTATTTTGATTTTGGCGCGTATAAATATTCAAAATTCTTAAAATATTTTCTTTGAAACAATGTGAATCAATGTGCTGAAATCCTTGTTCTATTCCTTTTTTGTCCTTATACTTTTCCCAATCTTGTCCCAAATATTGTTTTAGGTATGTCTCTATCTTTGCCCTTACCGTTGTCTTAGTCCTTGTCGAAGTCATATTTCCAATTCTTTTTCTAATCCTTGTCCAATTCCCTACTTAATGTGTTTAAATTTTTGTCATACTCGTTATCTTATCTAGAATCGTATTCCTGTTCCCAATCTTTGTCTAAATCCTTGGTCTTATCCCTTGTCTATTTATCGCCCTAATGCTTAAACAAATCCTATCCTCGATGCTTTTCCTTTTTTTGCTTATTTTTTCTTTTGCTATAGCATTTGTAGCACTAAGGTTAAGTTTTCGAGATATCACAATAATTTTGATGTCAAAATAACGGAAATTCTTGGAAATTTACTATTTGTAAGCAATTTTACCATCACAATATATATTGACACTTGGTACATGAAAAAGTGCTTATTGTAGGGTAACCGTAAACGATGGTGAAAAATATCAAAGTATTTTTTGCACATCTTATGAATGTCTAAATTTCTCTCTTATATCATGTTTTTCCATCGCTTACAGCTTAGCTTTTATTTAATTAATGCTCTTTTTCCGCTCATATTTGAGGTCAAAGGTCACCAATCTAATATGCAATCATATTGTGCAGCCGGCCTTTCATCCGATACCTCATTCTTCATTCTACCTCTTCCCAGTTCTGAGATCCCTAACTAAAATTAATATAAACTTTCAACGTTAATATTTCGGGTCAAAAGTCATCAATTTAAAATCTAACATAATTCGGCACATCTATGGTGCAGTACCTTTCGAATGATATACGTTTCATTGTCCTTATTCTAAAATAAATATTGAAAAAGTGTACGACAACATTCGATGTTTGCGTATTAATATTAAAGATATATCTTTCAAATAATTTTTTTAAATAAAAAACTTCTACACGCTACCGATGCATATAAAAAAGTAAACAAAATGAGCAACAATTTAGCAATTGCTGATATAATGGAAAAAAATATCCTTAGAAAGTAACTGTTTAATTAGAAAAGGACTATTCCATTTAACAAAACAAGTGAAACAAATACTGAGGGAAATTTTCAACATCTAAGCGAAGAATTTAATTTAATTGGATAATTATGTGTAGTGCAAATATCTGCCACATAGCTGTAATGTCGCTTCAACGTCGGCAGTGTCACCTTCTATTTGTAATTATTCAATGGTTTCATTCATGTACATTAATGTTGGCTCTCCAGGACGCTGCAATGATTCACAAATTTTTGAATAATCAGCTTTAAAAAAAATTCTCAATGAATGTTCACTTTTAAAAGAAAACGGAAAAGTAATAAACGGAGTGAGCATTCCCGTTTTCATAATTGGGTACTCCGCTTTCAGATTTTCGACACAAATAATGAAACCTTTTCCATTCTTGCCAATGAAAAAGAGAAAATATTTAATTACCATTTGTCCAAAGCCAGAAGAGTTGTCGAAAATAGTTTTGGTCATTTGAAAGCTCGTTTCCGACGAATTGGAAAAAGAATTGACAACAAGATGGAAAACTCAACAGCTATTGTGAAATGTTGCTGTGTGTTGCACAATTTTTTAACGAACACAACGAAAAAATAAACAATATTTGGGCTCAGAAGCAACGGCTATATGAAAAAGGGTTACATTTATTTCAAACGGAATGCACAGATAAATTCACCAATCTCAATATCAACGCAAATGATATTCGCAATGCAATCGCCGATTTATTACGGGACGATTTACTGTGCTACATCATCTTCTCAGAGTATCTTAAAGTCTTCTTGTCGTGCATGCTCGCTCCCGCCTTTACTGACAACACAGTGTACGCTCCCAGCGAAATCATTGACCTCAGCTACTCAACAACCGGTTTCTGCTGCAACAAAACAACGACACTAACTAGCTCTTCACTCACTCTCCGTAAGTCAACTTTTATAAATTTTTAAATTTTAAACATGCAATAACAATAGAGTTTAGCTACTACAACTTTTTCGCACATTCTCCTCATTAACGCATTCAAAGTCACAACCCAAAAATCTTTGAAATTTCTTTGAAATAAATTGAAAATCAAAGATATTGATATTAGTGGCTCAAAATAAGTTAATGTGAGAAAAATTTACCCACCAAAATATGGTTGGGCTCAAGGACAACACAAGACATCACGAATAACCATGCAAAAACATAACCATGCAATTACACAATAGTTTTTAATATACTCTAGAGTTGGCCTTTAGACAACTTAACATCAAAAAAGCTACAATTGTTAACTAATTTACTCATACGGTTTAAAGGAGCAGTTAACATATAACTTGTTCTACTAAATGGTAAGTAAATTAAATTGTTAGCATTTCTCCTGCTCCTACGATTAGAGTTAAAATTTATATGAGAAAGAAGTTCTGGAGAATCGAATACACCGGTGATGAGTTGGTGCAAATAGACGACATCTGCAGACTTCTTTCGCTCACTCAATGATTGCATTTTTTAAAGTTTTAAGCGATCCTCGTAAGGAGGAAGGTTAAAAATTTCAAATCCACTTAAGCCCCTTAGGGTAAACCGAACAAAGCATTTTTGGATTCTCTCTATCAACATGCTCGATCAACATGCACATTGTAACTTGGACACCAAACTTGACTTGCGTACTGCAAGTGAGGACGCACTATTGCATTATACAACGTTGTAGTCGTAATCATGCTATTGAATTCTTTGGCCCAGCGTTTAATAAATCCAACCATAGAAGATGCTTTTGTACAAATGTTATCAATATGAATGTTAAAGGAAAGCTTAGAATCCATACATATTCCCAGATCTTTAACGACATCCACACGACATAAAGCAGTATCTTTTATTTTATAATCAAAAACTAAATTATTCCTTTTTCGCGAAAAGGTCATAGTTTGGCATTTATCTGGATTAAGAAACATATTATTTTTAGAACACCAAACTTCAAAAGATTTCAGATCGGACTGGAGTAGGGCTGAATTGTCTTGAGAATTTATGTTTCTGTATATTTTCATATCATCCGCATAAATAAGCAGATGAGAGTTTTTAATGATATGGGTCACATCATTAATGGCTAAAATAATCAGAAGTGGACCTAGGTGACTTCCTTGAGGAACACCAGATAACGCAATAAACTCAGCAGACAAAACCGCTCGGAATCGTATTTGATAAGATTGGTCTGTCAAATACGATTTAATCCAGTTTACAAAATATTGTGGAAATCCAATGGACTTAAGTTTAAATAGAATTAAATTGTGTGGTAACTTATCAAATGCTTTGCTAAAGTCAGTGTAGATACAGTCGACCTGGCAACCAGATTCAATGGTGTTTAAGCAAAAGGTTGTAAAATCGAGTAGATTAGATACCGTAGATCTGCCATTAACAAAACTGCTGACGAGTTGTTATGACTTCACGGCAGTGAATTTTAACCCGATCATACACGATTCGCTCAAAAAGTTTTGGAATCCATGACAGTTTAGCAATGGGCCTGTAATTAATAACATCATTTCTGCAACCTTTTTTATAAATAGGACTAATAAATGATTTTTTCCAAAACAGTGGAAAATAACTTTCGTTTATAGATTTATTAAATAACAAAGAGAGTGGTTGACACAAAATTGAACCGCATTGAATTAACACTGCGGCAGGAATTCTATCAGGTCCAGCGCAAAAATCTTCATCGATCGAACTAATATATTTTAAAATATCCTCTTAGGTAAAGGATAAAGAGTCCAAAGAAACTCTGGGTGTAGAATTCATGTATTCAAAATACCCCTCATCAGAATCAAAACAATCCGAACAAAATGACTCTTTAAAAAGATTTGCAAATAAACTACAAATAATGACGGGATCGCCAGTAATTCCATCAACAGTTTTGAATGATAAAGGGAATCCATCGGATTTTTTCTTTGTATTTATGAATTCCCAAAACTTCTTTGGATCAGACAGAATTCTCAGCTTTATATTGTCTAAATATTCATTATTTAATGCAGCTGACCTATTTTCAAATTCCAGAAATAAACATTTGTGGGTTTCCAGGTCATTTGAGTCTAAACTACAGACATATTTCTTCCATGCCCTATTCCTGTTGTTGCGAAGAGTTTTAAAATCCTTTGTGTACCAAGAGTACGCACAGTTTTCCGCAAATTTGAGGCTATATGGTACGGACTGAGAGAATACAGTAAAGAGCTCCGTATAAAAAAAATGTATGGAATCATCAAGGCTATTTCCATTTAAGTACTTTAAAATAACATTTAGTTTGTTATGAAGTAAATGGTTCAACTTCAAAAAGTCAGCTTTTTTAAGATTGAATTCATAAACCTTATCGATTGAACTCGAATTAACTATGCTATCTCTGTCCGATTTATACCAAATGCTCAATGGTGGATGGTATTCATCTACAATAGTCAGAGCATGGAGGGCCCTCTTAACAATCACATTGTTACTGTCTGTAGTTAAGACCAGGTCCGCAAGGCTTGCATAGACTTCTGCACTGCTCTTTGGGGAAACATACGCATTAATAACGCATACATTGGAATTACAATGTAACACCTTAACGCATAAAAGTTCGATATTAGAAGAGCAGGGAATATCAATTAAGGAACTGATAAAGGAATTCCTTACAGCTAAAAGGACACCACCACCAACAGCAGAAATATTGTTCGTGTGTCTGTCCCTTCTAAAAACTTGAAAACTATTGTCAAACAATTCCAAGTCAGTAATGCTTCCGTTCAGCCATGTTTCTGTTAACGCGATAATATCCTCAGAGAAATTCTGAGACGCCAAAAATATGTCGCGCGTTTTAGAACGTAGTCCCCTTACATTTTGATAGTAAAGGGATAATCTATTTAGTTTTTCTGGGTCTGATGGGCGATTTTATTCGTCCTTCTAGACTTATTTTTAGGCGTTAACTCAGAAACGAGGATATTATCGGCCCACATTTTAGAGTTAAGAACAGATGCGAACTCTTCAGCTGCAACCGTTAGAATAAAGAAGGCGTGGGAAGGCTTGTTACCAATTTTTTTGCATGAACAGAATGCATTTTGACTAAATAAAATATTTTGTTTGACAAACGTCAATACATTTTCAGTTGTTGTGTCGGGCTGAAGACGTGAAATGAATAAGAGTTTTCGCCTCGACACTGCCCTTAAATTAATTATTCATAATGTGGGTGGCATCCGCACAAAAACTTGTCAGCTTTTCAATGCATCCAGTTCGCAGGAGTACGATGTAATTGCTCTAGTTGAAACGTGGATGACGTCACATTTCACCTCATCTTCAACTCTCAGTATGTTGTATTCCAGCAGACAGATTCAGCTTCCCAGTAATGCTGCAAATATTGAACAATTATTTTACTTTTAAGTTATATTCCTCCATCTAGTTGCTTGGATATATACAATAGATGTGTTTTGAGTTCCATACATTTTCTTAGCATATTCCTTGTGGGGAGGTACAAGGCCAGATTCTGAATCCTGGAATTAATTTCAACACGTGACGCGAAAAAAAATCCAAAAAATTCGCAAACTGGATTGGCGCCGCTAAAAAACTTGAATTTGAAGAAGTATAAAATGGATGTTTAAAATCGAGTTTGCTATTGAAATTTAAGTCCTACAAAAACTTTTGACCATAACATATCCTCATATAAAATCGTCCGCTGAATCCGAATATGTCATCAGATTTTTAAAAAAATTAGTCCTTAACTCAAAAATTGGCCTACTTTATTAAGAATTTCCTAATTTTTTCTTTTGGTTTTGAAAAAGAAGCTTTATCCTCGCCAATGTCGCTGCAACTTTCTTTGCAATTTAAATGCTGCCGGATTGTTGGCCTTTTTATGAAGTTAAGGAAAAATAAAAAAATTATACATATCGGATAATTTCTATGGCAGAAACTTTTTTTTTGTTTTTGTTGAAATGACTTTTGGGCAAGTATGCTATAATCGTCATTGTGATGGAAATACGTTGTTAGAAACCCGTCCGATAACTGTCCCACATTTTGGACTTTAATCGAGAATTGTTTCAATCCAAATATCTATTGAGGTAATTTAGCAAGAAGCTCAAGGTACTTGTATCCAATAAAAAAATATCGAACACCTAATATTTCATTGGTGAGTTTTATTTAATGACGAATTTGGTGTCGTATTTAGTGAAATGCATTTTCGCGTATTAATGTTTATAGAAAATACTGAGATTCTTTCAAAAAGTAACATTGCCAACGTTCGAACATGTGCTAAGCCGATTGTTGGATCTAAAGGTTCTGCACAATTTGACGTTGAATGAAGTGTATCGTCGGTGAATTAGTGAGAGTTTGGTCAAATTTATCCATCTTAACGAAAAGGAAATCAACAATAAAAACTCTTGCTGAAAATTTGTATTTGGAGTATAAAAATCTTCGTAAAAGTGGAAATGACCGAAATGCTGCATAGACACACTGCTCCTGAAGCAACTTCAAGTTGACCTAAAATGGCAACGTAAACTGAATGTCTCCAAGTGTTTGTAATGTTTTTCTGATGAAATATCACTTTGAATTAAAATCCCAGCTGATTTCGTTTTGAAAATATCTCAATTTTTGCATTTTAACGTGATTGAACCACCTTGTACATTAGACAGCGCAATATATTCAAGTATAAAAGTGTTTATATATGTATGTATGTATGTATATATATATATATATAGGGGAGAGGGGGGCACCTTAGAACACTTTTTGCTTTCAAGCCTCATACAAATTTATGTTTTTGAATTATTGTCTTTTTACATAATTTAACGCATATATATGGAAATAAACTTTAGTCGAAGTCTACAAATAACTCATTTTTAGTTCGATTTCAATTTTTTTTTATTTTTTAAATGCATTAAGTCGTTGTGTTCAAATGTGCCCCCTATACGGGGCAGCTTAGAACAAGGCTGGGGCAGCTTTGAACGGTAATTTTTTCCTTTAGCGTTTTTGTAAAAAAAATACCATAAACAGTTCTTTTTTTATATATAATAAATTCGATTTATTTATAAAGAACGTTAAACCATAAACGTTAACATTAAAACAAAAACTTCAGTTCACAAATAAGTTTTATATTATTAACGCATAAACATAAAAACATAAAAACAAAACTTCAGCTCAAAAATATCTTTTATAATTATTAAGGTACGTAAATAAGTAGCAAACTTAAACAAAACAAATTGAAGTGTTATCAATAGGAACTAAAATTCGCAATTGAGTTAAATAAAATGTTAAAAAAAAGTACTATTTTCAAAAACTTCACAGAAAAATATAAATTACAGTCATTATTAAAATTAAATGAGTTGTCTCATTAACCCATTTTAAATTTTGAGAAATCGAAGTCAAAATTCATCATCGCAGCTGTCCTCGATGTTCCAGGTTGGTTTACTGGTGTTGGAAGCTTAGCCTTTATTTCAATGCCATTTATAGACCACTTGTCTTCTTTATCAGGATAAAAAAACTTAAAGGAACCTGGCTTTTTCTTTAAAAAGCTGACGTCATAGTTGTTGCCATCTTTCTCATATATATTGCCAACAAATCCCAACTTTGCTTCATTTTTTTTATTGGAGCATTCCACTAATATATAGTCTCCTGGATTTAACTGGTCGTAGCTCAAATCGATGTATTCCTCTTCATGAGACTCTACAGCAATTAGATCTTCAGATGAATCATCAGCAAAGTTAAAATCGAGATCTGTATCATCATTCACTGAAAACAAGCTTTCATTAGAATCCGAACTAGAATCCTCAGACTTTTTAGCTTTTATTGGACGTTTTGCATTTTTATCTATCTTGAGACGTTTATTGAAAGAGCTTTTGACTGGTTTCTTAACATGCTTTGGAAGTTCGATGTAGGAATCCTCTGATTTATTTTTTTCTGGTGTTTCTGTTAAAATTCTTGATTTTCCCTTCTTTCTTCCTCGATTAGTGTGTTGTCTTGGAGCAGCTTTCGGAAAAGGCCTTGCGATTTCAGGTGACATAACATTTTCCTTTAAAGCATCAGGATCAGCATTGGATTCGTCATTTTCCGAAAAAAAGAGAGGATCAAAAATGTTTGGCACTTCAGTTGATAAATTAATATGTGGCTCAATTTGAGCTGTAACATTCTCTGGTATTGGTCTGTTTGTGACTTCTGCACATTCAAAATCTTCGTCCGAAAATGCATTTCTTGAAAACGGATAAATTCCTGGCTTTGCAAAACCTGAAACAATATTTCCCGGCGTAAATGCAGCAATAAAAGGAGTATTGGCAATACTAGCAAGATCATGTATTGTAATAGTTTTTCCGGGATGATTCATTAGCCAATCATTTTGCGCCACAGAAAACTTCTGCTTGAATGGTCCCAAGACTGCGACATCGAGAGGCTGAAGCCGATGGGTACAGTGAGGAGGAAATGTTACCAGAACGATACCATGTTCTCGGCAAAAGCTTATAGCTTCTATTGTACAATGGCTTTCATGATTGTCCATCAAAAGTAAGATCATGTCATTCTTTGAGCATCTTGTTTGTTTTTGGATGTGTTCAAGAACTTTGATGAAAAGCAAACCCGTCATCCAACCACTTGTGGGGCTGTTAACATAACCGACACTACCGATTGGAGCTCCAGCAAGCATATTATCGTGGTATCTAGCTCGTGGAAAGATAAATACATTAGGAACTGTGTTGCCAGCTGCATTTACAATAGCACACATAGTTATAAGCTGTCCTCTCTCAGCAGAAACACACTGTCCAACTTGTTTTTGGCCCTTTTTTGCTATTACGTTTGGTGCTTGAACCACTGTAGTCAGGCCTGTTTCATCTAAGTTTAATATACGGTCGGGAGTAAAGTTAAACTTACTAAGTGCTCTCTGGTAATTGGTTTGGAATTCTTCGACGTTGTGCTTATTAAAGCTTGTTGATCGTGACAAGCTCGTATTTTCAGGCTTTCGAAGTGAAAGGTTGGTGTGTCTTTTCATGAAGCTCTTAATCCAATCGATCCCAGCTTGTCTATTTTCAGTCCACCGCTGGGGGCATTTTTTTAGGAGTGTGGCGTATTGAAATGCTAACATCCGGCCTTGTAAGTATGTTAAACCATAATTCATTCTTGAGCTTTTGAGTAAATAATTTTCAAGCATATCTTCTTCAGCGGTGGTGAAAACCTGTCTTGTGGAGAAATTGCTTGAATAATCTTGACTTTTCATTGTTTTGTTTTGTTTGAATCCCTTAATTCTATAAAATAAGGTATTCGGTAGAACACCATAAGTGTTGGCAGCACCTCTTAGAGTCATTGTTTTGTTTAAAACTGCCGTGATAGCACTCTTCATATCATCTTCACTGGATCTCGTATTCTTTTTCTTCTTATATGTGCGTACCATTGTATTAACCTGAAAATAATTTAGCAGTTTATGCAAATACATAATTCCAAATAATATACATATATAAATTGCTTAGAAATACAAGTTCAAATTCAGCTACATCTGCGAAAGGAGAACATGTTCAAAGGTACCCCCTTCTTTTTGTTCAAACCTGCCCCGGCATGCCATTTCACGGAAAATTTGGAATAAATATTTTTGTTTTTACATAAATATTGAACAACTTACTTTAATTTCGTTTAAGATGAATGTTTGACTGCAATAAATTTTTTTCACGAAAGAAAACGATCACTCAACACTCTTTACACTCTTACAAAAAAAAAATAAAAAATTTACAATGGCAGAGCAAGAACATGTTCACCCAAATACATTCGGTCGGCGACTGAAAGGACCAGCGAAAATTGTTGACGTTGCTAGAAAACAGTGTTGCCATGTGAAAAACTTGGTTAAGGATCGGAAAAAATTTTTAACTGAGATTTTATTAGCACTGTTCAAAGGTGCCCCATGTTCAAAGGTGCCCCCCTCTCCCCTATATATATATTATACCTACGTGTGTGTGTGTGTGTGTGTGTGTAAAATATTATATACACCATCTACTGAGATAAATATCGCGGCTCGTTTTTTTTTTTAAGTGGTATCCCCTGTAGGCCTATTCCACTATCCCATCCCGTCCATAAATTACGTAATCACTTTTATACTTAAATTGGGTCAGATTGGACAGCCTCTAAAAAATATACATCTATCATTTATTACAAATGTTGCGAAGTAAATGTCACAGGAGTATTTTTTAAGCGACTTGAGTATGATGAATCTTCAATAAGATTAATTTTCAATCTCTCCCAAAACTTGTTAAATTCCCTGTGAATCGACTCTCCAGCCGGAATGATCCCCATTGACATTCTAGCAGATGAGATGAGGAGAATTTACCAAAGGAGATCCACATTGCCAACGGAAGCTAACGCAACCAGGATGATCAAAGAAGAAGAAAGAACACGATCTATGGACCTATGGCAATCTCGGTGGAATAATTCACCAAAGGGTAGATGGACTCACATCCTTATACCATCAATCGATGTATGGATAAGCCGTGCATAAGGAAACTGCAATTACCACTTAACGCCACGGTGGATATCGTAGATACCTTTTCCGATTTGGACACGATACATCTCCTTATTGCCCGGAGTGTCCAAACCAGGAGGAAGACGTGAAGCATGCAATATTTGACTGCAGTCGTTTCACGGAACTGCGAGGAAATCTACCAAGTCCAGAATTACTTATAGAGCGGATGGTGGATTCAGTAGAATATTGGATGCATATCTGTGCACTCGTCAAGAATGTACAAGGTGAATTGAGGAGAGCTGAAACTGAAAGAAGATTAGCAGGAACAACAGAAACACCGGAGTAGCATAAATTGCTTGCCAGCCCCACGAAGTAATACCTAGTGGCAGTCCCGTGGGGAGAGTGGCGTACCTGAAATTTTAGTAAGGAATGCGAATCGTGCAATGCCAATGGCACGGACCACGGGTATCTATGAAGATTACACATCCCTTTGGCGCATCAAAAAAAAAAAAAAAAGTAGGTATAATATATATATAAATATATACAAACATACATCCATACATATATAAACACTTTTATACTTGAATATATTGCGCTGTCTAATGTACAAGGTGGTTCAATCACGTGAAAATGCAAAAATTGAGATATTTTTAAAACGAAATCAGCTAGGATTTTAATTCAAAGTGATATTTCATCAGAAAAACATTACAAACACTTGGAGACATTCAGTTTACGTTGCCATTTTAGGTCAACTTGAAGTTGCTTCAGGAGCAGTGTGTAGAAGGAACTTAAACAGTCAACATTTATTTTGAAATACAAAAAACTATTTGATATTGTTCCTATAGGAGCAATATCCAACTTAGGAAATACCATGAGCTTTCTAAACATCGATACCAGCGCCTTGATTCTTGTTGTCAATTCACATATGTGAGTAGTCTCACACTCGTCTCACGTCACTTGAATTGTGGTATTCTAGTTGTCATGTGAAGTGAGCGTGAGAAACATGTGGAAATGAAATCACAAGTCGTGTTCATTGCGTCGACTTTTTAATTTTTTTAGCATCAATGTCAATTTTGAAGTCAAATAAAAAATAACAAGCAATTATTTAATTATTATTTATTAAAATTAACATGAGTTCATTCGAGTTCTGGTTTTCGGATACTGATAGTGAAGAAATCAATGATGGTGAAAATTTAAAAATAAAAAGATTAAAGCTAAGGGACGCCTCTAACCCGTTGAAGTTACCGGATGGAGTGTAACTCCACCTCATCATCATATGTTGGCGCATCGCCCTGCGCGACTTTATGCAAAGACAAAATATTTGAGACTTCTTCTTCTAGGGCGTCCAGGTGAGCCCAACGGAAAGGGCCGCCACCGGTAGAGTTTAACTCTTTTTGTTGTGCCCCAACTTCTTTCTTAGATTGAGCTTGTAGTCATTCCAAACCTAAATCAAATAAAATTGTAAAATTAAATCATAGTCTTCATAAGCACTCCTGTATTACTTAATTTTTGCCATCCGGTATCCTTTCTTATAGGCGGACCCAAACTATTTAATTTAGTCGCCAATTCTTACCACTTTCCATCGGCAAGCCGTTTTGCCGTTTTCTGTATATTTTTTAAGCTTTTAGCGATGAATGGATTTTTTGCCATAAAACTCACCATCACCTCAAATTACTTTCTTGTGGTTAGCTTCACTCTAAACGGAAATATATTGATGGTATTTCAAGTTAATTTCATAAATAAAACCAAAATTAAACATATTTTATAACATACCTTTTTGGTTCTCACTTAAAATATTTACGCGAGTAAAATATCACTTAAATTCAACGACAAGTGACAACAAGAATACGAACTGTTGTCACAGTGAAACAAGTCACACTCATTATCACGGTTGCCACTTGAAAATTAAATATGCTACCAAAACTTAAAATTAAAGTGACTAAATGCAGTAAAAAGTGACCAAAACATTATAAATTTGAAAATGTAGTACATGCACACAAAATTATAATTTGCTATATTTTTTCAATTTATTGAGGTGCAGTTCATGCAGTGGTGTAGATAGGGGGAATTTAGAAGATAAATCCCCCCTTCGATAGAATTTTTTGCACTGGTTCACAAAATAGTCTAAAGTGAAGATGGTGGAAGAAATGTATTGTAATTATAAATTTTATGTTCTGGCAAAATTTGAAGACTCTCTGTTTAATATTTCCATACAATACAAATGGTTCGTTGATATTTCAGGCTTTATTGCTTGCATATTTGCATTCCTTGTGTTCTGTTTGCTAAAGGTGATGGACAAGGGTCTCAACCATTGCAAGCACTTGTCAGAATAAAGTTGGACAACTAGAAGAAGGCAATATTGGTCTTTTCTCAAGGTTTTTAGTCTAGACGCATCTTAGTGTTTTTTTTTCTATGCAGTTATCATAATTGTTTTCTCTGAAATGAAATTTTCAATATATTAACTAATTAAATAAATGTAAAAATGTCTGCTCAATTAGGGGTTTCTTATTGTTATATTTTTGCTATAATTGGTGCCTGAGTTTTATAATAATTTTTATAATTTTATAACACTTACCAAGAACATTAGACGAAGGCCTGTTAAAAACGGCATTCAATATGTGCATGAATCAAATGGCAGACATATTTTGCGCGAAAATTTTCTAAAATTTGAACTGGCAGTTTGAAACACAGGTTAAGTTTTTTACTTTTTTTTTTTGACACATCGTATACATACGACATAAAAATCGTGTTGGTGACTTTAACGCCAAGGTGGGAAAAGAAAATATCTTTGGTCCAACAGTCGGAAAGTTCAGCCTCCACGACAATACCTCCGATAACGGAATGAGGCTGATTGACTTTGCCGCAGCGCGAAACATGGTCGTTAGTAGCACTAGATTCAAGCATCTCAATATTCATAAAGCAACTTGGCTGTCTCCTGATCAAAAGACGCGCAACCAAATTGATCACGTTTTGATTGACGGAAGGCACTCTTCCAGTGTTTTAGATGTACGCACGATCCGTGGTGCCAATATAGACTCCGATCATTATCTTGTCGCAGCCAAGATCCGTACACGCCTGTGCGCAACCAAGAATGCGCGCAATCCAGCACAGAGAAAGCTAGACATCGAAAAGCTGCAATCAAAGCAAACAGCCGAAGACTTCGCTACTCGACTCTCACTCCTGCTTCAAGAAAGCACTCCTTCGATCGACGATATATGCGCGCAGTGGAATCATATTTCCCACTCTATGCGTACGGCTGCCGAAGAGGTGATTGGCGATCACCGCCCTCGCCGAAACCAGTGGCACGACCAAGAGTGTCGCGACGCCACTGCAGAAAAAGATGCTGCCTACAAAGCCACCCTGCAGTCGGTTGTAACGCGTGCTGCTAAGGAGCGATACAAAGAGAAGAGAAGGGAAGAGAGACGCATTTTCAGGCGAAAGAAAAGGGAAGCGGAAATGCGTGAGTGCGAGAAAATTGAGATGCATGGTGACAGGAATGAGGTCCGAAAATTTTTCGAAAAAATAAGACGCCTGGCCGATGGTTTCAAGACCGGGGCCTCTTCCTGCAAGGATGAAAATGGGAATCTAGTGACAGATATCCAGAGTACACTGATGATGTGGAGGGAACACTTCTCTAGGCTTCTGAATGGCGACGACGACAACAATCCCGCCAATAGAGATGATATCCCGGAATCCCCAGTTTTGGACGACAGCGTTGAAGTTCCGCTGCCCGACCATAGTGAAGTCTTGAAAGCTATAGCTCGGCTTAAAAACAACAAAGCCGCAGGAGCCGATGGCTTACCTGCTGAGCTCTTCAAGAATGGAAGCGAAGCTCTATTTAAATGCATTCATGAGCTTCTATGCAGAATATGGTCGGAAGAATGCATTCCAAACGATTGGAACCTCAGTGTGCTCTGCCCAATCCACAAGAAAGGCGATCACACAATTTGCGCCAACTACCGTGGGATAAGCCTTCTGAATATCGCATATAAGGTCCTGTCGAGCTTACTATGTGAAAGACTGAAGCCCATCGTAAAACATCTGATTGGACCTTATCAGTGTGGCTTCAGACCTGGGAAATTCACCATAGACCAGATATTTACGCTACTACAAATCTTGGAGAAGACCCTAGAAAAACAAATCGACACACACCATCTTTTTCTCGATTACAAAGCCGCCTTCGACAGTCCAATAAGGAATCATCTAAATCTGCAAAGCTCATCCGCCTTTGCAGAATGACACTGAGCAACACCAGCAGCACAGTTAAAATCGGGAAGGACCTCACTCCTCCATTCGATACCAAACGAGGTTTCAGACAAGGTGATTCCTTATCGTGCGACTTTTTCAACCTAATGATGGAGAAGATCATTCGAGCTGCTGATTTGAGACGCAGCGGCACGATATTCTACAAAAGTATTATGCTGCTGGCATATGCTGATCATATCGATATCATTGGCCATAATACGCGCGAAGTCAGCGCAGCATTCTCCAGGTTAGCGAAAGAGTCGAGTCGAATGGGTCTTGTAGTGAACGCAGATAAGACGAAATACCTAGTGTCAACAAATAAACAGTCCCAACGTCTTGGAAACCACGTCACTGTTGACAACATCTCCTTCGAGGTTGTTAAGGACTTCGTATACCTGGGATCCAGCGTAAACTCTTTCAACGATGTCAGTATTGAGATAAAGCGAAGGATAACTCTTGCCAACGGGTGTTACTTTGGGCTAAGTAGGGAATTGAGAAGCAGAGCACTCTCTCGACGAACAAAACACACGCTCTATAAGTCACTAATCATGCCCGTCCTATTATATGCAGCACAAACCTGGACGTTGAGCAGTTCTGATGAAAAGATTTTGGGAGCCTTCGAGAGAAAGATCCTTCCTAAGATCTTCGGTCCAATCTGCGTCAATGGCGAGTACCGAATTCGATGGAACCACAAGCTGTATGAGCTGTACGCTGACATCGACATAGTTAAGCGTATTAAAATCGAGCGGCTCCGCTGGCTAGGTCATGTTGAGCGAATGAAAAACGACGCTCCAGTGAAAAAAAAGGAGTCCAGTGAAAAGGATTAAATATACTAAAGGATTTTTATGCCTCTTTTAAGTTACAAAAATTGACAAATAAGCTGAAGAATTTAAAAAACTGTTAACTTTTACGGTAAATTTCTTCTAAAGTTTTTAAAGGGTTGGAAATGTGGAAGTTATATCTGAATCATAGAAGATAATTTTCCAAACATATACGTGCCATTAAAAATTTTAGCTGCCAGTGTCCAAAAGCACGCCTGAGGGTAGCTTTTCGGCTTTGAAGAGGATAAAAATAATCCAAAGAAGATAAAAACAATGCATTTCTTTATTAACAAAATGTTTGTAATAACTTATATTTTACCAATGTAGGGCCGATTAAATAGTTTGACAGCACTGGCGATTCATCGAGAAATAGTTAAATCGGCTGAAGAAATCCTTGAAAAAGCAAACAATCCAAGCCAGCTGGATTTTTCGCTTTAAAAATATTAACAATAAAAGTTCAACTTTTTTTCGATTTTTACAAATTTTTTCTCATGTATGTTTGTCACGAAAATAAATTTCATCCCCTTCCATTGCAAAAAGCTATTTACGCCACTGAGTTCATGCATTTAATTTTAGGGAACATCAAATTCTGTTTTCATTTCTTTTTAAATTCATTTCTTTATAAAAAATGACCAAATGGAGAAAAAAATGACCATGCGACCAAGTGAAACAAAAATGACCAAATTGGCAACCGTGCTCATTATGTGAGGTGAGAACAAGAGTACGAATTTGGCGTCACAGTGAGACACGTCACACTCACTTAGGTGAGGTGACAACAAGAATCAAGGCGCAGTTGTTGGCTCATTCACGAAATATATTTACGTGCTGAGGAAATACTCAGCAAAATTTTTGTCGTGAACGATTCTGCTGAAAGAGCAATAAATTTAATAACACGATTAAATACAAATGTTACCAACTTAGAATCCGAAAAACCGTTGACTTTGCAGGTAGTAGAGGAACACCAAAAACTTTATCCATACAACAACAAAGAATGACATCATTTCAAATTCGCAGAAAACAAAGTGAATTAAATCCTTTCAAAAATAATTATTTGCTTAAAAGTCGGCTCCACAAGAAACTTCAGATTAACTTCACTTTGTTTTCTGCATATTTGCATTGATGTCGATCTCGTCTCAAGTAGACTCAAACCTCTAAATGGTGTCCTCTAGAAACGGCAAACTGGCAACCGTTAGTTCGACAGCTAATCTGAGCGGCGGGCTACCTGCCGTTAAAGGATTGTGGTTTGAAGCCCACAAAAACACATTTCAATGAAAAGTTTAAGAAAAAAGATGATAATGATCTCCAAATCTGATGACGACTACCGCAAACGAAAAACTGAGAATGATTTACGGATATGCACTTGGAATGTCCGAACCCTTAATTGGGATGGTGCCTCTGTCCAACTGATAGATACCTTAGAAAGATGCAAAGCTGATATCACTGCAATCCAAGAAATGCGATGGAAGGGACAGAGTTGCTCACGGCAAGCATCCTGTGATATCTACTACAGCGGCCATGCGGAGAAGCACGAGTTTGGAAGCGGAATCGTGGTTGGCGAGAGACTACGGCATCATGTCCTGCGATTCACACCTGTAAACGAACGACTTGCCATAATCCGTTTCAAAGAAAAATTCCTTAATATAAGCCTTATTTGTGCCCACGCTTCGACAAAAGATAAGGACGATGAAGCCAAAGACAGCTTCTACGAGCGGCTTAAAGAGGTCTATGAGCGCAGCCCCCGCCACGACATAAAAATCGAGCTTAGTGACTTCAACGCCAAGGTGGGACTAGAAAATATCTTTGGTGCAACAGTCGGAAAGTTCAGCCTCTATGAAAATACCTCCGATAACGGAATGAGGCTGATTGACTTTGCCGCAGCGCGAAATATGGTCGTTAGTAGCACTAGAGTCAAGCATCTCAATATTCATAAAGCAACTTGGCTGTCTCCTGACCAAAAGGCGCGCAACCAAATTGATCACGTTTTGATTGACGGAAGGCACTCTTCCAGTGTTTAAGATGTACGGACGATCCATGGTGCCAATATAGACTCGGATCATTATCTTATCGCAGCCAAGATCCGTACACGCCTGTGCGCAACCAAGAATGTGTGCAATCGTGCATCCGAAGACTTCGCTACTCGACTCATTCCTGCTTCAAGAAAGCACTCCTTCGATCGACGATATATGCGCGCAGTGGAATCATATTTCCCACTCTATGCGTACGGCTGCCGAAGAGGTGATTGGCTATTACCGCCCTCGCCGAAACCAGTGGCACGACCAGGAGTGACGCCACGCCACTGCAGAAAAAGACGCCGCCTACAAAGCCACCTTGCAGTCGGTTGTAACGCGTGCTGCTAAGGAGCGATACAAAGAGAAGAGAATAGGAGGGAAGAGAGACGCATTTTCAGGCGAAAGAAAAGACAAACGGAAATGCGTGAGTGCGAGAAAATTGAGATGCATGGTGACGATTTCAGTATTGAGATAAAACGAAGGATAACTCTTGCCAACAGGTGTTAGTTTGGGCTGAGTAGGCAATTGAGAAGCAGAGCCCTCTCTCGACGAACAAAACACACGCTCTATAAGTCACTAATTATGCCCGTCCTATTATATGCAGCACAAACCTGGACGTTGAGCAGTTCTGATGAAAAGACTTTGGGAGCCTTCGAGAGAAAGATCCTTCTTAAAATCTTCGGTCCAATCTGCGTCAATGGCGAGTACCGAATTCGATGGAACCACAAGCTG
Organism: Pherbina coryleti; assembly: GCA_943735915.1. Classification (NCBI taxonomy): domain Eukaryota; kingdom Metazoa; phylum Arthropoda; class Insecta; order Diptera; family Sciomyzidae; genus Pherbina; species Pherbina coryleti. Next base: position 97,479,722 of record OX030948.1, on the reverse strand, counting down.
TATGAGCTGTAGGCTGACATTGACATAGTCAAGCGCATTAAAATCGAGCTGGCTCCGCTGGCTAGGTCATGTTGAGAAAATGGAAAACGACGCTCCAGCGAAAAAATATTTGATTCGGTGCGCGGTGGTGGTCAACGCAGAAGAGGACGCCCACATCTTCGTTGGAAGGATCAGGTGATGGATAACCTGACCGCGCTCGGTGTTTCCAACTGGCGCCAGCAAGCGCAGAACAGAAATGACTGGCGCAGTTTCTTATAAGAGGCCAAAACCGACCTACGGTTGTAAGCGCCATATAAGTAAGTAAGTAAGTCTGATGATGACGATGAACAAATTTATGTTTTTCAAATTATTATAAATATGTAGAAAACAAAGGGAAGAAAATTTTATAGAAAAAAATAAATGTTTTCCCAAAAGTCAATTCAACACAAAATCGTTTTGCTGCCATAAAAATTATCCGATTTGTATAAAATTTTTTATTTTTCCTAAACTTCATATAAAGGCCAACAATCCTGATTCATTTAAATTTGAGAAAGTTGCAGTGACCTTAGCGAGGGTAAAGCTTTTTTTTCAAAACCGAAAGAAAAAATTAGGAAATTTTTAATAAAGTAGGCCAATATTGGGTCAAAGACTAATTTTTTTAAAAATCTGATCAGTCGGGTTCAACGGACGATTTAACATTAGGATATGTTATGGTCAAAAGTTTTTGTAGGACTTAAATTTAAATAGGAAACTCGTTTTGAAACATCCATTTTATAATTCTTCAAATTCCGGTTTTTTAGCGGCTCCAATCCAGTTTGCGATTTTTTTTGGATTTTTTTCACTTCATGTGGTTATTTACATCCAGGATTCAGAATCTGGCCTTGCAGGGAGGTTCTGGAATAATTTTGGAAAAACCCCATCTAATATATAACGATCATTTATTTAATATTGAATACATTGTTAATTCCTTAAATTCCAATCATACCCCGTGCGCTCTTGGTGATTTTAATCTTGGGTCCATTAATTGGAGGTACTGCTCTGAAGAAAATATTTTATTGCCGATTAATGTAGAGTTCCATTGAATCAATACTGTGCGGCAATTTATGCCTTGAATCTTTTTCAAGTAAACGATATCTTCAAAATTTTAGATCTCATTTTTATTAATAATGACTTCAAATATAAACTTATTTAATGTCATATGCCACTCACCAATGACTTTTTATCATGTTGTTTTATGTTTTTGAGAATCAACAGCAAGCTCAATTAAGTTTTTCATACGACTTTAGAAAAGTCCGTAAATATTTATTGACTTTTAAATCCGACCTAAAGTCATTTTGGCTGTATTTTAATTCTAAAAGAAAGACTTAAGAAATGGCTTAACAAAATCTTTTGAATTAAAAGGGGTTGTCGCCGATAACCCACTCGAAATAAGCGATTTGTTTGCGTACTTTTATGGTTCTGTTTTCAGAAATAATAATTATCAGTCATGTCCAGACGATTTTTATAATTTGAATCTGTTGCTTAATATTGGTGTCTTTGAAATATCCGATGAAGAGGATTGCAATAAAGACGCTGGCTACAATTTTCTATAATGTTTGAAATTTGATATTTTTGAAAAAATGTGCCCCTTCTTTGCATATTGCTTTGAGCAAGATTTTTAACAAATCCCTTCTGTATGGCGATTTTCTAAAAGAATGGAAGACTGCTTAAATTTCACCGATTTTCAAATATGGGTAAAAACATTTGATCAATAATTACAGACCCATAACTAAGCTGTCAGTTATATCTAAGTGTTTTGATAAAATCGTGAATAAAAGTCTATTTTATCTTATACGAAACCGAATTTCAACACATCAACATGGTTTTTTTCAGGGCGTTCAATAAATACTAACCTAGCAGTATTCTCCAATTTTTGCGTTAATACTTGTTGGCAACCCTAGTTATTTTAGTTTGCTCTCATCTCAATAACAGTTTCTGTATGTATATTTACGATTTTATGTATGTATGTAAAAGTTTTATGTTCGAACGTTAAACGTTATATCTATTGTCGTTCTGTTTGTATCCGACCTCAGAGCAAACACACGTCTGCATAATACGCGACTAGTCCACATCGTTAACACACAATAATAACATTTTGGCGCGAGGAAAACGCTTAAGAATCTGAGTCAAACGCAAGATGACTTCGACGTCGACTTCATTGGAACAAGTGGTGGCGCAGCTCCTTGTGAGATCAAATTTTTTCAAAATGGTTGGCAAGGTATGAAGATGTATTTCATTCCTGGCGTTCTTGATGAAAATTCAAATATCGTCAGCTATGCAGCAATTGTCAATCCCATGTAAGGAAGTTTCTCAATTGAAAAGTGCACAGCAAACAATTTCGGTTTGCAGTCGCCGAATGAAAGTGACATTCGGGCAAGATTGCTAAAAATGCTGGACACAGAAACTGAAGACTCCCCTCTAACAATTGATAATTTAGTGACAGAGATTCAACGTTTTAAAATCCTGAAAAATTATGTTAAAATGGTGGAACACACATCAGCAAAAATCCAAGCGATCGATATTCACCCGAAGCCGAAAAACAAGTCGAACAAAATGGAGTTACCGAAGCGGTCATGTTGGCCATGTCGTCGTATTCACTTTGTGCGCGATTGCGATTTTACAAATCATAAATCGGACATAAAAAAGGATATTGTTCATGTTTTTCAGAACGCAATAAGGCGAAAATGTTTGACAACCAGGTTTTTAAAAAGAAAAAAATTAGGAAAACGCGCTCAAGCTATAAAAGCGTATTTGCAATGAGTTCTGTGTCTCAAAATAGACGTTTTGTCATTAAAAATTAATAATACAATTTTAAAATTACAGCTCGGCACAGGATCTGATATAACGATCAATTCAAAACAAAATTGGATTACGGTCGGACGTCCACCACTGCAGCAATCTCAGCACGAGCCACGAGATACATCGCAAAACATAATCAACATAATCGGCAAATTTACAGCAGTGGCGGAAATAAACAAAAGGCAAACACAAGCAGTTATTACGGTGTCAACAATGCAACATCTAAATTTATCGGGCTCTGACCTAATGAAACAATTTGAACAGCTTGAAGCTCCAATTACATCCTACACAACATGTCACAATGTACAAGTAAGTAATAAAATTACAGCTAGTAGTTTGAAAGGCATGTTTCCAAGAGTGTTTCGACCCGAAATCGGACACTGCACAGTAAGGTGGGTCACCACATATGGACAAAAAAAATATTTCAAAAGACCGCCCCTCATTTGAAAGCTTATGTTAGTAGCTTACAAATTTCTTTTTAGGTGGACCCGAAATCTGCCCCAAATGGTATTTTTTGTATAACTTCATCAGTTTTTATCCGATCGTAAAAAGTATGTCGTTGGATAGATCTCAACAAGGACTATAATTCGTTTTAACAACATTTTTACCTCCGAATCCATCTTTGACCAGATATTTCAACTTTTCGTCTTATTTCCTCAGTAACCCCAAAACTTTCCTTTTTGTTTTTAAGAAAATAAAAGTTCGTAAAAAATCATTAAATTTTTGTGAAGAAACTTTTTGATTTCATTCGTAGGAAAAAAGTTACAGCGAATTTAATTTTCGGTCAAGTTTGGCTTCGTTTTTAGGATTTAGCTTTCGGTCCATCTTCGTTTGCCTTCGTTCATCTCCGTGTTTTATTTGATCGTTCGTTCAGCTTCATTTGGTTTCGTTTTTAATACAAAGTTTCTTTAAAATCGGTCCAGTCGTCCAAGCACTATGGAGTCATATATATTTTATTACTTGAAGCGCTCTCTATCGAAAGTTTTTGAAACTTTTCATAGCCTATCTTTTAATCTTGCGTCAGGAGAATCTTTATACTAAATGCCAACAAAATTATTCCAGCAGTTTAGTCTGCAATTTATTATTGCATATAAAAACAAATCAACAAGCGAAACAACAACGAGAGGAAAACCACACAACCTCACACACAAGCAAACAAAATATTCCTGCTATTGCATGGTCAGGAGTATTGTCCTTCTTTATTTCATCAAAATTGTTCAAGCCATTATATTCCAAATTAAGAGTTTTATTAAATACGTATACTTTGATTATTCTTTATTTAGGAAAATTAAACTTTACAAGAAAAATCCCTAAACTTTTAGCAAGAAAGTGTTTTACTTCATTCATTAAGAAAAAAGTTACAACGAATCAAAGTTTCAGTGCAAATTTTATTTTTCATTATATATTTCGATATTTTTTTCTTATTACTCTGCACTTAGTTTTTTTTATAAAAAATCATGCTTTAAAACAGCTAGTTTGCTATTCGGGTAAGTCCATATGAAGTGGTCCAGCACTTGTTGCTCGACCATTTTTAAAAACGTTTATATTTTTATTAAAATTTGTTCAATGTATTGACATCTCAGAACCGCATTCAAAATATTGGCATTCAACTATACTTTAAAAATGGCGGCCATATTTGCCTTGTTACCTGTAGAGATTTATGCGTTTGTAAGCGTTTGCGGTTACTTTAATTCCTCAGCTCCTGTTAAACATAAAGTGATGAATTAAAAACCATAACATTAAATATACTTCAGGCTTTAATTTCATATTCAAGAAGTGATCATTAAATTATTTCTTCATATTAAAAAAAATAGTGAAACTTTTTTTTTAAAACCTTATATTTTGCAACTTTAAGAATTTTTATTTATAGAAAGCAATTACTTGTCGACTTATTTTTTCTTTTTTTTTAAGTACATCTTAGCAAATAGTTTAAATAGATTTTTTTTTAACTTTCTGACTTATCAAGTTTTTTTTAAAGCCTCTTAAAAATGGAAATTTTGAGAATTTAACTAATTTTGGTGTCAAATATCTCTGGTGGGCACAAGTTTAAAAATTTCAAATTTATTCACAATAAAGTTCATAATAATATCGTACTTCAGTTAAAACTCTGAGTTTGGTATTCGCTTCGTTTGGAAGATACAGCCCTTCAAACTTAATGATATATCACCTTACATAATATGTGTTTTTTAAGATAATCTTGAGATTTTTTCCTAATACAAGCTTTAATCTTTCGTTTGGAATGTAACCAAACATAAATATTGAAACATTGAATATAATTTCGTGAATATAACCTCAAATAACTAACCATTTTCGTACTTTGTACTTTTTCGTTTATAATGATGCACACAAGTTTTATGACTGTAGATTTATTGTTTACTTTTTATTTTCTCTATACATAAATATATTCTTTAACATTAAGGAAAAACTTGGACATTTCAATTGAACATCAACTGAAAAAATTTTAAAAGGAAAATATTTTTGCTAACACGTAATATATTTTAAATATCTTTTTTAACCTACCTATTTAGCTTTGATGACTTGATGATCCTCATATTCTTCGGATTTGGAAATAAAAAAGCATCGCATTGTTGTGTCGGACATTGGAACGAAACGATGGAATTGCCGTGTTCCCTGAATTCGTTGGCAGCTTTCGAAACGGATGTGTAGCTGATCCTTCCGAGCTAAAATTTCTTCTCCCTTGACATATACATATGATATTCCTTTTATATTTTGTTTGCAGTAAATAAACATATTTTCAGGGGTAAGAATTTGATTTATTTCTGTCCTTTGTAGACTTGCTCTTGCAACTTCACGCTTTGTTGTTCCTCCACCACCATCACATGCGTTTTTTCCATGCGATGTTGCAAAAAAATTCCATTCTGCTTCAAGTCCGAAATCAATTTTGTGGTGGCAGATATTTGTAAAGTTTTTTTTATTTTTATATTGACTCGCAGCACCGTCTGAAAAATAAATTATCTTTTCAACAGCTGGTGCAGTCTCTTTAATGTGCTTAATCAAACTGGTTTGAAAAGCATGAACTGCTTCTGTATTGTGGTCCATATGATCGCTTATAACACAAACACATTGGCTTAGTATCTTATCATGTTCTTTGTAATAATATACAAATGGGTGAATAGTAGCTTGGCGATTTACCCAGTGGTAACTTTGTATTTCGTCTTGAATGACGAAATTAAAATTTTCAGCAAAATCTGCAAGGACAATGCATTCATTCCTGTTAAGTTGCTCCTTCTTTTCTCTATGGAATTGGGCTTGCACTTTTGAGATAAAGTGATGTGATTTCAATGAAATAATTTTATTAACAAGCGATTGAAAGAAATCTTCTTTAGTTTGAATTAGAGTTATCATTTCTGCTCGATCGGTCATGGTCCACTGTTTGTAAATGATCTTGTCTGGGAGGTTTTCAATTTCTTCTAAGTGGTTAAGAAACACTCGCAGGGGTTGTTGTCCTGGACATTGATAGCATTTGTCCATCATACAATTGTAGCTATAAATGTCACAAACAAGCATGCAGAGTAGATCTTTATAGTTAAGTTTTATTCTATCAACCATGAGCTTAACGTTCTGATGATAACAACAAACACAGACACTGTGGGTACCCGATGATCCAGCAATGACACACCACTTTGGTCGAAATTCTATAAATTTTGATCTTCCAATCTTGCAATTTGGGCATTGTTTCTCAAATTCCACGAAAAGTTCATTTAAATTGCAAAGTATAAGTCGCTTCTGTTTCTGAACTTTCTTATTATTAATTCTTACAGAAAAACAATCTTTCATACCTGGACATCCCTTTCGTAAAATTCCAACACTAACGTTACTATCTCGGGTGAAATATAAACGCCTCTCTTCTTTACTAGCTGTGGAAGAATGCCTTGCTCTTTCACTTATGCCTTTCGTTAATTTTATAAGACGTTCGGATACGTTGAATTCAGAAGCAATTCTTTCACGAGACCATGAATTTGGTAATAAACTTACTGTTTTAATCTTCTCTGCTTTTTCTACCACAGCACATTTATCTTTAAGTTTATTAATGACTTCATCAAATTCCTCTACCGGATCTACATTTTCTTTTGTATCTTCTATTACGATATCAAATGACTCTTGAAGATTTCTTTTGAAAGCATTAGTTACATTTTCTATCTTCGATTTTATAGAAGAAATTCTATGTTCTGAGCTCAGTTTTCGTATTTTAGATGCTGGTGAAATTTCTAAAAGAGCACAAACAGAGTCCACATTTTCAAGATATTCAACGGGAGGCATATAAGCTCCACTAACATCATTTTTATAATTTTCTCTGCTGTCGAGAGTATAAAAGACTTCTCGATAACAATTCCTACAAAGAGATTTTCCTGGAACAAGTTTTAAATTACAATTCACTTTTTTAGACATATGACCGGGAAGAATTTTCCTTAGATCTTTATTTATACAAGGTGGCGCAAAAATAACCTTCCGATGTTTTTTGGCTGTAATTTAAAAAAAAAATTAAAAACTTTGATTCTTCTTGTGGATTATTTTTATTTGGTCTTTTTATTTTTTTTACATCAAGTCGAGAATATGATGTCATGTAAATGGCCGCCGCCACAGTTGATTGTCATTTTAGCCCTTTTTATGGCATTTTCCATCACTTCGGCCAAAACTTCCGGCGATAGGTCCTCACATTCTTGACGGATATTGTCTTTAAGCGCTGCAAGAGTCTGAGGCTTGTTGACATAAACCCACGACTTCAAAAAGCCCCACAAAAAGAAGTCTGGAGCGGTCAGTGCAAATCGCCAAATCGGGAGATTAGGCGCCCGGGAAATGCATCCTTCAGCATATCGGTTGTGGCACGTGCAGTGTGTGCCGTTGCAGCGTCCTGTTGGAACCACATGTTTTCCAATCCCAATTCATCAAGTTGCGGCAAAAAGAACTCGTTGATCATTGCTCTGTAGCGCTCACCATTCACAGTAACCGTTCCGCCCGCGACGTCTTCGAAGAAAAAAGGTCCGATGACTCCTCCAGCGAAAACAGCACCCCATACAGTGACCCAGAAGCGTAAATTTTGCTTATTTACGTACCCGCTAAGATGGAAATGGGCCTCATCACTCATGATTATTTTTGATGAAAAATTATCTTCCTCTTGGTGGTGATTAAGGATGGCTTGAGCGTATGTTAGACGCGATTGGCGGTCAGCAGCTAACAGCTGATGCACCGTCTGGACTTTGTACGGAAACATCTTCAAATCTTGTACCAAAATTCGCTGTAAAGACCGTCGACTGATACCCATTTGCGTGGCACGTCGTCTGGTCGATGTCGACGGCGATTCCATGACATCCTCGGCTACAGCACCAATATTCTCTGCAGAACGGCTACTCCGGGGTCTTCCACGCCTGGCAGCATCTCGTGTTGTGCCAGTCTCTTCGAGGCGAGCGGCTAAATGTCGCAGTGTTTCACCAGTAGGCGTTGGACGGCCAGGAAATCTGCGGCAAAATTCACGTTGTGCCAAAGTCACCGACCGATTATTGGTCAAATAAATAGTCAGCAATATTCCGCGTTCTGGAGCAGTGTAGCGTAACATTGTTTATTAACGTGTATTTCGCATGTGTTTACTACACAAATGTCAAAACAGAACTGACATAAGGGGCCAATCGCAAAATTTATAGCATTTTCTGATAGGAGGATTACTTTTGCGCCACCTTGTAACTTTCTTATGGACTTTTAAAGGATCACAGCAATTCCGGCCGTAAATATGATGAAACTTAGCAAGATACTTTTTTTCGTGATAATTACATATATACTCGACTTTATTTGAAACTCTTTGATAAAAAAGTTGTTATTTTTCCAGGCTAAACTGACTTATTTCCTTTAAATCCGTTTGTACACAACTATAAATAATTTTATGACACTTTTCATTGATTAAAATACCTATAGAGCACGCACTTCCCATTTCACACTTTTTATTACTTATTACCACTTGCTGTGATTCCTGAACACATACTGAATGCTGTCAACGTTGTAAGTAATAGCTCTTCGGTTTTTTGCTGAAAATGTCAATAGGAGTGAAATTTTGACAGTTTGGGAAATCCCCAATATATTGTTTTAATTTATTATCACTTATTGGGTCCATACACTGCCGAACATGCTGAAACATGTCTGGTTGCATGTAATGTCTCCCTATGTGCAAAATGATAAAACTTGTTGGTATCATTACAATCGAAAGAGTGCATGGTAGTATGAAGAAGGTGGTCCCGCGGCTGAAAATCCTCTCTTGCTCTGAGTCGAAACTGTCTAAATCAATACAAATAATATTTATGATTCTCTTTGCAGTTGTTCATAGCGTGGTGTTTTTTGACAATTCTGGCTCTCAGCCGCAATTCCACCTTGTTTATTCCACCATGAAAGAGTGTAAAGTACGAAAATGGTTAGGTTTTTGAGGTTAAATTCACGGAATTATATTTAATGTTTTAAAATTTATGTTAAGTTATATTTCAAACGAAAGATTAAAGCTTGTATTAGAAAAAACATTTCAAGAATATTGTAGTGTACTTATTGCACACACTTTAATTTACACACTAACCTACCACAATGTAGTTTAGTCATTAACAAACACTGTATACATTTGTATACGTTTGTAAAATACCCAATGACCCACTGCAGCGTTTAGTCACGCTCAGCCAGAAACTTTAGACTTTTGTAAACAAAGTCATGAGTAAGCGAAGCATTGACACATTGTAAGTGCTCGCAAACTCAAAGTCCAAACAGAAGCTTGTGACAAAGGAATTATGCTGCGTTTGCATAATTCTTTCAATATTCCAATAGGATTGGGGATTCATGTATTGGTGGGAACTTAGAATTAAGATATTTACATGTTACAATTAGAATGTAAGAAATATTTGTAAGAGAGTTTCTGGAAAGAGAATTCCAGAAATATGTATTGGAATGTGATCGATTTGCCAATAAAAGGCAGAGTCGATCCCAAAATAAAAAATATAATTCTGATTCTAGAAGACTAGATCAGAGAAACTCAAAAGTCTGTTTCTTGCAAAAAGTAGCTTGGTTAGCTGCATAAACAACTAAACCAAATAAAGCAGCTTGGTTAGCTGCAAAAGAACTAAACCAAAAAAAAAAACAATGTAAGAGCGGCTTTTTAGCCAACACAACAAAGCTTAGTAAGCTTTTAAAATTATACTAACTTTTTTTCCTTTCCTCCAAATTTTACGAACCTTACATGGCGATCCTGCGGACACGACCCTACGAACTATTATTTGAACACAATAATAGATGAATGATGACGACATAATCAACGGAGAGGAGGTGGACGCAATTTTCGATAGGTGGGAGAAGTTTGCAACTACCAGCAGACAAACATATACCCAGGAACAACAACCATCAGTACCAGAATATGTACCAGAACCTCCACCATTAGATGCACCTTTATATAAAGCAACTCCTAAAAACGCTGGACCCCAACCATTGACCATCGAGGAGTATAGGGTACGAAGCAAACGTTTGCCAGCAGTAGACAACAGTAAAAACAAAATTGAAAATGAACAACAGAAGCCAAGCAGGAAACGGGCCGGACGGCGTGTGAAGAGCAGACAAAAAATAGCAGACTTGCACCGATTGGCAAATTTGGCGCTAAACAAAGAGCAAAACATTTTTTTTAAACAACAAATTAATTTAGAAAAGATTAAGGAACGCAATTTTAAAAAAAGAAAAAAATAATAAAAATTAATTTTAACTTAATTTAAATAACTCAATATGGGCAATACAGAAAGTAAAAAGGAAAACACAAATGCCCTGAATAACAACACTAGTAGCAGCATTGTGGTCACTGACCATAATCTTTTATATGTATTAGTATTCATTTTAGCTGTGCTGATGATTTTAAAATAAAAATAAAAATAAATAGCTATTATAAAAAATATGTCCAAAAACAGTTGAGTAAAGTTAATGTATCAACTCAAGTTTGAAAACAAAAAAAAAAAAAAAAATAAAAAAAAATGGAATTATAAATGTTAAGATAAAATCAACAAAATTTTGATCTATAATGCATACTTTAGGTAAGAAACCGAAACAGCTAGGTAAGAATCCACTACCACCATTTAACGCGGATAGTATGATAAAAATTCCCAAACCCCGCGACGTACAAAAAGAATTAGAATGGTTAACTAAATTTTGGGAAACGATAGGCATGACCAGAAAACCAACGATAGAAGACGTTATTAACCCTGACACTACGGAAGAAACAAGTAGAATGATAAAAAAAAATTTTGCACCAATTTAGGAGAGGAACAAATAAATGGAGGACATAATTGAAAGTTTTACAGTTATTTTAACAAACCTAAAGAAAAGTGCAGCAAGAGGATACTCTTACGAGACAATTTTACAAAAGTTACAATCAATAGAAGAGTATAAAGAAAAATTAGAAGCACTCGTTATTATTGACACAGATGAAACAAAGGTTAATGCATTAAAAATTGAGTTTAATAAAACTTATACAATAATCAAACAACTGCTATTAGAACAGTTACAAAATAAAACGACAGAAGTTGAACAAAATAAGGAAGAAGTAAAAATGTCTTCTTTTAATTTAGAATTAGCCATTAAGGCGATACCGTTGTTTAATGGACAATACAAAGAACTATCTTCATTTTTAAAAATTACAGAACTTATTCATAATGTGTTAAACACAGAGGGAAAAAAATCTTTAATTGAGTTCATTTGCAATGTCAAATTGTCAAATAACGTAAAAACATCAATTTGTGCAGTAAGCGAACCAAAAACTTTTGGTGAACTTAAAGAAAAGTTGGAAGCAAGGTATAAGAGTACCAAAACTATTCCAATTATCCATACAACATTATCTAATTTAACGCAAAAAGGTTCAATTTCGAACTTTAATGAAAGTATTTTAACACTAATAAGCGAGTTAAGCACTATGCAAATCAAAGATTTACCAACAACAGCGACCGAGACAGAAAAACAAATCATTACAAAAATGAATGACAAATACGCATTGACTATATTTAAAAATGGCTTAAATGAAAAATATAAATCAACCGTATATGCAGCACAACCACAGACACTTAATGATGCAGTCAATATAGCATCAGAACTAGAAAATGATTCTAATCGAAATAACCAATCTCAACTTCTACACATAAATATAATTTTTCCAAGAAATAATAGTTTTAGAGGAAACTATAATAGACATTTAAATAACAATATATCTAACTATAGAAACAACAATTTCAATTCAAATAGGTACGAAAACAACCGAAACTTTGGACAAACTAACAACCGCAATAATAATTACAGTAATAATAATAACAACCAAACTAATAACAACAGCCGAACGAACACAAATAGTTATTTTCGAAATAATAATAATAACAGATCAACAAATAATAATCAAAGAGGGTCTCAACCTCAAAATTACAATAGAAATACACAAAATAATAACAACTACAGAAACAATCGAGGAAATTACAGACGAGTAAACGTGATGAATACTTCGGGAAACGGACAAGCCCCGGAGGGCACACAAGAAGCAACTCCGGGAGACCAGTGTTGAAATTGTACAATATAACAAACAAACTGACGAATTACATAACTCTAGAATGCAATAATTCACAAAACAGACTAACATTTCTAATAGACACCGGAGCAGACATTTCAATATGTAAAGTACAAGTTTTACCAGAACAACAACAAATTTTAACAGATGACACATGCAAACTAGTAGGAATTACAAAAGAAGAGGTTAATTCATTAGGAGGAACACAAATATTATTAAAAATAGAAAACAGTACACAGAAAATAAAAGAATTGATTTATTACCTAAACTAGTTTAGCTAATGTGAAAGTTTCTATTTCACCTAATCTTTTCAACAACTTTTCTACTTACACAGTTAATTTAACAATCATGCATTAGGTAATTCACCTAATTAAAATTAGTTAATTCAACTAAAATTTTGCTTATTAAATCATCTAATTCTTCTAGTTATTTTACCTAATGCAAGTTGTCGATTTGTTCGTACACTAGGGAAATAACGCATATTAGCATAATCCACGCCTCAGTATAAATTTTATATAAATATTTACGTGGATAAATCAAATGCTTTCCTTACAACTTGTTTTTTCCCGTATTTGAATTTTATAGGAGCACAGCGCTCTCCTATAAAAAACATAAATAAAAACAAAGTGAGAAAATTTTACAAAAAGTAAAGCCTCATTGCGAGAATTGAACTCGGGCCGCTGTCGTTATAGTCAAACGCTTTACCGCTGTGCTGTTACGCCGTTTGATAATTTGTGAACAAAATGTATATAAAAATATGAGGTCCACAACTTTGAAATTATGTTTCCACTGGGTATCTACAGCAATTTGATTAATTGGTATGTAGAGTAAATTTCTGTATTGGAAATTTAGCTCAATAGATAAGGCGTTGGTTGTTGAAATCTTGAGATCACAGGTTCGAATCTCAGCGGTGGCAAAGAAATTTTTCAGTCATTTATACAATGTATATATCTCTCTCATTCTATCTACTATAAAACAAATCTTTCTTCTCTATCATGTGACGAAATGAAGTAAAGTCACCTAAGGAAAGTTTCACTTCAAAATAGAAATTGCAAAACAAAAAACATATTTTTTGCATATTTTTTGCACGGCATTCCCACTCTTAAGTGGGAATGCTATCTAAATAATTAGTTGATTTTTCTACACTTAGTAGGTGGCTTGCCTAATCTGAAGTGGTCATAGTTTAAAAAAAATTAGCTAATTCTTCTAATAAATTATGTGTCTTATCTATTTTATGGTTGAAGGTACACCTAAATATTTAGGTTTTTTTAGCTACTCTCGCAGTTAAACTACCCAATATAATTGCATATAATTAACATTTAGAAATTGGTAGCGCACCTAATCAAATTCGTTGACTGAAAATCACCGGATTACTTTAGCTGAATTGACTACATTTTTAGGTAAAAGTTCTACTCTTTTTTTTCTGTGTATAACAAAACATTATTTTCAAGTTGTAGATACAGATTTTCCAATTGCCACAGATGGAATAATTGGCACAGATTTTCTAAAACGACATATGTGTATTATTGACTATGAAACTCACACAATTAAAATGACAATAGATGAAGAAGAAGTAACTTTACCAATAAATATTCAACAAGCAAATATAGGAACACTTTGTATTCCACCAAGATCTGAATTAATATGTGCTATAGATCTGAAGTTAGACCAAGATAGTGTAATTTTAAGCGAAGAAATACAGGAAGGGATTTTTATAGGAAATTCAATTACACCTGCAATAGGTCACTGTCACGTTAAAATTCTAAACACAACCGAGAAAGAAGCAAGAATAGACCATCTAGACATTAAATGGGAACCTTTGAACAATTATAATATAGTAAGACAAAACAAATCAACACTGAAATCAAATGACAACCAACGACTAAAAGAACTAACAAAAATACTTAATATTGACGGTATGGACAATGAAGCAAAAACATCTCTTTTCAAAATTTTTAACAAATACCAGCATATTTTTCATCTAGACAACGAACATTTATCTGTAAACAATTTTTATACACAAAATTTGCAATCAACAGATAATACACCAGTATACATAAAGAATTACAGACTGCCACACTCTCAACACGAAGAAATAAATAGACAAGTTGAAAAATTATTAGAAGATGACTTGATTGAACCATCAACAAGCGCATACAATTCACCATTATTAATAGTACCGAAAAGGAGTGACAATGATTCAAAAAAATGGCGACTAGTAGTTGACTTCAGACAATTAAACAAGAAAATTGTAAATGACAAATTTCCACTACCTAGATTAGAAGACGTACTAGATCAACTAGGACGAGCTAAATATTTCTCAACTTTAGACATGACATGTTCATTTCACCAAATCTCTTTAGATAAAAGTTCAAAACATATGACAGCATTCTCAACAGCAAAAGGACATTATCATTTCAAACGTTTACCTTTCGGATTAAAAATATCATCCAACAGTTTTCAAAGAATGTTAACAATAGCATTATCCGGTTTAGAATCAAAAGCATTTCTCTATGTCGATGACATAATAGTTTTTGGTTGTAGCTTAAAACATCACAACGAAAATCTCATAAATGTATTTGAACGACTTAACAAATATAACCTTAAACTGAATCCTAATAAATGTCATTTTCTTAAACCAGAAGTAGTATATCTAGGTCATCTAATTACAAGAAATGGTATCAAAACAGACCCAGCAAAACACAAAACAATTGAACTATATCCAACACCGAAAAATGCAGACGAAGTTCGAAGATTCGTAGCATTTTGTAATTATTACAGAAAATTTATAAAAAATTTTGCAAATTTAGCCAAAAGTTTAAACAATTTGCTCAAAAAGAAACAACCTTTCATATGGACAGAAGAATGTCAAAATGCATTCGAGACATTAAAAAGGAAACTTATTAATCCACCAGTCTTACAATATCCAGATCCAGATCTTACAATATCCAGATTACACTTTTGCTTTCAACACTTCTCCAAATATAGACACAGGCTACTCGCCTTATGAATTAGTTTTTTGCAAATTACCATATATGCCAACTGATACAAAAAACAATAATATACCGGTACATGACATTGACTCATATGCCAATGAACTCAAAATGAGATTAAAAACGTCAATTGATATAGCAAAACAATTCATAAATAACGTAAATAAATAAATAAATAACTGGCTATTTCAGCCCTTGAAAGGACTTTGACCTAGCTTCTTATGATCAATTCTGTTGTGCGTGTTATTAAGTTTGTACACAATTGACCGAGAAATGGACCTACATGCTTAACGCCGACTCCGAACGGCGATGAACGGAATGTTCTTATTCTCAAGAAGCTTTACATGGCATTTTGATTACTCTCTGAGGTTTGCCATTGTCTGCAGAGAGGTGGCGGCCGTACAGAAAAATTATTTTAATTCAAATAATTTTCTGTCGCTGCTGGGGTTCGAACCTCGGTCTCCAAAGTTCTTTGACATAGCGGCCACGCACTTTAACCAACTACGCCACGGACGCCACAATAAATAACGTAAAAGATAAAAGAAAAAAAGATAGCAACATAAAAACAAATAAGTTAAAGGCAGAAATAGGAGACTTAGTTTTAGTAAAATTAGGTAATAGAAAGAAAAATCAAAGTCCTTATCATGGACCATATAAAGTAGTTGAAACAGAAGAAGAAGTAAATACTTTTATAGAAATTAAGGGACAAATTAAGAAAATGCATAATAATAATTTGATTAAATATACAATAGACACATAAGTTAACGATTACTTATTATGAAAACAAAAATAAAAATATTCATTCAAATTTAACAGTTAAAAACATACATTTTATTCATGTACAAGAACTATTACAAAAAAAAAAAAAAAAAAAAACAAATAAAATTAAAATTATATAATAATTATAAAAATTAAGTAATATTTTAATCCTACATTTTACATCTAAAATAGTCTACCAAAAATAATATTAAACACTAACATAGTGAAATTTAATTTTCCACTAGATCATCACAATTATTTTAAAAATTTATCTCCTCATACATGAACACTCATTCGAATATAAATTTTTTTCTTAAGGGCAAGGGTGTAGTGTACTTATTGCACACACTTTAATTTACACACTAACCTACCACAATGTAGTTTAGTCATTAACAAACATTGTATACATTTGTATACGTTTGTAAAATACCCAATGACCCACTGCAGCGTTTAGTCACGCTCAGCCAGAAACTTTAGACTTTTGTAAACAAAGTCATGAGTAAGCGAAGCATTGACACATTGTAAGTGCTCGCAAACTCAAAGTCCAAACAGAAGCTTGTGACAAAGGAATTATGCTGCGTTTGCATAATTCTTTCAATATTCCAATAGGAATGGGGATTCATGTATTGGTGGGAACTTAGAATTAAGATATTTACATGTTACAATTAGAATGTAAGAAATATTTGTAAGAGAGTTTCTGGAAAGAGAATTCCAGAAATATGTATTGGAATGTGATCGATTTGCCAATAAAAGGCAGAGTCGATCCCAAAATAAAAAATATAATTCTGATTCTAGAAGACTAGATCAGAGAAACTCAAAAGTCTGTTTCTTGCAAAAAGTAGCTTGGTTAGCTGCATAAACAACTAAACCAAATAAAGCAGCTTGGTTAGCTGCAAAAGAACTAAACCAAAAAAAAAAACAATGTAAGAGCGGCTTTTTAGCCAACACAACAAAGCTTAGTAAGCTTTTAAAATTATACTAATAGCATCATTTTATAAATCCCTGCACATCACTTCACGCTGCGTTGTTGAAATTCGCAATTTATAAAACGCAACGCTTCACGCCGTGATCTTCAACGTTGAGTAACGCAATAACGTAGTGAAAACAGTACAAAGTTCGCATTTTATAAAACGCTGCACTTGAAATTCGTTCACTTGAACTGTCACTTTCATCACTTGCTCTTGAGCTGCCGTTAGAACGAATAAGTTGGCATTGAAAGGGTAATAAATGTTTGTTTCACTCATATATTCTTAAATGTTTACAAATATCGTTTGAATATAGGATAAAGACAGCAACAACGAACCAACAGTTCAAAATGTTGCTAAAAGAAATAAAAAAACTACCGCAGGTAGCAAATGGTACGCCAGTGCTTGGCGTGTATATTGCAATTTCAATTTAATGATGGCTGAGAAGAACAGCTGATATGGTTGCCAACAAGTCAGAATTTGGTGAATCTTAAATATTTCAAAGATTTGCAATAATGATGCTAGTTTTATTTCACATGTGACAACCCTAAACTGTTGTTGACTGACAGTTCACCGTGGTAACGTAACATAGCTAACGCAATAACGTAGTGATTAATAAAATGCAAATTTTAAATCAAAGTGATGCGCCGCGTTAGCGTTGCGTTTCATCACGGTGATTTATAAAATGATGCCATAACTTTTTTTCCTTTCCTCCAAATTTTACGAACCTTACATGGCGATCCTGCGGACACGACCCTACGAACTATTATTTGAACACAATAATAGATGAATGATGACGACATAATCAACGGAGAGGAGGTGGACGCAATTTTCGATAGGTGGGAGAAGTTTGCAACTACCAGCAGACAAACATATACCCAGGAACAACAACCATCAGTACCAGAATATGTACCAGAACCTCCACCATTAGATGCACCTTTATATAAAGCAACTCCTAAAAACGCTGGACCCCAACCATTGACCATCGAGGAGTATAGGGTACGAAGCAAACGTTTGCCAGCAGTAGACAACAGTAAAAACAAAATTGAAAATGAACAACAGAAGCCAAGCAGGAAACGGGCCGGACGGCGTGTGAAGAGCAGACAAAAAATAGCAGACTTGCACCGATTGGCAAATTTGGCGCTAAACAAAGAGCAAAAAAATTTTTTTAAACAACAAATTAATTTAGAAAAGATTAAGGAACGCAATTTTAAAAAAAGAGAAAAATAATAAAAATTAATTTTAACTTAATTTAAATAACTCAATATGGGCAATACAGAAAGTAAAAAGGAAAACACAAATGCCCTGAATAACAACACTAGTAGCAGCATTGTGGTCACTGACCATAATCTTTTATATGTATTAGTATTCATTTTAGCTGTGCTGATGATTTTAAAATAAAAATAAAAATAAATAGCTATTATAAAAAATATGTCCAAAAACAGTTGAGTAAAGTTAATGTATCAACTCAAGTTTGAAAACAAAAAAAAAAAGAAAAATAAAAAAAAATGGAATTATAAATGTTAAGATAAAATCAACAAAATTTTGATCTATAATGCATACTTTAGGTAAGAAACCGAAACAGCTAGGTAAGAATCCACTACCACCATTTAACGCGGATAGTATGATAAAAATTCCCAAACCCCGCGACGTACAAAAAGAATTAGAATGGTTAACTAAATTTTGGGAAACGATAGGCATGACCAGAAAACCAACGATAGAAGACGTTATTAACCCTGACACTACGGAAGAAACAAGTAGAATGATAAAAAAAAATTTTGCACCAATTTAGGAGAGGAACAAATAAATGGAGGACATAATTGAAAGTTTTACAGTTATTTTAACAAACCTAAAGAAAAGTGCAGCAAGAGGATACTCTTACGAGACAATTTTACAAAAGTTACAATCAATAGAAGAGTATAAAGAAAAATTAGAAGCACTCGTTATTATTCACACAGATGAAACAAAGGTTAATGCATTAAAAATTGAGTTTAATAAAACTTATACAATAATCAAACAACTGCTATTAGAACAGTTACAAAATAAAACGACAGAAGTTGAACAAAATAAGGAAGAAGTAAAAATGTCTTCTTTTAATTTAGAATTAGCCATTAAGGCGATACCGTTGTTTAATGGACAATACAAAGAACTATCTTCATTTTTAAAAATTACAGAACTTATTCATAATGTGTTAAACACAGAGGGAAAAAAATCTTTAATTGAGTTCATTTGCAATGTCAAATTGTCAAATAACGTAAAAACATCAATTTGTGCAGTAAGCGAACCAAAAACTTTTGGTGAACTTAAAGAAAAGTTGGAAGCAAGGTATAAGAGTACCAAAACTATTCCAATTATCCATACAACATTATCTAATTTAACGCAAAAAGGTTCAATTTCGAACTTTAATGAAAGTATTTTAACACTAATAAGCGAGTTAAGCACTATGCAAATCAAAGATTTACCAACAACAGCGACCGAGACAGAAAAACAAATCATTACAAAAATGAATGACAAATACGCATTGACTATATTTAAAAATGGCTTAAATGAAAAATATAAATCAACCGTATATGCAGCACAACCACAGACACTTAATGATGCAGTCAATATAGCATCAGAACTAGAAAATGATTCTAATCGAAATAACCAATCTCAACTTCTACACATAAATATAATTTTTCCAAGAAATAATAGTTTTAGAGGAAACTATAATAGACATTTAAATAACAATATATCTAACTATAGAAACAACAATTTCAATTCAAATAGGTACGAAAACAACCGAAACTTTGGACAAACTAACAACCGCAATAATAATTACAGTAATAATAATAACAACCAAACTAATAACAACAACCGAACGAACACAAATAGTTATTTTCGAAATAATAATAATAACAGATCAACAAATAATAATCAAAGAGGGTCTCAACCTCAAAATTACAATAGAAATACACAAAATAATAACAACTACAGAAACAATCGAGGAAATTACAGACGAGTAAACGTGATGAATACTTCGGGAAACGGACAAGCCCCGGAGGGCACACAAGAAGCAACTCCGGGAGACCAGTGTTGAAATTGTACAATATAACAAACAAACTGACGAATTACATAACTCTAGAATGCAATAATTCACAAAACAGACTAACATTTCTAATAGACACCGGAGCAGACATTTCAATATGTAAAGTACAAGTTTTACCAGAACAACAACAAATTTTAACAGATGACACATGCAAACTAGTAGGAATTACAAAAGAAGAGGTTAATTCATTAGGAGGAACACAAATATTATTAAAAATAGAAAACAGTACACAGAAAATAAAAGAATTGATTTATTACCTAAACTAGTTTAGCTAATGTGAAAGTTTCTATTTCACCTAATCTTTTCAACAACTTTTCTACTTACACAGTTAATTTAACAATCATGCATTAGGTAATTCACCTAATTAAAATTAGTTAATTCAACTAAAATTTTGCTTATTAAATCATCTAATTCTTCTAGTTATTTTACCTAATGCAAGTTGTCGATTTGTTCGTACACTAGGGAAATAACGCATATTAGCATAATCCACGCCTCAGTATAAATTTTATATAAATATTTACGTGGATAAATCAAATGCTTTCCTTACAACTTGTTTTTTCCCGTATTTGAATTTTATAGGAGCACAGCGCTCTCCTATAAAAAACATAAATAAAAACAAAGTGAGAAAATTTTACAAAAAGTAAAGCCTCATTGCGAGAATTGAACTCGGGCCGCTGTCGTTATAGTCAAACGCTTTACCGCTGTGCTGTTACGCCGTTTGATAATTTGTGAACAAAATGTATATAAAAATATGAGGTCCACAACTTTGAAATTATGTTTCCACTGGGTATCTACAGCAATTTGATTAATTGGTATGTAGAGTAAATTTCTGTATTGGAAATTTAGCTCAATAGATAAGGCGTTGGTTGTTGAAATCTTGAGATCACAGGTTCGAATCTCAGCGGTGGCAAAGAAATTTTTCAGTCATTTATACAATGTATATATCTCTCTCATTCTATCTACTATAAAACAAATCTTTCTTCTCTATCATGTGACGAAATGAAGTAAAGTCACCTAAGGAAAGTTTCACTTCAAAATAGAAATTGCAAAACAAAAAACATATTTTTTGCATATTTTTTGCACGGCATTCCCACTCTTAAGTGGGAATGCTATCTAAATAATTAGTTGATTTTTCTACACTTAGTAGGTGGCTTGCCTAATCTGAAGTGGTCATAGTTTAAAAAAAATTAGCTAATTCTTCTAATAAATTATGTGTCTTATCTATTTTATGGTTGAAGGTACACCTAAATATTTAGGTTTTTTTAGCTACTCTCGCAGTTAAACTACCCAATATAATTGCATATAATTAACATTTAGAAATTGGTAGCGCACCTAATCAAATTCGTTGACTGAAAATCACCGGATTACTTTAGCTGAATTGACTACATTTTTAGGTAAAAGTTCTACTCTTTTTTTTCTGTGTATAACAAAACATTATTTTCAAGTTGTAGATACAGATTTTCCAATTGCCACAGATGGAATAATTGGCACAGATTTTCTAAAACGACATATGTGTATTATTGACTATGAAACTCACACAATTAAAATGACAATAGATGAAGAAGAAGTAACTTTACCAATAAATATTCAACAAGCAAATATAGGAACACTTTGTATTCCACCAAGATCTGAATTAATATGTGCTATAGATCTGAAGTTAGACCAAGATAGTGTAATTTTAAGCGAAGAAATACAGGAAGGGATTTTTATAGGAAATTCAATTACACCTGCAATAGGTCACTGTCACGTTAAAATTCTAAACACAACCGAGAAAGAAGCAAGAATAGACCATCTAGACATTAAATGGGAACCTTTGAACAATTATAATATAGTAAGACAAAACAAATCAACACTGAAATCAAATGACAACCAACGACTAAAAGAACTAACAAAAATACTTAATATTGACGGTATGGACAATGAAGCAAAAACATCTCTTTTCAAAATTTTTAACAAATACCAGCATATTTTTCATCTAGACAACGAACATTTATCTGTAAACAATTTTTATACACAAAATTTGCAATCAACAGATAATACACCAGTATACATAAAGAATTACAGACTGCCACACTCTCAACACGAAGAAATAAATAGACAAGTTGAAAAATTATTAGAAGATGACTTGATTGAACCATCAACAAGCGCATACAATTCACCATTATTAATAGTACCGAAAAGGAGTGACAATGATTCAAAAAAATGGCGACTAGTAGTTGACTTCAGACAATTAAACAAGAAAATTGTAAATGACAAATTTCCACTACCTAGATTAGAAGACGTACTAGATCAACTAGGACGAGCTAAATATTTCTCAACTTTAGACATGACATGTTCATTTCACCAAATCTCTTTAGATAAAAGTTCAAAACATATGACAGCATTCTCAACAGCAAAAGGACATTATCATTTCAAACGTTTACCTTTCGGATTAAAAATATCATCCAACAGTTTTCAAAGAATGTTAACAATAGCATTATCCGGTTTAGAATCAAAAGCATTTCTCTATGTCGATGACATAATAGTTTTTGGTTGTAGCTTAAAACATCACAACGAAAATCTCATAAATGTATTTGAACGACTTAACAAATATAACCTTAAACTGAATCCTAATAAATGTCATTTTCTTAAACCAGAAGTAGTATATCTAGGTCATCTAATTACAAGAAATGGTATCAAAACAGACCCAGCAAAACACAAAACAATTGAACTATATCCAACACCGAAAAATGCAGACGAAGTTCGAAGATTCGTAGCATTTTGTAATTATTACAGAAAATTTATAAAAAATTTTGCAAATTTAGCCAAAAGTTTAAACAATTTGCTCAAAAAGAAACAACCTTTCATATGGACAGAAGAATGTCAAAATGCATTCGAGACATTAAAAAGGAAACTTATTAATCCACCAGTCTTACAATATCCAGATCCAGATCTTACAATATCCAGATTACACTTTTGCTTTCAACACTTCTCCAAATATAGACACAGGCTACTCGCCTTATGAATTAGTTTTTTGCAAATTACCATATATGCCAACTGATACAAAAAACAATAATATACCGGTACATGACATTGACTCATATGCCAATGAACTCAAAATGAGATTAAAAACGTCAATTGATATAGCAAAACAATTCATAAATAACGTAAATAAATAAATAAATAACTGGCTATTTCAGCCCTTGAAAGGACTTTGACCTAGCTTCTTATGATCAATTCTGTTGTGCGTGTTATTAAGTTTGTACACAATTGACCGAGAAATGGACCTACATGCTTAACGCCGACTCCGAACGGCGATGAACGGAATGTTCTTATTCTCAAGAAGCTTTACATGGCATTTTGATTACTCTCTGAGGTTTGCCATTGTCTGCAGAGAGGTGGCGGCCGTACAGAAAAATTATTTTAATTCAAATAATTTTCTGTCGCTGCTGGGGTTCGAACCTCGGTCTCCAAAGTTCTTTGACATAGCGGCCACGCACTTTAACCAACTACGCCACGGACGCCACAATAAATAACGTAAAAGATAAAAGAAAAAAAGATAGCAACATAAAAACAAATAAGTTAAAGGCAGAAATAGGAGACTTAGTTTTAGTAAAATTAGGTAATAGAAAGAAAAATCAAAGTCCTTATCATGGACCATATAAAGTAGTTGAAACAGAAGAAGAAGTAAATACTTTTATAGAAATTAAGGGACAAATTAAGAAAATGCATAATAATAATTTGATTAAATATACAATAGACACATAAGTTAACGATTACTTATTATGAAAACAAAAATAAAAATATTCATTCAAATTTAACAGTTAAAAACATACATTTTATTCATGTACAAGAACTATTACAAAAAAAAAAAAAAAAAAAAACAAATAAAATTAAAATTATATAATAATTATAAAAATTAAGTAATATTTTAATCCTACATTTTACATCTAAAATAGTCTACCAAAAATAATATTAAACACTAACATAGTGAAATTTAATTTTCCACTAGATCATCACAATTATTTTAAAAATTTATCTCCTCATACATGAACACTCATTCGAATATAAATTTTTTTCTTAAGGGCAAGGGTGTAGTGTACTTATTGCACACACTTTAATTTACACACTAACCTACCACAATGTAGTTTAGTCATTAACAAACATTGTATACATTTGTATACGTTTGTAAAATACCCAATGACCCACTGCAGCGTTTAGTCACGCTCAGCCAGAAACTTTAGACTTTTGTAAACAAAGTCATGAGTAAGCGAAGCATTGACACATTGTAAGTGCTCGCAAACTCAAAGTCCAAACAGAAGCTTGTGACAAAGGAATTATGCTGCGTTTGCATAATTCTTTCAATATTCCAATAGGAATGGGGATTCATGTATTGGTGGGAACTTAGAATTAAGATATTTACATGTTACAATTAGAATGTAAGAAATATTTGTAAGAGAGTTTCTGGAAAGAGAATTCCAGAAATATGTATTGGAATGTGATCGATTTGCCAATAAAAGGCAGAGTCGATCCCAAAATAAAAAATATAATTCTGATTCTAGAAGACTAGATCAGAGAAACTCAAAAGTCTGTTTCTTGCAAAAAGTAGCTTGGTTAGCTGCATAAACAACTAAACCAAATAAAGCAGCTTGGTTAGCTGCAAAAGAACTAAACCAAAAAAAAAAACAATGTAAGAGCGGCTTTTTAGCCAACACAACAAAGCTTAGTAAGCTTTTAAAATTATACTAACTTTTTTTCCTTTCCTCCAAATTTTACGAACCTTACATGGCGATCCTGCGGACACGACCCTACGAACTATTATTTGAACACAATAATAGATGAATGATGACGACATAATCAACGGAGAGGAGGTGGACGCAATTTTCGATAGGTGGGAGAAGTTTGCAACTACCAGCAGACAAACATATACCCAGGAACAACAACCATCAGTACCAGAATATGTACCAGAACCTCCACCATTAGATGCACCTTTATATAAAGCAACTCCTAAAAACGCTGGACCCCAACCATTGACCATCGAGGAGTATAGGGTACGAAGCAAACGTTTGCCAGCAGTAGACAACAGTAAAAACAAAATTGAAAATGAACAACAGAAGCCAAGCAGGAAACGGGCCGGACGGCGTGTGAAGAGCAGACAAAAAATAGCAGACTTGCACCGATTGGCAAATTTGGCGCTAAACAA
This sequence comes from Pherbina coryleti, assembly GCA_943735915.1. Taxonomy (NCBI): domain Eukaryota; kingdom Metazoa; phylum Arthropoda; class Insecta; order Diptera; family Sciomyzidae; genus Pherbina; species Pherbina coryleti. The sequence continues at coordinate 97,454,344 of OX030948.1, read as the reverse complement.
AGAGCAAAAAATTTTTTTTAAACAACAAATTAATTTAGAAAAGATTAAGGAACGCAATTTTAAAAAAAGAGAAAAATAATAAAAATTAATTTTAACTTAATTTAAATAACTCAATATGGGCAATACAGAAAGTAAAAAGGAAAACACAAATGCCCTGAATAACAACACTAGTAGCAGCATTGTGGTCACTGACCATAATCTTTTATATGTATTAGTATTCATTTTAGCTGTGCTGATGATTTTAAAATAAAAATAAAAATAAATAGCTATTATAAAAAATATGTCCAAAAACAGTTGAGTAAAGTTAATGTATCAACTCAAGTTTGAAAACAAAAAAAAAAAAAAAAATAAAAAAAAATGGAATTATAAATGTTAAGATAAAATCAACAAAATTTTGATCTATAATGCATACTTTAGGTAAGAAACCGAAACAGCTAGGTAAGAATCCACTACCACCATTTAACGCGGATAGTATGATAAAAATTCCCAAACCCCGCGACGTACAAAAAGAATTAGAATGGTTAACTAAATTTTGGGAAACGATAGGCATGACCAGAAAACCAACGATAGAAGACGTTATTAACCCTGACACTACGGAAGAAACAAGTAGAATGATAAAAAAAAATTTTGCACCAATTTAGGAGAGGAACAAATAAATGGAGGACATAATTGAAAGTTTTACAGTTATTTTAACAAACCTAAAGAAAAGTGCAGCAAGAGGATACTCTTACGAGACAATTTTACAAAAGTTACAATCAATAGAAGAGTATAAAGAAAAATTAGAAGCACTCGTTATTATTGACACAGATGAAACAAAGGTTAATGCATTAAAAATTGAGTTTAATAAAACTTATACAATAATCAAACAACTGCTATTAGAACAGTTACAAAATAAAACGACAGAAGTTGAACAAAATAAGGAAGAAGTAAAAATGTCTTCTTTTAATTTAGAATTAGCCATTAAGGCGATACCGTTGTTTAATGGACAATACAAAGAACTATCTTCATTTTTAAAAATTACAGAACTTATTCATAATGTGTTAAACACAGAGGGAAAAAAATCTTTAATTGAGTTCATTTGCAATGTCAAATTGTCAAATAACGTAAAAACATCAATTTGTGCAGTAAGCGAACCAAAAACTTTTGGTGAACTTAAAGAAAAGTTGGAAGCAAGGTATAAGAGTACCAAAACTATTCCAATTATCCATACAACATTATCTAATTTAACGCAAAAAGGTTCAATTTCGAACTTTAATGAAAGTATTTTAACACTAATAAGCGAGTTAAGCACTATGCAAATCAAAGATTTACCAACAACAGCGACCGAGACAGAAAAACAAATCATTACAAAAATGAATGACAAATACGCATTGACTATATTTAAAAATGGCTTAAATGAAAAATATAAATCAACCGTATATGCAGCACAACCACAGACACTTAATGATGCAGTCAATATAGCATCAGAACTAGAAAATGATTCTAATCGAAATAACCAATCTCAACTTCTACACATAAATATAATTTTTCCAAGAAATAATAGTTTTAGAGGAAACTATAATAGACATTTAAATAACAATATATCTAACTATAGAAACAACAATTTCAATTCAAATAGGTACGAAAACAACCGAAACTTTGGACAAACTAACAACCGCAATAATAATTACAGTAATAATAATAACAACCAAACTAATAACAACAACCGAACGAACACAAATAGTTATTTTCGAAATAATAATAATAACAGATCAACAAATAATAATCAAAGAGGGTCTCAACCTCAAAATTACAATAGAAATACACAAAATAATAACAACTACAGAAACAATCGAGGAAATTACAGACGAGTAAACGTGATGAATACTTCGGGAAACGGACAAGCCCCGGAGGGCACACAAGAAGCAACTCCGGGAGACCAGTGTTGAAATTGTACAATATAACAAACAAACTGACGAATTACATAACTCTAGAATGCAATAATTCACAAAACAGACTAACATTTCTAATAGACACCGGAGCAGACATTTCAATATGTAAAGTACAAGTTTTACCAGAACAACAACAAATTTTAACAGATGACACATGCAAACTAGTAGGAATTACAAAAGAAGAGGTTAATTCATTAGGAGGAACACAAATATTATTAAAAATAGAAAACAGTACACAGAAAATAAAAGAATTGATTTATTACCTAAACTAGTTTAGCTAATGTGAAAGTTTCTATTTCACCTAATCTTTTCAACAACTTTTCTACTTACACAGTTAATTTAACAATCATGCATTAGGTAATTCACCTAATTAAAATTAGTTAATTCAACTAAAATTTTGCTTATTAAATCATCTAATTCTTCTAGTTATTTTACCTAATGCAAGTTGTCGATTTGTTCGTACACTAGGGAAATAACGCATATTAGCATAATCCACGCCTCAGTATAAATTTTATATAAATATTTACGTGGATAAATCAAATGCTTTCCTTACAACTTGTTTTTTCCCGTATTTGAATTTTATAGGAGCACAGCGCTCTCCTATAAAAAACATAAATAAAAACAAAGTGAGAAAATTTTACAAAAAGTAAAGCCTCATTGCGAGAATTGAACTCGGGCCGCTGTCGTTATAGTCAAACGCTTTACCGCTGTGCTGTTACGCCGTTTGATAATTTGTGAACAAAATGTATATAAAAATATGAGGTCCACAACTTTGAAATTATGTTTCCACTGGGTATCTACAGCAATTTGATTAATTGGTATGTAGAGTAAATTTCTGTATTGGAAATTTAGCTCAATAGATAAGGCGTTGGTTGTTGAAATCTTGAGATCACAGGTTCGAATCTCAGCGGTGGCAAAGAAATTTTTCAGTCATTTATACAATGTATATATCTCTCTCATTCTATCTACTATAAAACAAATCTTTCTTCTCTATCATGTGACGAAATGAAGTAAAGTCACCTAAGGAAAGTTTCACTTCAAAATAGAAATTGCAAAACAAAAAACATATTTTTTGCATATTTTTTGCACGGCATTCCCACTCTTAAGTGGGAATGCTATCTAAATAATTAGTTGATTTTTCTACACTTAGTAGGTGGCTTGCCTAATCTGAAGTGGTCATAGTTTAAAAAAAATTAGCTAATTCTTCTAATAAATTATGTGTCTTATCTATTTTATGGTTGAAGGTACACCTAAATATTTAGGTTTTTTTAGCTACTCTCGCAGTTAAACTACCCAATATAATTGCATATAATTAACATTTAGAAATTGGTAGCGCACCTAATCAAATTCGTTGACTGAAAATCACCGGATTACTTTAGCTGAATTGACTACATTTTTAGGTAAAAGTTCTACTCTTTTTTTTCTGTGTATAACAAAACATTATTTTCAAGTTGTAGATACAGATTTTCCAATTGCCACAGATGGAATAATTGGCACAGATTTTCTAAAACGACATATGTGTATTATTGACTATGAAACTCACACAATTAAAATGACAATAGATGAAGAAGAAGTAACTTTACCAATAAATATTCAACAAGCAAATATAGGAACACTTTGTATTCCACCAAGATCTGAATTAATATGTGCTATAGATCTGAAGTTAGACCAAGATAGTGTAATTTTAAGCGAAGAAATACAGGAAGGGATTTTTATAGGAAATTCAATTACACCTGCAATAGGTCACTGTCACGTTAAAATTCTAAACACAACCGAGAAAGAAGCAAGAATAGACCATCTAGACATTAAATGGGAACCTTTGAACAATTATAATATAGTAAGACAAAACAAATCAACACTGAAATCAAATGACAACCAACGACTAAAAGAACTAACAAAAATACTTAATATTGACGGTATGGACAATGAAGCAAAAACATCTCTTTTCAAAATTTTTAACAAATACCAGCATATTTTTCATCTAGACAACGAACATTTATCTGTAAACAATTTTTATACACAAAATTTGCAATCAACAGATAATACACCAGTATACATAAAGAATTACAGACTGCCACACTCTCAACACGAAGAAATAAATAGACAAGTTGAAAAATTATTAGAAGATGACTTGATTGAACCATCAACAAGCGCATACAATTCACCATTATTAATAGTACCGAAAAGGAGTGACAATGATTCAAAAAAATGGCGACTAGTAGTTGACTTCAGACAATTAAACAAGAAAATTGTAAATGACAAATTTCCACTACCTAGATTAGAAGACGTACTAGATCAACTAGGACGAGCTAAATATTTCTCAACTTTAGACATGACATGTTCATTTCACCAAATCTCTTTAGATAAAAGTTCAAAACATATGACAGCATTCTCAACAGCAAAAGGACATTATCATTTCAAACGTTTACCTTTCGGATTAAAAATATCATCCAACAGTTTTCAAAGAATGTTAACAATAGCATTATCCGGTTTAGAATCAAAAGCATTTCTCTATGTCGATGACATAATAGTTTTTGGTTGTAGCTTAAAACATCACAACGAAAATCTCATAAATGTATTTGAACGACTTAACAAATATAACCTTAAACTGAATCCTAATAAATGTCATTTTCTTAAACCAGAAGTAGTATATCTAGGTCATCTAATTACAAGAAATGGTATCAAAACAGACCCAGCAAAACACAAAACAATTGAACTATATCCAACACCGAAAAATGCAGACGAAGTTCGAAGATTCGTAGCATTTTGTAATTATTACAGAAAATTTATAAAAAATTTTGCAAATTTAGCCAAAAGTTTAAACAATTTGCTCAAAAAGAAACAACCTTTCATATGGACAGAAGAATGTCAAAATGCATTCGAGACATTAAAAAGGAAACTTATTAATCCACCAGTCTTACAATATCCAGATCCAGATCTTACAATATCCAGATTACACTTTTGCTTTCAACACTTCTCCAAATATAGACACAGGCTACTCGCCTTATGAATTAGTTTTTTGCAAATTACCATATATGCCAACTGATACAAAAAACAATAATATACCGGTACATGACATTGACTCATATGCCAATGAACTCAAAATGAGATTAAAAACGTCAATTGATATAGCAAAACAATTCATAAATAACGTAAATAAATAAATAAATAACTGGCTATTTCAGCCCTTGAAAGGACTTTGACCTAGCTTCTTATGATCAATTCTGTTGTGCGTGTTATTAAGTTTGTACACAATTGACCGAGAAATGGACCTACATGCTTAACGCCGACTCCGAACGGCGATGAACGGAATGTTCTTATTCTCAAGAAGCTTTACATGGCATTTTGATTACTCTCTGAGGTTTGCCATTGTCTGCAGAGAGGTGGCGGCCGTACAGAAAAATTATTTTAATTCAAATAATTTTCTGTCGCTGCTGGGGTTCGAACCTCGGTCTCCAAAGTTCTTTGACATAGCGGCCACGCACTTTAACCAACTACGCCACGGACGCCACAATAAATAACGTAAAAGATAAAAGAAAAAAAGATAGCAACATAAAAACAAATAAGTTAAAGGCAGAAATAGGAGACTTAGTTTTAGTAAAATTAGGTAATAGAAAGAAAAATCAAAGTCCTTATCATGGACCATATAAAGTAGTTGAAACAGAAGAAGTAAATACTTTTATAGAAATTAAGGGACAAATTAAGAAAATGCATAATAATAATTTGATTAAATATACAATAGACACATAAGTTAACGATTACTTATTATGAAAACAAAAATAAAAATATTCATTCAAATTTAACAGTTAAAAACATACATTTTATTCATGTACAAGAACTATTACAAAAAAAAAAAAAAAAAAAAAAAAACAAATAAAATTAAAATTATATAATAATTATAAAAATTAAGTAATATTTTAATCCTACATTTTACATCTAAAATAGTCTACCAAAAATAATATTAAACACTAACATAGTGAAATTTAATTTTCCACTAGATCATCACAATTATTTTAAAAATTTATCTCCTCATACATGAACACTCATTCGAATATAAATTTTTTTCTTAAGGGCAAGGGTGTAGTGTACTTATTGCACACTTTAATTTACACACTAACCTACCACAATGTAGTTTAGTCATTAACAAACATTGTATACATTTGTATACGTTTGTAAAATACCCAATGACCCACTGCAGCGTTTAGTCACGCTCAGCCAGAAACTTTAGACTTTTGTAAACAAAGTCATGAGTAAGCGAAGCATTGACACATTGTAAGTGCTCGCAAACTCAAAGTCCAAACAGAAGCTTGTGACAAAGGAATTATGCTGCGTTTGCATAATTCTTTCAATATTCCAATAGGAATGGGGATACATGTATTGGTGAGAACTTAGAATTAAGATATTTACATGTTACAATTAGAATGTAAGAAATATTTGTAAGAGAGTTTCTGGAAAGAGAATTCCAGAAATATGTATTGGAATGTGATCGATTTGCCAATAAAAGGCAGAGTCGATCCCAAAATAAAAAATATAATTCTGATTCTAGAAGACTAGATCAGAGAAACTCAAAATTCTGTTTCTTGCAAAAAGTAGCTTGGTTAGCTGCATAAACAACTAAACCAAATAAAGTAGCTTGGTTAGCTGCAAAAGAACTAAACCAAAAAAAAAAACAATGTAAGAGCGGCTTTTTAAAAAAAAAAATAAATAACTGGCCATTGCAGCCCTTGAAAGGACTTTGACCTAGCTTCTTATGATCAATTGTGTTGTGAGTGTTATTAAGTTTGTACACAATTGACCGATAAATGGACCTACATGCTTAACGCCGACTCCGAACGGCGATGAACGGAATGTTCTTATTCTCAAGAAGCTTTACATGGCATTTTGATTACTCTCTGAGGTTTGCCATTGTCTGCAGAGAGGTGGCGGCCGTACAGAAAAATTATTTTAATTCAAATAATTTTCTGTCTGGCTGGGGTTCGAACCTGGGTCTCCAAGGTTCTTTGACATAGCGGCCACGCACTTTAACCAACTACGCCACGGCTTTTTAGCCAACACAACAAAGCTTAGTAAGCTTTTAAAATTATACTAACTTTTTTTCCTTTCCTCCAAATTTTACGAACCTTACAATATCTTAAAAAACACATATTATATAAGGTGATATATCATTAAGTTTGAAGGGCTGTATCTTCCAAACGAAGCGAATACCAAACTCAGAGTTTTAACTGAAGTACGATATTATTATGAACTTTATTGTGAATAAATTTGAAATTTTTAAACTTGTGCCCACCAGAGATATTTGACCCCAAAATTAGTTAAATTTTCAAAATTTCCATTTTTAAGAGGCTTTAAAAAAAAACTTGATAAGTCAGAAAGTTAAAACAAATTCTGTTTAAACTACTTCCTAAGATGTACTTAAAAAAAGAAAAAATAAGTCGACAAGTAATTGCTTTCTATAAAAAAAATTCTTAAAGTTGCAAAATATAAGGTTTTAAAAAAAAAGTTTCACCATTTTTTTTAATATGAAGAAATAATTTACTGATCACTTCTTGGTTATGAAATTAAAGCTTGAAGTATGTTTAATGTCATGGTTTTTATTTCATCACTTTATGTTTAACAGGAGCTGAGGAATAAAAGTAACCGCAAACGCTTACAAACGCATAAATCTCTACAGGTAACAAGGCAGATATGGCCGCCATTTTGAAAGTATAGTTGAATGCCAATATTTTGAATGCGGTTCTGAGATGTCAATACATTGAACAAATTTTAATAAAAATATAAACTTTTTAAAAATGGTCGAGCAACCAATTTTCTTTTTTTTGGACCACTTCATTTGGATTGACTCTTTCATAAGATGAACTTTGTACATAAGCCTGTATCCAGCATTCAATGACTTCTTCGAATGTAAGATAGCTGTTTCCCGTTGTCTTTTTCAAGAAATCGGCATTGCATTCGCTGCTGCAGTCTGTTCAATAAGTAAAGTGAATATAAAAAATATACATAAAATTTAATATACTTTGCAAATTTTTTGAATCTTGGGTTCGATTCTTGATTCGCGCCAAGATTTGAATTAAGGCCCAGTTTCAATTTTTTTTGATAAATTTTCGAATTTTTTTTTTTTTTATTATTTTCAAAAACATTCTTAGAATGTGTAAAAAAAATTCAGAATAAAATTCAAAGCCGTTTAAGACATACACCTTGTTGCAGTTCCATAAGACAGCTTAATTTGATTTCGTTTTTCTCGAAATGACATTTTTTGAAACGGCTTGCACTCTAACTCGAAAAGTAAATGTCCGATTAACTTAAATCTTTTTTCATTTTGTAAAATAATTGAATACGCAGTGCATGAACTAACAAAATCAAATAAAAAATATTTTTTCTGCTTTTTATTTCATTTATAAGGTCCAATTTCGTGTATGAAATATAGATTTTTTTTTTCTTTTATGCGGCATTTTTTATTTTTTTTTTTTTAATTTTACACTTTTCGTTGGTTCACGCACAAGACAAAACTGTTACAAAATTTTGTTGTGTTTTTTTTTTTTTTTTTTTGAGGTGATATCGTGCAAGCCGCAAGAGGCCTCATGTTCGCGACCTCAACTTTTACGCGCTGTATAACCGTAAATATGGCTGCAAAAAAAAAATTGTTAATCTAAGACTGAAATAAAAAAAAAAAAATTGTATTGATGTTTAATGAAATAAAAAAAATACAAGCATTCAAACAAGCCCGTTTTTTACTCAAACAATTTAATCAGTGCCTTAATTTATTTTATTATATTGAGCGGCAGTAAAAAACAGTTAATATTAAAATATAACCATTAGAACGATTTTGATGAAATAAAGAATGACAATACTCCTGACCAAGCAATAGCAGGAATATTTTGTTTGCTTGTGTGTGAGGTTGTGTGGTTTTCCTCTCGTTGTTGTTTTGCTTGTTGATTTGTTTTTACGAATTTTTCGATACGCCCTACTGTGCAATAGGAAATTGAATATTTGAAAAAAGCAAATACTTCCTAACATGACATTTAACAAATCCATCAAAAAAATATCAAAATCGAAAAAGAAATCGTGATCTTAAGCTGGTATTTTAAATAAATACTTTTAGGCAGGGTGTTATTCAGAAATATTTTAAGATTCTAAATTGAGAAAATTTTCTTCAGTACCATTTTTGATGCCCGAGAAAAAAAAATCTTGTATTCATTTTTTTAAAAAAGTTAAAAAATTGCAATTTAGCATACATTTCTCAAAAATAGGAGAATGCATATGCGAAAAATATGGAAATTATTAATTCGCCAAAATTAAGGACTATTAGGTAATAATCAAAAGTTCTGTACTATCTCGATTATAGCTTTAGCTTTGAATATCCATCACAGGACACTGTGGATAAAAATCATGAGTTGCATCGGGTTTAACAAGATATTGTTAGTTTAGGCCTATACTTACTTTTGCGTTAAGACGCATGTTGTTTTTTTACAAATGGGGCATTTCATGTGAAGCGGACAACGAAAAAAACTAAGGTTCTGAAATTCGTTCATATTGGGCATATTTGTACTTCTATTTGTACTTTTGGCTGCGGAATAGATATAGTCTTCTTTTTTTAGTAGTAGACCAAATGAAGCTGAACGAATGATCAAATAAAACACGGAGATGAACGAAGGCAAACGAAGATGAACCGAAAGCTAAATCCTAAAAACGAAGCCAAACTTGACCGAAAATTAAATTCGCTGTAACTTTTTTTCCTACGAATGAAATCAAAAAGTTTCTTCACAAAAATTTAATGATTTTTTACGAACTTTTATTTTCTTAAAAACAAAAAGGAAAGTTTTGGGGTTACTGAGGAAATAAGACGAAAAGTTGAAATATCTGGTCAAAGATGGATTCGGAGGTAAAAATGTTGTTAAAACGAATTATAGTCCTTGTTGAGATCTATCCAACGACATACTTTTTACGATCGGATAAAAACTGATGAAGTTATACAAAAAAGACCATTTGGGGCAGATTTCGGGTCCACCTAAAAAAAAATTTGTATGCTACTAAAATCCTCTTAACATAAGCTTTCAAATGAGGGGCGGTCTTTTGATATTTTTTTTGGTGACCCACCTTACTGCACAGCGTTTAAGGTTCACTTACAACTTAAACCACATGCAACTTCAATATTTCGTCCAAAAGGCCAGTGGCATACGTGCCAAGGGAGCCAGTTGACAATGAATTGAGCAGATTAGAATGCGATGGAATCATTTCACCCGTACAGATTTCAAAGTGTTCTGCCCCTATAGTAGTTGTTATAAAAGCGTCTGGTGCTCTACGCAAATGTGGATATTACTCAACAGGGCTCAATGAGCAGCTTTAACCACACACATTTCCACTGCCACTGCCTGACGAAATATTTGTTAATTTTAATGAAAGTTCATATTTTTCTATAATTTATTTGAATAACGCATTCATGCAAATCGAAGTTGATGAGGACACTTTAGTGTAAACTTTTAGTTATCAATACGCACCGAGGTTTATTTACATTCAATCGACTTGCACCTGGAGTCAAGTCTGCCCCGGGCGCATTTCAGCAAGTGATGGAGTCAATTTTATCTGGAATAAATTGCGTTTTTTCATATCTAGACGATGTTGTCATTGCGACACGCACGAAAGATGCAAACATAAAAGCAGTCGTAGAAGTTTTAAATCGCTTTAATTCGTACAACATGACCGCTGATTTTGATAAATCATTTTTTTTTTATTTTATTTTTTTAAATTTTTCGAAACAACTTCCATTTACTTGGGTTTTCAAATAGATAAACACGGAATACGTCCAGATAAAAATAAAATCGCAGCTATTTTAGAGCTACCGCCTCCAAGCAACATAAACACGCTGAGAGCCTATTTAGGAGCAGTGAATTTTTATGGAAAATTTATTTATGAAATGCGACAACTTCGTGCACCTCTAGATCAATTGCTAAAAAAAGAAGTGAAGTGGAACTGGTCTCCCCAATGCCAAAAAACTTTTTTACGTTTTAAAGAGCTCATGTCTTCGAATTTATTGTTGACTCATTACAATTCTAAGATGTCAATCAAAGTTGCAGCAGATGCATCCAACGTTGGATTAGGAGCATATATTTGTCACGTGTACCCGGACGACTCAGAGAAAGCAATTTATCATTGTTCTAAAGCACTAACATCTGCTGAGAAAAATTACTTTCAAATAGAGAAAGAAGGCTTGGATTTAGTGTTTGCAGTGGTAAAATTTCACAAATTTTTGTACGGCAGAAAATTTACGTTACAGACCGACCATAAGCCATTGTTAGCAATTTTCGGCAGTAAAAAAGGCATTCCAGCTCTCTCTGCAAATCGACTTCAACGATGGGCGCTGACACTCATGTCGTATGATTTTAATTTAGAATATGTGTCCCTAAATCAATTTGGTGCAGGAGATATTTTATCGCGTTTCATTAGCAGCACAGCCAAGCTTAATGAAGAAACAGTCATCGCATGTATTCAACTGGAAACAAAAATTAAACAAATTGCTGATGAAATTACACATGCACTCCCTGTCACATTCAAAATGATTCGTGCAGCAACACAAGCTGATACAGTTTTGCAAGATGTCATTAATCACCTCACCAATGGAAGGTAGCCAACGATCATTTCGGAAAATTTGAAAAATTTCTATGCAAGAGAAGAATTAAGCGTGGTAAGCAATTGCTTTATGTACAATGAATGCTTGGTGATACCAAAGTCTTTTCGTAAAATAATTCTAAAGCAGTTGCGCAAGGGACATCAAGGTATTGAAAGAACCAAAGCTATAGCGAGAAGCTACGTTTATTAGTCCTCAATCGACGAATTAAACAGTTAGTACGTTCATGTGAAAAGTGCAATTCAGCTGCCAAAACTTTGCCAAAAACAATTTTATCTTCTTGGCGAAATCAGATCATCCCACGAAGAGAATTCATATTGATATAGCCGGTCCAATTCACAATTTGTACTACTTTGTTATAGTGGACTCGTACTCGAAATGGCCGCAAATATATGAAATTAAAGCAATATCATCATCGACAAATATTGATTGCATGGTGTATTTCACATCACTTTTTGGAAATCTAGAATTAATTGTGAGCGACAACGGCACGCAATTTGCAAGCACCAGCTTTGCCGAGTTTTGCAAACACCGCGGAATTTTTCATAAATTCACAGCTCCGTATCACCCACAGTCGAACACACAGGCGGAAAGATTTGTTCATACTCTCAAACGATCTTTGTAAAAAACTCAAAGGTACAGCTTCAAACAAACATAATTTACAAATTTGTTTGCAATGTTACAGAACAACACCTAATCACAGCGCGCCAAATGGAAAGACACCAGCTGAACTTTTCATAGGGAGAAGCCTGCGGACAGAATTGGATCTTCTCAGAAAACCACCAAAAATAAGTCAGCAGCGTGACATGATCATGGAACAATTCAATAAACAGCATGGTGCCAAAGAGCGAAATTACCGAATTGGTGACCTAATTTATGTCAAACTTTACAAATTGAATCAATCACAATGGCTTCCTGAAACGATTCGTAAAGTACATGGAAAAGTGAACTACGAAGTGGAAATAGAAAACTATCCCATATTCAAAGCAGTTAGGTTGCACGCACATCAACTACTCATCGATATTCAAATTCAAAAACCAATTACTCAAATGTGGATACTTTCAAATGTGCAAGACTTCCAGCTGCTTTATGAACCAACAAAGATAGTTAACACCAACAACCAAAATAATTCACATCGACATGAAATACCGAGCGAGTCAATAACACTTCTACCTGATGCGACTACCATTCAACTTCATCCAACAACATTAACTACAAAGGATTTGTCAACAACAACAAACGAGCAGCCAAATCAATCTCCAGCCAGCGTATCAAACACAACGTCTGAAAATGATCAAGCAAATAGACATACTCATACTGACCCATCCTCAGATTTACGTCGCTCAAGAAGACTCAAGAGACCACCAGTTTAGGTTCCAGATTATCATCTGCCTAAAAAGAAGGGGAGATGTTGGCAACCCTAGTTATTTTAGTTTGCTCTCATTTCAATAACAGTTTCTGTATGTATATTTACGATTTTATGTATGCATGTAAAAGTTTTATGTTCGAACGTTAAACGTTATATCTATTGTCGTTCTTTTTGTAGTCGACCTCAGAGCAAACACACGTCTGCATAATACGCGACTAATCTTAGGATAAGCCACATCGTTAACACACAATCATAACAATACTACTGAATCTGGTTTACAAGTTGACGTTTTATATACCAACCAATTTTAAGCCTTTGATAGTCTTCAGCCTGATATATTGCTAATAAAGCTCGAAAAATTGGGAGTCCACTCACAATTATTGAAGTGGATTCGATCATATTTAGTAGACACAGTACTTTTCGTAAAGCTCAACGATAGTTGCTCGAAACCTATATCTGCTACCTCGGGTGTACCCCTTTAAGGTCCTCTGCTATTAATTTTATTCATTTATGATCTGCCGCAAATATTTCAGTACTGTAAGAGCTTACTGTAACACATGGTCCAATAAGTCCCGAGACTAGTAATTAAAAAACGTTTAGCTCTTTATTTATCAACATAGGTTTCTTCAAGAGTAATACATTCATTCCACCGCTTTCCTAAATTTTCAATACCGGTTTTGTAGAGCGATTTGTGCTTCGCCTCAAAATACTCTTCAGTTTCAGCCATCACCTCTTCATTGGAGCCAAATCTCTTTCCGGCAAGCATTTTTTTGAGGTCAGCAAAGAGCCAGTAGTCGCTGAGGGCCAAATCTGGCGAATACGGTGGATGAGGAAGCAATTCGGATCCCAATTCGTGGATTTTCGCCATCGTTTTCATCGATTTGTGACACGGTGCATTGTCTTGGTGAAAAAGAATTTTTTTTCTTCTTCAAATGGGGCCGATTTTTTGCGATTTCATCCTTCAAACGCTCCAACAACCCTGTATAATAATCGCTGTTGATTGTTTTTCCCTTTTCGAGATAGTCGATAAACAAAATTCCATGCGCATCCCAAAATACAGATGCCATAACCTTTCCAGCCGACTATTGTGTTTTTGGTCGCTTTGGCCTGCTTTCATCGGTTGCTCTCCACTCGGCTAACGACCATTTTGATTCCGGTGTGTTATGGTGGATTCATGTTTCATCCATTGTCACATACCGACGCAAAAATTCATGTTTATTCTTTGTAAACAGTGCTAAACAGCTCTCCGAATCATCGACACGTTGTTGTTTTTGGTCCGGTGTGAGAAAACGCGGCATCGATGTGGAAAGCAGCTTTCTAATCGACAAATGTTCCTGTAATATTGTTCCCACACTGCCTATCGATATCTTCAGAGCCTACGCTAGCTCGCGAACCTTCACTTTACGGTCGGCCAATACCATTTTGTGTACTTTTTTATGTTTTGTGGAACAACTATCTCATTTGAGGGTCCTGAACATTCAGCATCATTTGTGTCTGTACGACCAAGTTTAAACTCAGCATACCATCGGTAAATGCTTACTTTTGACGGAGCAGAGTCCGAATAACACTTTCGAAGCCTTTGCTCAGCTTGGAGAGTATTATTTTCCATCCAAAAACAGTTATTAATCAACACACGGAATTGCTTTGAATCCATTACTTTGAAAATATCAACAGTAGAATCACTTAAATCACTGCAACTTCTGAACTAAACGTTTATTTGTTTCTTTTTTAAGTGTTCTGTAATCCGATTTATCGAAATTAAACTGAAATCCAATCCGATCAAATTTTTGTTGACGGATTGTAAATTTTTCAATGATTTTTCATTTAAAAAAGCAGTGAAAGCGTTAATTTCCTAAAATGCTGCAATGTTTTAGTTTTCCTAACTTGGCATTACTTGGCATTAATGGCGGCACAATTGGCATTATTTGGCGGCTTTTTAACAATCTATAAAAATTTGAGTATTTTTATAAATGATAAAAATATATGATACATTTCATTCAAATATGTTGCGATTACAAAATCTATAAAGGGCATTACAATTCTTCACCTTTTCAAGAAATATTCCGAGCAATCGCTATAATAGTACGTTCGCACTGGACCGAAACTGCGTAATTTCGAGCCGAAATTGAGTTAAATTGTAACCGAGCGTTTCCACCGCCCGAACGAACGAAGATTTCTTCAGTTTGGTCCGAACCAAGGTTCGGAACATTGGTTTTTTACAAAATGCTCGCAAGCGCTATTCGCGCAGTGTAAACACTTTTCCAGCACGAACGAAGATTTCTTCGTTCGCTCTGATCGGCCGACGCTCGATCTTTTTGGGCGAATCCAGTGCTTATTTGCGCATAAGTAGTAGATTTGTTGAAATGGTAGTTAATAACGTAGGAAAAACAAAAAAGAGAGAAAATATATTGAAAATTTAACGCAAAAGAACTTTGTTTTACTTTGTTATTTTATTAGCACTTGATATAAGCAAATTATATATATAATATTCTTTATATAATAAATTCTTTACATAAATACTTACATACAACCTAAATTAAAAGGCATAAAAGTAGTAAAAATTAATCAAATTTAGTACGTTTGCATAAACAAATATTGATCAACGCTGATGCTCGCAAGCATTGAATTTAAGTGTTTCCACTGCACGAACGAACAAGATGGCGACTTACCAATGTTCGCAACTTGTGTTCGTGCGGTGGAAACAGTTGGACCGAACGAAGAATTCATCGCGACGATTTGTTCGCGATGATTTCTTCGTTCGTTCGGGCGGTGGAAACGCTCGGTAAGGCAACCCAGGTATATCGATACCAAATTTTGCAGCACTGCCAATAAATATGTTGTCAATCCAAATAATCCATAAAAATATTAATAATTTTATCGTCTTTTTGAATTTCTGATAATTTATAAAAAAAAGGAATTATAAAAAAAGAATTTGTGGTCTCCTGGAGTCAAGGAGCCTTTTAAATGTCGTGGTGTCCACAATAATGAATGAAAACATTGCGATGACAGTCTGGCTGCAACACCAGAAGCATCCACTGCTGTCTTCTTGAGTTGATATTTATTTGCAGGTTCTTTCTTTCTTTCAATGATCGGCGTTGTCTTTAGTGTCTTTTCTGCTGCATATTTCATTCAGCTTCATCATTAGTCCCGTATTTTGTTGATATATTACAAAGATATCAATAAACGATGAAATGTTTTTTCTCTTGCATAAAAACGTAAACAAATAAACGAAAAAGTAAACAAATAAACGTCAAACGAAATTACTTCAATTCAGTATGAACACTCACAATTTCAACCGAAATTATCTCACAAATTTAAGCAATTTCGGGCCAGTGCGATTGTACTATAACACTCATATTTATAAAATATTAATTTTACTTAAATTGAACTTTTCATTTTTCTTATGAGTAAGTGTCAGATTTGCTCATATAGTTGATGCGTTCAGAAAGCAGCATGTTCGAATCAGATTACATTTATTGCTTTCCGCTCAGAATGTAGAACACCTTTTTAAATCGGAAATAAAATCCGGTTCCGCTCCAATTCCGAGGTGGATTTCAGAACATACTTGATTGTTTGAAGGTTGGAACTATCGAAATATTTCACAACATAGATACTTTTGACGACTGCCTTCATTTGCAAAAAGATATCAATCGATTTTTAATTGGTTGACTCTAAGTGTGGTTTTGAAACTCAGCTAGAGTACGTAATATCAAAAGCAAACTCGCAATTCGGTTTTTTAAAACGAAACTGTATGGAATTTACAGACCCTCTTTATGCCTAAAACAATATTTTTTAGTTTAGTTCGATCTATTTTAGAATATGGAAGTACGTTTTGGTATCCTTTATACAAAAGTTCAATTAACAGAATCGAAAATATTCAAAAGCGATTTACAAGGTTCGCTTTAAGACGATCTTACTCAAAGGAAAATATGCCCAGTGATTTGGTGCGCTGTCGATTACTTGTCTGGCCCAAAATCATTCCAAGTTGATTCAAATTGAATTGTCATCCGAATCAAGTAGAAATTGGTTTTATCTCCAATTTTTATCGAAAATTAATCGAAAACAGCAATAGAAGAATTGAGTATTCAAAATGAGTATTGCTTTAAAAATTGAATTAAGATGAAGTCAAACTGAATTAAAATTTCTTCGTGGGAACAGGGTATTTCACATTCATAACGCGCAAGCCAAAATACTTGATTCAGAGTGCCGTGGAAACATGCTATTAATGAACCGATTTCTAGGTGTCTATCACAAAGCAACTCAATTGCTATTCTCACTGATTTTAGTGTAGAAAGATGCATATTCAAGAAACAGTTGGAAGATATTCTTTTTCTGAACTTTACCAACTAATTTAAAATCTTAGGTTAATCTTAGGTTAAATTTTTCTTTCGCTTAGTATTGAGTAATGTTATTTGTAAGGGTATTAGCCCGGTAGATGAAATAAAAAAATATGTCTTATTTACGAGGCAATTACTTCAAGAAAGCAATGCTCAATACCAAAGAAAAATTGAATGCTTGCCATTAAAAAAATAATGTATCATGAAATGCTATCTTGTACGACTAGGCAGTAATTTATATTATCGAGATTTATTGATAGTAATCATGATAGACAAACAATGAATAAGGTCGAAATTTTTAAAGGAAAGTTATTTTGCTATCAACTATACTTTAATGCTTCAAAACTTATATATACATATAGAAATAGATGCATATACAAAATTTTATATCATTTATTCAATAATTGTATGAATTAATGGATCTCTACGCTAATTTCTTTAGAAACGACGACTTCCAACAGGTGATCGAGATCTGAACCGCCCTCCAACGCCTTGGTGTCCTCCGCTGCGACTACCGCCACCGAAACCACCATTGTAAGAGCGACTAGTGTCACGACTACTTCCATATCCATCTTTACGATTCATATCAAAATTTCCAGATCCATCACGACCCCCACTGTATCCACGACGACTTCCGACACTATAACTGCTACTATTCTGGTTGTATCTAGTTCCTGATCCTCTTGATGATCGAAAACCGCCATTATTACTGCGAGCACCTCCATAACCACTAACCTGACGGCGACCAAGTTCACGGGCACCACCTCCACGGCGCCCTTGTCGTGGACGACCCTTAGAAATCTCTACACGCAGTTGTGAGCCCAATATTTCTGAGCCATTCATAATGTCACAAGCTTTTTCAGCATCGTCTCGATTTTCAAATTCAACAAATGCAAATCCTGGTGGATTAAACGCAACCCATACAGAATTAAGTTTTCCATATTTTGTGAACTCTCCTTCTAAATCCTCTTTTTTAACCTTATCAGTAAGATTGCCGACATATACTCGTGTGCCTCGATTATCACTCATTTCAAAATTTTATCCTTATTTATTTTATTGAATAAAAGATGTCCAATTTTATCTAGAAATATACAAACAAGAGTAAAAGTTATTAAAAAATAATTACATAATTGACACTGTTGAGTGCCATTGAGTCACAAAAAAACATTTTTTTTTTTTTCATGTAATAACAAATTTTTTAACGCATTAAAAATCACAACCCAAAAATCGTTGAAATTTTCAACGATAATTATATAAGTGGCTTAAAATCAGTTAATGAAAGAAAAATTTACCCACCAAAATATGGTTGGGCTCAAGGAGAACACTGGATGTCACGACTAACCATGCAATTACAGAATAGTTTTTAATCTACCTACGCTTGAGTTGACCTTTAGACAAGTTAACATCAAAAAAGCTACAATCGTTAACTAATTTACTCATACGGTTTAAAGGAGCAGTTAACATGTAATTTCTTCTACTAAATGATAAGTAAATTGAATTGTTAGCATTTCTACTGCTTCTACGATTAGAGTTAAAATTTATAAGAGAAAGAAGTTCTGGAGAATCGAATACACCGGTTATGAGTTGGTGCAAATAGACGATATCAGCAGACTTCCTTCGCTCACTCAATGATTGCATTTTTAAAAGTTTTAAGCGATCCTCATAAGGAGGAAGGTTTAAAATGTCAAATCCACTTAAGCCCCTTAGGGCAAACCGAACAAAGCATTTTTGGATTCTCTCTATACGATCAACATGCACATTGTAACTTGGACACCAAACTTGACTTGCGTACTCCAAGTGAGGACGCACTATTGCATAATACAACGTTGTAGTCGTAATTATGCTATTGAATTCTTTGGCCCAGCGTTTAATAAATCCAACCATAGAAGATGCTTTTGTACAAATGTTATCAATATGAATGTTAAAGGAAAGCTTAGAATCCATACATATTCCCAGATCTTTAACGACATCCACACGACATAAAGCAGTATCTTTTATTTATTTTATAATCAAAAACTAAATTATTCCTTTTTCGCAAAAAAGTCATAGTTTGGCATTTATCTGGATTAAGACACATATTATTTTTAGAACACCAAACTTCAAAAGATTTCAGATCGGACTGGAGTAGGGCTGAATTGTCTTGAGAATTTATTTTTCTGTATATTTTCATATCATCCGCATAAATAAGCAGATGAGAGTTTTTAATGATATGGGTCACATCATTAATGGCTAAAATAATCAGAAGTGGACCTAGGTGACTTCCTTGAGGAACACCAGATAACGCAATAAACTCAGCAGACAAAACGCCTCGGAATCGTAATTGATAAGATCGGTCTGTCAAATACGATTTAATCCAGTTTACAAAATATTGTGGAAATCCAATGGACTTAAATTTAAATAGAATTAAATTGTGTGGTAACTTATCAAATGCTTTGCTAAAGTCAGTGTAGATAGAGTCGACCTGGCAACCAGATCCAATGGTGTTTAAGCAAAAGGTTGTAAAATCGAGTAGATTAGATACCGTAGATCTGCCATTAACAAAACCATGCTGACGAGTTGTTATGACTTCACGGCAGTGAATTTTAACCCGATCATACACGATTCGCTCAAAAAGTTTTGGAATCAATGACAGTTTAGCAATGGGCCTGTAATTAATAACATCATTCCTGCAACCTTTTTTATAAATAGGACTAATAAATGATTTTTTCTAAAACAGTGGAAAATAACTTTCGTTTATAGATTTATTAAATAACAAAGAGAGTGGTTGACACAAAATTGAGCATTGAATTAACACTGCGGCAGAAATTTTATCAGGTCCAGCGCAAAAATCTTCATCGATCGAACTAAAAAAAAAATAAATAACTGGCCATTTCAGCCCTTGAAAGGACTTTGACCTAGCTTCTTATGATCAATTGTGTTGTGCGTGTTATTAAGTTTGTACACAATTGACCGAGAAATGGACCTACATGCTTAACGCCGACTCCGAACGGCGATGAACGGAATGTTCTTATTATCAAGAAGCTTTACATGGCATTTTGATTACTCTCTGAGGTTTGCCATTGTCTGCAGAGAGGTGGCGGCCGTACAGAAAAATTATTTTGATTCAAATAATTTTCTGTCGCTGGCTGGGGTTCGAACCTGGGTCTCCAAGGTTCTTTGACATAGCGGCCACGGACGCCACATCGATCGAACTAATATATTTTAAAATATCCTCTGAGGTAAAGGATAAAGAGTCCAAAGAAACTCTGGGTGTAGAATTCATGTATTCAAAATACCCCTCATCAGAATCAAAACAATCCGAACAAAATGACTCTTTAAAAAGATTTGCAAATAAACTACAAATAATGACGGGATCGTCAGTAATTCCATCAACAGTTTTGAATGACGAAGGGAATCCATCGGATTTCTTCTTTGTATTTATGAATCCCCAAAACTTCTTTGGATCAGACAGAATTCTCAGCTTTATATTGTCTAAATATTCATTATATAATGCAGCTGAGCTTTTTTGAAATTCCAGAAACAGACGTTTGTGGGTTTCCAGGTCATTTGAGTCTAAACTAGACATATTTCTTCCATGCCCTATTCCTGTTGTTGCGAAGAGTTTTTAAATCCTTTGTGTACCAAGAGTACGCACAGTTTTCGCAAATTTGAGGCTATACGGGACTCTATAGCCTATGGCTATGAGAAATCATAGCAAAGGGCTCACAATAGGTCTCTTTCCGTACGCACACTGTGTAACTTGTGGGACACTATTTTCTGTTTCCGTACTTTCTGTGCTTAAAATGGGAGAAGAAGAACAAGCATAAAATCGCTCTCTCGAGCACACGAAGTGCACAGAGAGTGCTAGAACTCGAGACTTCGAGTAAAGTAAGAACAAGCATCAAGAAGAATAAGCATCAATAAGAAGAAGCAAATGTCAAATTCCATTTCATAATTGTTTATGTTTTGCGATAAATAAATGCACAAATTGTGTGCCTAAAAAGAAATTTACGTACAATAAATAAATAATAATAAATGAAAATTAAGTAATTGTTCAGTTTTGCATTAAAAATGGCTTTTAATAATTTGAGTGACAGTGTTTTAAATTTTGTGCTGCCGTCTGCTGTTTTGTGCTTGAAACTTACTAGAAGCTGTTTCCGTACTTTTGCAACTATCCTCACATTTCGTTTTTACTCTCTTGCACACATCTTACACAAATCTTACACAGTGTAAAGTACGGAATCAGACCTAATAAAAAAATTAATGGATTCATCAAGGTTATGTCCATTAATGTATTATAATAATTAATGTATATAACATATTGCAATCAAGTAAATAATTCAGCTTCAAAAAGGCAGCTTTTTTACAATTGAATTCATAAACCTTATCGAATGAACTCGAATTTACTATAGCAACAAATTTACTTTTAGTTGCTTAACAACACTGGCAACAACTGTCAAAAAAACTTTGATTAGTTTGTTGAAATAAACAAAAAGCAAAACAAAATGAGTAGTTTTAGGATTCTTTGGTAAATACATTTATTTACTCAAAAATATGATAATAAAATCTAAAAATAATATTTAGCGTTTATAGATTGCATCTGAATACATGAGTGAATACATTGAATAAAATATGTACAGAAACATCACCGCGTTCAGCAGAGACGTTGCTGTGTCGGCCCACTTTTTAGAGTTAAGAATAGTAAAAAATAAAGGAGGCTTATTACTAATTTTTTGCATTTCGACTAAAGAAAATAATTTGTTTGACAAACGTCAATACATTTTCAGTTGTTGTGTCGGGCTGAAGACGTGAAATGAATAAGATTTTTCGCCTCGATACTGCCCTTAAATTAATTAATGGGTTATTGGGCTCAGTTGAAATCAAATTTGGACTATTAGCCAATGGAGGAGTAAAAGATGGAGGTGAAGACATAATTGTATCATTGTTTACTGGAGACATAGCTGAGGGCTGCTTAAGGAGGAAGGTTTGAGGACGTCTTGCGACGCTTATTATTTTTGTTTTTATTCTTCCTCTTCTTTTTTTAAATATTCTGGTCTTCTTCAGACTGAATGTTTGTTTGCATCCCGGAAGAGATTGTCTGAGACAAAGAAGGCGAGATGTTTCGTGAAGAACATTCATCGTAGACGCTGATACTGGGTGCGGCACTAACTTCGCTAAAAAATGTAACAATTTCCCTAAAATTGTTATTTAGCAAGTTGAGACTTTCACCAAAAAGCTTAATTTTAGAATAAAGTTCATCTAGGGAACGGCCCTGCACGAAGCACAGCGAAGACCAGACCGGACAGACAATAAATAGTCTAAACACGAATTGGAAATACCCGCACATCTCGAATGAAACATTCGCTCACATGGGCCAAAACAACTGAACATTGGGTTCAAAATATTCTAGCTATTTATTGAAAAAGAATATAGTTCCGAAAGTATCGATCATTAAAGTTTTATATAATTTTATATAATTTCATCAATTTCAAATATTTAAAATAGTAAATAAAAACATAAATCAAACACTGTATACCACAGTTAATCGCATATTGGCACACATGAGAAAGAAAAACTCATATCTCTGTAGTGAAAAAAACTAGTAGTATACAGAATGAGCCCCGAACAATTAGAGCCCGCTCTAAAGTCGGTTGTCGGATTCACCATGCAACAAAATACATGAAAATGTATGCATTTGTATTTCTTAGTTTTTTTTTTTTTTGTTTGTTTGTGTTGCATTCATGTAAGTTGAAAACAAAATATGAAATAATTATATGAAATAAACACAACGTAACGATCAGCAACGCTGATC
This sequence comes from Pherbina coryleti, assembly GCA_943735915.1. Classification (NCBI taxonomy): domain Eukaryota; kingdom Metazoa; phylum Arthropoda; class Insecta; order Diptera; family Sciomyzidae; genus Pherbina; species Pherbina coryleti. Next base: position 97,431,294 of record OX030948.1, on the reverse strand, counting down.
GGACAATCACTCCTATTCTGGACGTGTTCTCAGAGCATTTCGCCGAGAGAGGACCGACAATCGCTTTGGTTCTATTCGGGCTCTATGACTGCTAGTTGGAAACTGATCAAGTACTGGTTCAAGATGTTTTTTTTTCCATATAACAAACTGATCTTTTGATATAGATGTGACAGGAAATATTAATTGTCCTATACTGATCAATTAAAACTAGTTTACAATTAGTAAGTTTTAGACAGTTATTTGAATGGTTGAACATTGTAATGTTTATTGGTAAAAAACAAAATTGTACTGAAAGGGATTACTTTAGAGGCCTGTCTAAATTAATCCTTGGTATTTAGAGCGTACCGTACATAATGATGGACGTTTTGAGTTTTCATAAATTGAAACATTGGCTATTTGCCGCTTCTAGTCTAATTAGTATCCTCCTCTTTATTATTCAAAAATATTTATATAAAATAAATCTACCAGTATTTTTCTTAAGATAAGCTTAGTACTATATTTCATAACTCCTACTTCAATTTCCAAATTTACGGTCGATCACACTGTGTGTAATTTTTTAAGTCATGGCAAAATAACCATATACGGACACCACTACGTGATAAAAGACTAAAAAAAAAAGACCCGTGTCTCCCAATTTTTCCCAAAGTCATGCACTTTTTTGTTTATGGGCCGCCAAAGATTTGGGGCCTCGGTATCATTTTCGCAAAAAAGTGGGCTCATATCTTGCAAACCGTTCAGAATTTCGATTTACTCTCTGAGGCAAAGTTGTAGCTCTTGTCATAAAGAACAAAAATTGCGAACATATAAAATCAAAAAACTTCACCTTCCAGATCAAAATCGCAAAAAACTTAAAAAAATTCGATTTTTTTTTACCTTTTTTCCCGTGTTCAGGTCCATAGGTAGCAAACCGTTCAAAATTCAAGGAAACAATCAACTACAAAAATTTACCTAAGATCTCAATAAACAAATTTCTAGAACATATAAACTTCCTGGGAATTATTCTTAACACCGTTTTTTAATTTATTTGTTTTTTATTTACTTTAACATTGAGATACTATGCTATCTATTACAAAAATATTAAGAAAAAGTATTCGTATTATGTTTATAATGTTGATGGCCCTGGACTTGCAAATCGCGCTCTCTTAAGTTGTGGATCCATCTCCGTCCATCTCTTTCCTGTTGGGGCTCATAATCGGTATCAAATGGATCTTCATAAGTAACACCACTTGCTGTACTCATTGCTGTAAATTCTGTAGTACGATCTGGAGTTGGCGGCCTTGGTGATACAAAATTTTCAGGTGCAAGCACTGGTAGTGTGGCTGTTGCAGTTGCTTTATAAATTTTGTTCTTGTCAGCATGTCGATTTAGACGACATGTGTAATTTACGCATGCATAGCAACTGGTTGCATCATGATCACCTGGGCGATTAATCCAGTTTACCGGCTTACAATACTTCATAGTACCTCTGCCTCCACTCAACCATGCCATGAGATTGTTATTACATTGGCGACACACTGTATTAGGTGTGTAATTTTCACCGGTCAAGTCCACTTCGTCGAAAAACGATGTATATACTTACTTACTTACTTATCTGGCGCTTACAACCGAAGGTCGGTTTTGGCCTCGTATAAGAAATTGCGCCAGCCATTTCTATTTTGCGCTTGCTGGCGCCAGTTGGAAACACCAAGTGTAGTCAGGTTATCCAACACCTGATCCTTCCAATGAAGATGTGGGCGTCCTCTTCTGCGTTGACCACCACCGGGCACCGAATCGAATATTTTTTTCGCTGGAGCGTCGTTTTCCATTCGCTCAACATGACCTAGCCAGCGGAGCCGCTCGATTTTAATACGCTTAACTATGTCGATGTCAGCGTACAGCTCAGACAGCTCATACAGCTCGTGGTTCCATCGAATTCGGTACTCGCCATTGACGCAGATTGGACCGAAGATCTTACGAAGGATCTTTCTCTCGAAGGCTCCCAAAGTCTTTTCATCAGAACTGCTCAACGTCCAGGTTTGTGCTGCATATAATAGGACGGGCATGATTAGTGACTTATAGAGCGTGAGTTTTGTTCGTCGAGAGAGGGCTCTGCTTCTCAATTGCCTACTCAGCCCAAAGTAACACCTGTTGGCAAGAGTTATCCTTCGCTTTATCTCAATACTGACATCGTTGAAAGAGTTTACGCTGGATCCCAGGTAGACGAAGTCCTTAACAACCTCCAAGGAGATGTTGTCAACAGTGACGTGGTTTCCAAGACGCTGGGACTGTTTATTTGTTGACACTAGGTATTTCGTCTTATCTGAGTTCACTACAAGACCCATTCGACTCGACTCCTTCGCTAAGCTGGAGAATGCTGCACTGACTTCGCGCGTATTATGGCCAATGATATCGATATCATCAGCATACGCCAGCAGCATAATACTTTTGTAGAATATCGTGCCACTGCGTCTCAAATCAGCAGCTCGGATGATCTTCTCCATCATTAGGTTGAAAAAGTCGCACGATAAGGAATCACCTTGTCTGAAACCTCGTTTGGTATCGAATGGAGGAGTGAGGTCCTTCCCGATTTTAACTGTGCTGCTGGTGTTGCTCAGTGTCATTCTGCAAAGGCGGATGAGCTTTGCAGGAATACCAAATTCAGACATGGTGGAATATAGATGATTCCTTATTGGACTGTCGAAGGCGGCTTTGTAATCGACAAAAAGATGGTGTGTGTCGATTTGTTTTTCTAGGGTCTTCTCCAAGATTTGTCGTAGCGTAAATATCTGGTCTATGGTGGATTTGCCAGGTCTGAAGCCACACTGGTAAGGTCCAATCAGCTGGTTTACGATGGGCTTCAGTCTTTCACATAGTACGCTCGACAGAACCTTATATGCGATATTCAGAAGGCTTATCCCACGGTAGTTGGCGCAAATTGTGGGATCGCCTTTCTTGTGGATTGGGCAGAGCACACTGAGGTTCCAATCGTTTGGAATGCATTCTTCCGACCATATTCTGCATAGAAGCTCATGAATGCATTTAAATAGAGCTTCGCTTCCATTCTTGAAGAGCTCAGCAGGTAAGCCATCGGCTCCTGCGGCTTTGTTGTTTTTAAGCCGAGCTATAGCTTTCAAGACTTCACTATGGTCGGGCAGGGGAACTTCAACGCTGTCGTCCAAAATTGGGGATTCCGGGATATCATCTCTATTGGCGGGATTGTTGTCGTCGTCGCCATGCAGAAGCCTAGAGAAGTGTTCCCTCCACATCATCAGTGTACTCTGGATATCTGTCACTAGATTCCCATTTTCATCCTTGCAGGAAGAGGCCCCGGTCTTGAAACCATCGGCCAGGCGTCTTATTTTTTCGGAAAATTTTCGGACCTCATTCCTGTCACCATGCATCTCAATTTTCTCGCACTCACGCATTTCCGCTTCCCTTTTCTTTCGCCTGAAAATGCGTCTCTCTTCCCTCCTCTTCTCTTCTCTTTGTATCGCTCCTTAGCAGCACGCGTTACAACCAACTGCAGAGTGGCTTTGTAGGCGGCGTCTTTTTCTGCAGTGGCGTCGCGACACTCCTGGTCGTGCCACTGGTTTCGGCGAGGGCGGTGATAGCCAATCACCTCTTCGGCAGCCGTACGCATAGAGTGGGAAATATGATTCCACTGCGCGCATATATCGTCGATCGGAGGAGTGCTTTCTTGAAGCAGGAGTGAGAGTCGAGTAGCAAAGTCTTCGGCTGTTTGCTTTGATTGCAGCTTTTCGACGTCTAGCTTTCTCTGTGCTGGATTGCGCGCATTCTTGGTTGCGCAGAGGCGTGTACGGATCTTGGCTGCGACAAGATAATGATCCGATTCTATATTGGCACCACGGATCGTGCGTACATCTAAAACACTGGAAGAGTGCCTTCCGTCAATCAAAACGTGATCAATTTGTTTGCACGTCTTTTGATCAGGAGACAGCCAAGTTGCTTTATGAATATTGAGGTGCTTGAATCTAGTGCTACTAACGACCATGTTTCGCGCTGCGGCAAAGTCAATCAGCCTCATTCCGTTATCGGAGGTATTGTCGTGGAGGCTGAACTTTCCGACTGTTGGACCAAAGATATTTTCTTTTCCCACCTTGGCGTTGAAGTCACCAAGCACGATTTTTATGTCGTGGCGGGGGCTGCGCTCATAGGCATCTTCAAGGCGCTCGTAGAAGCTGTCTTTGGTCTCATCGTCTTTGTCTTCTGTCGGAGCGTGCGCACAAATCAGGCTTATGTTGAAAAATCTTGCCTTGACACGGATTATGGCAAGTCGTTCGTTCACAGGTGTGAATCGCAGAACATGATGTCGTAGTCGCTTGCCAACCACGAATCCGCATCCAAATTCGTGCTTCTCCGCATGGCCGCTGTAGTAGATATCACAGGATGCTTGCCGTGAGCAACCCTGTCCCTTCCATCGCATTTCTTGGATTGCAGTGATATCAGCCTTGTATCTTTCTAAGATATCTATCAGTTGGATAGAGGCACCATCCCAATTAAGGGTTCGGACGTTCCAGGTGCATATCCGTAAATCATTGTCAGTTTTTCGTTTGCGGTAGTCGTCATCAGATTTGGGGATCGTTTTTATCTTATTTCTTTTTCGTTTCATTGAAATTTGTTTTTACGTGGTGGGCTTTAAACCCAACGCACAACCCTTTAAAGGCAGGGGGAGCCCGCCGCTCAGATTAGCCGTCAAACTAACGGTTGCTAGTTTGCCGTTTCTAGAGGACACCACGCAGAGGTTTGAGTCGACTTGAGACGAGTTCGACATGGATAATGCTGGCCTCACCAGGTTGAGGCAGTCAGACACGTTGACATGTGAAGATCGCCCCCTTGACCCTCACGCGTTGCCTTGTGAGGATCGTCCAAACGATGTATATGCTCTTTTGAATTCACTAGTTAAAAGATTATTTTCCTTCTGAAATCTTGTAGATGTTTTTTTTTCTGGTTTGATGACCGCAAACGTAGCAAAATAAATCAATTTTTTCACACTGCATACTGAAACTGTCAGTTGCCACTGTTGTGTACGAATTATGTTGTAGCACTTTATATAACTTTCACGGCGTCACTTTTTTCATTTTTGCGGCTACCTAAGCGCTACCTAAACGGTGTTAAAAAGACGAGAGTGTCTTACAAGCATTCAAAGAGTGTGTAATATTTATTTCAAAAGAAAGTATTATACAGTTTCCTTGAATTTTGAACGGTTTGCTACCTATGGACCTGAACAGGAGAAAAAGGTAAAAAAAAAATCAAATTAAAAAATTTTCGGCAAATTTTTCACTTTTGCGTGCTACCTAAACAGTGTTAAGAATCATCTCTAGGAAGTTTATATGTTCTAGAAATTTGTTTATTGAGATCTTAGGTAAATTTTTGTAGTTGATTGTTTCTTTGAATTTTGAACGGTTTGCTACCTATGGACCTGAACACGGGAAAAAAGGTAAAAAAAAATCGAATTTTTTTAAGTTTTTTGCGATTTTGATCTGGAAGGTGAAGTTTTTTTTATTGAGGCCCCAAATCTTTGGCGGCCCATAAACAAAAAAGTGCATGGCTTTGGGAAAAATTGGGAGACACGGGTCTTTTTTTTTAGTCTTTTATCACGTAGTGGTGTCCGTATATGGTTATTTTTTTTCGTGTTGCGCTGTGTCACCAATCAATTCAGTTGATCGCTTCGTTTTTAATTTTCTTCAACCAAACAACAACAAAAAAGTGCACTGGAATGAATTATGGCCTTGACTTTTAAAGTGTCGGTGGCGGCACAACTGCAGTTAATAAAGATAAGTATTTTTCTGTTCTTTTTGAATCTTCCTTAGATCACAGCAAGTATTTTGGATTTTGTTTGTTTTTGATCTCTGACTCAAACAGCAACACAAACCAAACCAAGCAGTGATAAGAGAGAAAAAGTCGATCAAATGCTATATATTTTTATAGTTCAGTGGCGCAGTCCGAGATAACTGATCATTGTATGACTTTCCTTTGTTTTAATGGTTTTAAAAAGTCGAAAAACGAACAAGTGCCTTGTAATCCGTATTACAATAGAATTGATTTTACTTGTTTGAATAATTGTCTTTTCTATGAATTTTGGGCTAGTGTCTATAATGAACCTGATCCATCTGCAGCATTTACTATTTTCAGCAGCACATTAAATAGTCATGTCAGTGCTTGTACAATTAGGTCAACGAGTATAAAAAATAACTTCAAGAGGCTAAAGCCTTGGATTTCTTTAGACTTAGTAAGAAAAGTCCAAAAGAAGAAAAAATTATATAAAAAAAGTCGAAAACATCCAGAAAATAATTATTTCAAATCGAAATATAAGTTGCTTTGTAAAGAGATATAAAGAGAATCTGAAATTTGTAAAAACAACTTTTACTCTAATGAATTTGCTAATGCACAGGGTAATATTAAAAAAGAGTGGCAAATCGTCAATAATTTACTAAATAAAAACTGTCGCAGCGATCATTTTGTTCAATTAAATGTAAATGGAACTGTCGTATCAGACCCGAGTGTGAAAGCAAATGTATTCAATAAATTTTTTGTGGAAATAGGCCGTGATGTTGTATCGGATATTGGCCTTCATAACTTATCATGTAACTGCGTAGCTGAAGAACAATTTGTTTCTGTAAGTTTTTTTTTCGAGCCTATATCGTCTTTTGAGATATATAGAATAATTAACAGTTTAAAAAATTCTAACTCGTGTACTGAAAACAGTGTCTCAAATTTACTTTTAAAAAAGATTTCTTTCAATATCGTTGATGTCGTATGTGATCTATTTAATAGAAGTATGTTTATGGGCATTTTTCCAGAGGATCTTAAAAAGGCTGAGGTCATTCCTCTTTTTAAAAGTCTCTCCTCAATAATTATAGGCCTATCTCTCTACTTTCAGTTTTTTCAAAAAGTTTTGAAAAAGCGGTTAAAAATAGAATGCTGAGGTTTTTAAGCAAATTCAAAGTCTAAAGTGACTGTCAATTTGGCTTTCGTAAAGGATTGTCAACTGAAGACCCTCTTCTGAATTTCTGCAACAATATTTATTCTGGCTTAAACAAAAAAAAAGCTACCGCATCCTTGTTCATTGACATAACAAAAGCATTCGACACTGTTGACCACCAAATACTTTTAAATAAGCTTTATAAATATGGCTTTAGAGGCTCTATATATTCTTGGTTTGTGTCATACTTGTCTAATAGAACTCAGAGAGTAAAACTTGAAGGTAAATACAGTGATTGCTTAAATTTAAATATTGGTGTTCCTCAAGGCTCAGTGCTGGGCCCCATTTTGTTCCTTATTTTCATAAATTCAATATTTTCGCTTAAACTCTCTAGTAAAGTAATAGCTTTTGCCGATGACATGGCATGTACATTTACCACTGATTCACCTCATAGTTTAGTTGTGGACATCAATCATGACGTTTGCGTCTTTAGACACTGGTTTTCTACTCATAAACTTGTCCTTAGTTACAAAACTAAGTTAATGTACTTTAACATATCGGGTAAGGATCGTGATTTTGGCAATCCTATATTTCACTTTTCGGGATGTGAAAAATATTTAATGAACAAGAATTCCTGTAAGTATGCGGGTTATCCACAAACTTATTTTGATGAAAAAGACTGCTCTTCAAAATGTTTCCCCATTGAGTGGGTTGAGACATACAAATACCTCGGCTTATTGCTTGACTGGAGGATGTCTTGGGTTAATCATACAAATAATTTGTACAAGTTATTTGTTGTCGGCTATCAGGCAAATTTATCATTTAAAAAAATTTTGTAATGGAAAATTGCTTACGTGCATTTATTATGGCATCTTTCATTTTAAACTGCAATATAGCCTTGCTTGCTGGGGGGGCACTAACCGAACTAAAATTAACCCACTTTTTATTACTCAAAAACACGTAATTCGTATTATTTATGGTCAAAGTCGGCTGTCTAGAAGTCTTCCTCTTTTTCGTAAATTAAATATTCTTCCACTGAAGTATCTATATTTTTTTAAAGTTTTGAAATTATTCTTTATTCGAGATGGTTATTTAGTCAATAGAACCTATTCTGTATATGATTTAAGATGGAATCATTTAAACCTCGCTTATATCCAAAATCATGCTTCTCAACATTTTTATCGTTACTATTTGTCTGTGGCACCACGTCTTTTTAATAGACTACCTTTAAGTATAAGAAATTTACGTAACTTAAAAGTTTTCTTAAAAATTATTAAACTTTGGCTTTTCAACTTTGAGTATGATGAAATTGACCAACTTCTGTATATTCAAGTATAAGATCTCGTCCACTTCTTGCAAGCTTAATATTTTAATTTTTTAATATATTAATTTTTTAATATTTTAATTTTTTAATATTCTAACTTTTTATTATTTCTTATATATTATGAACGGAAAAAAAAAATTTATGATCTCTTATCTTTATTTAAATTATGTTTTTAATTAAATTGTAAATGTACTAGCCCCACGCTTTTATTTTATTGTAATTTTATTGTAATTGCTTTTTAAATTAAGTCCACTACATTCGACAATTGTTTTCTAAACAACAGAATGTAGTAATTTCATCTTCATAACTATACTATTATATTGTTTGTTATTTATATTGTTTTTTTTATATAGATTATGTCAATTGTAAATTATTTATTGTTTATTGTTCTATTGATGAATAAAATCTAATCTAAATCTAAAAAAAAAAGAAAGATTTAGATAGTATAAAAAAAAAAAAACGCAAAATGCAATGTTTTGTGTTTTGAATAGAACACACTTCCTCTCACTGTTATGCTTTTGAATCGCAGGCACAAACACAATGATAGTAAACTATCTTGAGCGATCTTTAAATATATTCCCTAAACTTGAAGGGCTTTAAGGACCAGCCAGAGAGGGTCAATATGTATGACCGACCCCCATTACTTTTTCAACAGGAACATTTTTCCCTTCGGGACCTATCCTCTCCGACCCCTCCTTAGGGGGGCTCCCATACAATACAAATTTAATGATTTTCGTATATTTATTCCTTACACCTGAATAGGGGGCTTTAAGGGTGAACCGGAGGATTAATATGTGGGCAAATCCCAAAAATAGTCCACCAAGTGTGAGAAACTAAAGATGCTCCTTTTTCAAGAGCATTATTGTTTATTAAAAGCTTAGTATATCTACATTTAAGTTCCCAATAAATTTTTTTTTTCTTGAGGTTTTATGTAATAAAAAAATAAGTGATTCACAGTCAATATTCGAGTTGAGTTTTTTTTTGTTTTTTTCAGGTTGTTTACTGAACTAAGAAAGCTATTATATCTATTGATATAAAAGCTTTACGTATAAAAGTTTTTCTATTTCCCTTTGCACTTCTTTCTTCGCAAATTGGTGCCATAATAGGTTTGACAAAATTTGTGCATAACGGTGTATTTTGCAAAATAAAAATGATTAACTCTGTTCTGACGTCCGACACATAAAAAGGGTTTTATTTAGATAAAATTGTTAAATCAAATTAAAAACAAAAATTGAAACCTGTTACAAAGCAAGTTTTTGCATATTTTCCAGAATATAACTGTTGATTTGAAATATAAATAATTTTCAGCTCATATCAACTGGGCAAACTTAGTGACGTCCGAACGGTAGGCGACATTTTCAAATAGAATTGACGTAGAAATAACTTTTGTATATTACTTTTGTGGATGGTAAGCCAAATATTAAAAAAAAGTGCAGAAAGATCCAAAAATTTGCGAAATAATTAAAAAAAAAATTGATGATGAATTTCATAGAAAAGAAGCTGAAAAAAGCGTATTTATCGCAAAAAGTTAAGGGAACAAATAAAAACGGCCACCAGTTAGCTAAACAAAATATGTGTGGGGCAGCCACGCATGGTAGAAGTGAAACTTGAACCCAAAAAATAGAGATTTTTAAGTGGTTAATTGATTTACTCTTGAATATAGTCTTATTAAAAAAGACCCATTTCATATAATTGCAAGATTGGATAAAATCTGTTTTAAAACAATTTCGAAAAGTTGAATGTTATGATACCATACCACTATCATACCATATTATCATCCTATACCGTCATAATGTGTCATATAACTATACCATGCTATCATTCCATGCTCACCTTACCACCATACTATACCATCATATACTGTCGGATTTTCCGCTCGTCGGAAAGTTTTCCGCCCGACGTGATAAAAATTTCAATCGAGATTTCCGTCGGGAAGGGATAAAGTAAAATAACACGACAACATTGTTCCTCTCAATTTCGATGTTCGTTGTCATATTTTCGAAATGAGTGAAAAGTATTCACAATGGAGTGTTCTAAGAAATAGGAAATATGGGACTTTTTGAAGAAATAAATCTATAAGTTATGCTTTCTTAAGTGAATATTGAAATTCAAATTTGCTGTGTAACATTAAAGAGAACATATTTGTGGTAAAACTATCAGATTATATTTGTAATAATCGAAGAAAACTTATTAATTTTTGTGATATCAGAATCCCATGAAAATAAAAAACACCCGTGGTAGTTTATTTTTCAAAACAAAACACAGCTGATTGTCAGAACAAATAAAAAAAAGCAACAACAACAACAACAACAACACCAACACCAACACCAACACCAACACCAACACCAACACCAACACCAACACCAACACCAACACCAACACCAACACCAACACCAACACCAACACCAACACCAACACCAACACCAACACCAACACCAACACCAACACCAACAACAACAACAACAACAACAACAACAACAACAACAACAACAACAAAAAGTGTTTTTTTCAAGTTTGTCGCTTTATTGTGAAAAATTTGTTACAAATTCATTTTTTTAAGTATTGTCCATTTCTAGCCACTGTTTTTCTCATCTTTCTGGTAATTATATAAAAAATACCTTTTCATTTATCGATATCAAAAACTATCGATCTTTTTTTAATCCAAACCCCCCCTTAGGTAAATCCTGGCTACGGGCCTGCGTCACACCATATAATCTGAAACATTTTTGTGAGAAAATTTATCTTCGGCATTTACAGTTCTATCTTATGGCGTTTACTTTTCTCAAAAAAATTCTGCATTTTTTCTGCCCTCTTTGAGAACTCTGCCCTTTTTTCTCAAAAAAATTCTGACCTGTAAATTAACTCGAGTTCTTTTCTCGACAATTTTGACATTGAAAGTAAAAAAAATGCAGAATTTTTCTCTCTCAAGATCGACTATTTTAAATTCTGCCCTCAAATGCTACCAACTGAATGAACAAAAAAGTGACATGTTAGGAAAATATTAAATATTATCATTGACATTTCATTAAAATTTGAGCTTTTTCACGGATGACAAAATAAATATTATAAAACTTGTTCTCAAAAGTAAGCAACAGTACAGCCAACACAACATCATTGAAAAAATCTTGCATTTTTCTGATCTTTTCTCGACTAAGAACAGTTCAACATTTTTTGAGTGCATGTCAAAATGTAAAATATTCTGCATTCTCAGAGGGCAGACTTTTTTGCCAAGAAAAGAAAACGCAATTAAAGAAAGATATATAAATGTTTTTATTTCGAGAAGTCCAACTTTTTTGCCCTAAAGGTCACTGAGATCAATCACCCCGTTCTAGCAATTACCCACGAGAAAGTATATGGTAGGTAAACTTACCCTACTTTTTTATATGTGAAAAGTAGCTTATTAAAATAATTAAAGTGACTTTTTAGCAAAAGCTTACCCACTAATAAAGTTCTGTGTTTTATTTAAAAGATAAAAAAAATGCAAATAAAAATTTAATTGAGGACTTTCAAGGTTTTGGGCAACGGCTCAAAAAGCATTTTTTTTGATTTGACTCTTCTTTTTTAATTCATGTCGTAAAAGTTGAAATCTGGTAAGTTCTAGAAAGGGGTCCTCGACCCCAACGTCTATTTGAGCAAAAAATTTGAACGCCTCCAAATAGAAACATTGATATATCATTCTTGGACAAGATAGGTCTGTAAATGCCGAAGATATGAAGAAAGACTAAAACGGTCGGGTAAAAACAATTGTTTTTTTTCGAAATTTTCTTAAAAAAATGCTTCAAATTAGACAGTGTGCAGCTTACTTTTTTCCATTACGGTCTAATGCACTCGTACACATTCATTCATATAAAAATTCTGTTGAAAGTAAAAATATGTTTATTCGTTCCATAGTAACTTTTATATTTTTCAAAGATCTATAATGCAATATTCTACATGTATATTACTCATCATATTTTCTTTCCAATGATCTAAAGATGTCCAAAATCGGTTAAGATTTGACAAAATGACAGCACTTTGTATAATAGCAACATATACATGGGAGTCAGTGGTTTCTGATAAAAAAAAAAAACATTAAAACTGCCGCCATTTTGCCAATTCTCAACCGATATTGATGGTTTTGGATTCAATGAAAAGGTATTTTTACGTGAATGAATTTTTGTGAAAAAAGATGTCATTCATGTAGCATTATATCATTTAAATTTATAAAAACACTATTTTTTTTTTATGAAATTAAAGAAAAATTAAGGAATTTGCTTCGCTTTAAAAATGCATTAAAAAAAATTGTGACGACATTGAGAGGCCAGACCAAGTGCGATGGACTCACAACATTTCCCTCTTTAAGAATTTCTATAAAGTTTGGTTGTGCTTTTTTTTTTTTTGTCGATTTCGTCACACTGTGTAATTATAAAAGTGCGCATACAAGTAACGTTGTGCAATCACAAAATAAAGAGAGGGTGTTGAATGATATCCAAAATATTGTTTCTGCCTCAGCGAATGGCTCCACTTCCATTGCTCCACGGCTACATTTGTCAAAGGGTTCCATTGCTGCGACTTCTGATGGATTGATTTTATTTGGAATTTGAATTTCATATTCTTAAATAAATAAATAACTGGCCATTTCAGCCCTTGAAAGGACTTTGACCTAGCTTCTTATGATCAATTGTGTTGTGCGTGTTATTAAGTTTATACACAATTGACCGAGAACCGGACCTACATGCTTAATGCCGACTCCGAACGGCGATGAACGATGAATGTTCTCGTTCTCAAGAAGCTTTACATGGCATTTTGATTACTCTCTGAGGTTTGCCATTGTCTGCAGAGAGGTGGCGACCGTACACAAAAATTATTTTAATTCAAATAATTTTCTGTCGCTGCTGGGGTTCGAACCTGGGTTTCCAAAGTTCGTTGACATAGCGGCCACGCACTTTAACCAACTACGCCACGGACGCCACTTTCCATTTCATATTCTTGCCCGATTTTATTTTCTATTGCTTTTTTTATTTTTTCCCGTTCTTCTGCATTCTTACTTTCAATTACTATAGCACCGTTGTGCTTATTTTCAATATTTAAAATTTTCAAGTCCACATGTAGACCCTGTTTATTTAAATCTTCTTTTGTTTTTTCACTATGCTGTTTAATTTTTGGTTTCACAATTAAAGGGACAACTTTTTGTAATTCGGGTAGTACAAGGTTATTATTTTGATTTGTTTTGACTATTTCAGCAAAAGATTGCTTCACTGGGTTATTCCTTGCATTATTGTTGTTTAAAATTTTCTTCATTTCTCCACACATTTTCTCACTCTCCTTCTTATTGCTATCCAACTCTTTACATATTTTATCGCTTTGCTGCTTAAAACTTTCCGGTACTTCACATATTTTTTCATTTCATATACACTTTTTTCACATGACTCTTGAGCCATTTGCACTACTCTCACTTATTTTTTTTTTTTTTTTGAGTAGAAGTAGTAGTATTTATTTTATTGTTCTAAGGAGGGTTTTGACCAGTGCGTTTTAATTGGAATTTTTAAATGTTTGAAAAATAAAAATTCAATTTTTACCCGACGTTTCGTCAATTATTTGTTGACATCTTCAGGGGTGTTTTTATTAAATTATACTAAAAGACACAAATATTATTTCTTATGCTAAAAATTACAATTGTACCTACTTAATATTATTTTTCACATTTTAAAATAACTTTGTTCGTCCAGTGCTCCTGCATAATTATTGTTAATGTTGTCCGTGAAATCTAAAAGGACAACTTAGATTTCTCTTTATTTGTAGTTTTATACCAAAACACCTAACCAACACGATGCACGGAGCAAAAATGATTTTCTCCATGGACTCGGTTAATAAATTATTCGACAAAATAGCACAAAATTTTCACCTTCAAATACTGAAATTGGAAATCAAAGAAGTTAACATAAACATCAAGAACACATCAAATCATATTTTCCACACCGAATTAAAAATGAAAACCACATTAAGCGAAGAAGATTACAAAGAATTCACAACAAGACAAGCACACATATTCAAACATATTGTCCACAACACGAACCAAGCACTCGACCGAAAAATAGAAGAAATCAAAAACAAACACATCAAAAAAATAGGATTAATTTACAACGAAGATTGGTTTGTTAATAAAACGAAAGTTGAGGAGGACGATCCTCACAAGGCAACGCGTGAGGGTCAAGGGAGCGATCTTCACATGGCAACGTGTCTGACTGCCTCAACCTGGTGAGGCCAGCATTATCCATGTCGAACTCGTCTCAAGTCGACTCAAACCTCTGCGTGGTGTCCTCTAGAAACGGCAAACTGGCAACCGTTAGTTTGACGGCTAATGTGAGCGGCGGGCTCCCCCTGCCTTTAAAGGGTTGTGCGTTGGGTTTGAAGCCCACCACGTAAAAACAAAATTTCAATGAAACGCATAAGAAATAAGATAAAAATTATTCCCAAATCTGATGACGACTACCGCAAACGAAAAACTGACAATGATTTACGGATATGCACCTGGAACGTCCGAACCCTTAATTGGGATGGTGCCTCTATCCAACTGATAGATATCTTAGAAAGATACAAGGCTGATATCACTGCAATCCAAGAAATGCGATGGAAGGGACAGGGTTGCTTACGGCAAGCATCCTGTGATATCTACTACAGCGGCCATGCGGAGAAGCACGAATTTGGATGCGGATTCGTGGTTGGCAAGCGACTACGACATCATGTTCTGCGATTCACACCTGTGAACGAACGACTTGCCATACTCCGTGTCAAGGCAAGATTTTTCAACATAAGCCTGATTTGTGCGCACGCTCCGACAGAAGATAAGGACGATGAGACCAAAGACAGCTTCTACGAGCGCCTTGAAGAGGCCTATGAGCGCAGCCCCCGCCACGACATAAAAATCGTGCTTGGTGACTTCAACGCCAAGGTGGGAAAAGAAAATATCTTTGGTCTAACAGTCGGAAAGTTCAGCCTCCACGACAATACCTCCGAGAACGGAATGAGGCTGATTGACTTTGCCGCAGCGCGAAACATGATCGTTAGTAGCACTAGATTCAAGCATCTCAATATTCATAAAGCAACTTGGCTGTCTCCTGATCAAAAGACGCGCAACCAAATTGATCACGTTTTGATTGACGGAAGGCACTCTTCCAGTGTTTTAGATGTACGCACGATCCGTGGTGCCAATATAGACTCCGATCATTATCTTGTCGCAGCCAAGATCCGTACACGCCTGTGCGCAACCAAGAATGCGCGCAATCCAGCACAGAGAAAGCTAGACGTCGAAAAGCTGCAATCAAAGCAAATAGCCGAAGACTTTGCTACTCGACTCTCACTCCTGCTTCAAGAAAGCACTCCTCCGATCGACGATATATGCGCGCAGTGGAATCATATTTCCCACTCTATGCGTACGGCTGCCGAAGAGGTGATTGGCTATCACCGCCCTCGCCCAAACCAGTGGCACGACCAAGAGTGTCGCGACGCCACTGCAGAAAAAGATGCTGCCTACAAAGCCACCCTGCAGTCGGTTGTAACGCGTGCTGCTAAAGAGCGATACAAAGAGAAGAGGAGGGAAGAGAGACGCATTTTCAGGCGAAAGAAAAGGGAAGTGGAAATGCGTGAGTGCGAGAAAATTGAGATGCATGGTGACAGGAATGAGGTCCGAAAATTTTCCGAAAAAATAAGACGCCTGGCCGATGGTTTCAAGACCGGGGCCTCTTCCTGCAAGGATGAAAATGGGAATCTAGTGACATATCCAGAGTACACTGATGATGTGGAGGGAACACTTCTCTAGGCTTCTGAATGGCGACGACGACAACAATCCCGCCAATAGAGATGATATCCCGGAATCCCCAGTTTTGGACGACAGCGTCGAAGTTCCCCTGCCCGACCATAGTGAAGTCTTGAAAGCTATAGCTCGGCTTAAAAACAACAAAGCCGCAGGAGCCGATGGCTTACCTGCTGAGCTCTTCAAGAATGGAGGCGAAGCTCTATTTAAATGCATTCATGAGCTTCTATGCAGAATATGGTCGGAAGAATGCATTCCAAACGATTGGAACCTCAGTGTGCTCTGCCCAATCCACAAGAAAGGCGATCACACAATTTGCGCCAACTACCGTGGGATAAGCCTTCTGAATATCGCATATAAGGTCCTGTCGAGCGTATTATGTGAAAGACTGAAGCCCATCGTAAAACAGCTGATTGGACCTTATCAGTGTGGCTTCAGACCTGGCAAATCCACCATAGACCAGATATTTACGCTACGACAGATCTTGGAGAAGACCCTAGAAAAACAAATCGACACACACCATCTTTTTCTCGATTACAAAGCCGCCTTCGACAGTCCAATAAGGAATCATCTATATTCTACCATGTCTGAATTTGGTATTCCTGCAAAACTCATCCGCCTTTGCAGAATGACACTGAGCAACACCAGCAGCACAGTTAAAATCGGGAAGGACCTCACTCCTCCATTCGATACCAAACGAGGTTTCAGGCAAGGTGATTCCTTATCGTGCGACTTTTTCAACCTAATGATGGAGAAGATTATCCGAGCTGCTGATTTGAGACGCAGTGGCCCGATATTCTACAAAAGTATTATGCTGCTGGCGTATGCTGATGATATCGATATCATTGGCCATAATACGCTCGAAGTCAGCGCAGCATTCTCCAGGTTAGCGAAAGAGTCGAGTCGATTGGGTCTTGTAGTGAACGCAGATAAGACGAAATGCCTAGTGTCAACAAATAAACAGTCCCAGCGTCTTGGAAACCACGTCACTGTTGACAACATCTCCTTCGAGGTTGTTAAGGACTTCGTCTACCTGGGATCCAGCGTAAACTCTTTCAACGATGTCAGTATTGAGATAAAGCGGAGGATAACTCTTGCCAACAGGTGTTACTTTGGGCTGAGTAGGCAATTGAGAAGCAGAGCCCTCTCTCGACGAACAAAACTCACGCTCTATAAGTCACTAATCATGCCCGTCCTATTATATGCAGCACAAACCTGGACGTTGAGCAGTTCTGATGAAAAGACTTTGGGAGCCTTCGAGAGAAAGATCCTTCGTAAGATCTTCGGTCCAATCTGCGTCAATGGCGAGTACCGAATTCGATGGAACCACGAGCTGTATGAGCTGTCTGAGCTGTACGCTGACATCGACATAGTTAAGCGTATTAAAATCGAGCGGCTCCGCTGGCTAGGTCATGTTGAGCGAATGGAAAACGACTCTCCAAAAAATTGTCGATTCGGTGCCCGGTGGTGGTCAACGCAGAAGAGGACGCCCACATCTTCGTTGGAAGAATCAGGTGTTGGATAACCTGACTACACTTGGTGTTTCCAACTGGCGCCAGCAAGCGCAAAACAGAAATGGCTGGCGCAATTTCTTATACGAGGCCAAAACCGACCTTCGGTTGTAAGCGCCAGATAAGTAAGTAAGTAAGTGAATCAATTCTTTAAATTTAAGCGATTCTTTAGCAATTTGCTTCTCTAATTTTTAGCAATTCATTAACGAACTATTACTTTTCAGTTTTACCGTTACCGAGTGAATTCAGTTATATTTAACGATTCGTGAACTAATTCTCATGTCCCCAATTATTACCGATATTTAATTTATGTTTCTTATTTAATGAACAAAAATTTTTTATTGCTATCTTATATATTAATACGTAAACACAAAATTTTACCTTCCTTTTTACCCCTTTTAAGGGAAGGGTTCCCTCATTTTGGACTAAAAAATCGATGATTTTTTTTTTGCAAAAAATGAAAGCCACATATGTGTAGAATATGTGTGTAAATGGATTTTTCGATCCGACGAATATTTTTCGAATGGCAACGTCTTGAAGACACCTATCTCACGCGCGCTACGTGGCGGTTTACCGCTATAATGCACCGCTCGCTTTCAAACGTCTTTCTATTTTTTTCATGTACCGATGCACGAATAGGGGTCGATATTGTGACATACTTATTTAAAAAGAAAATCTAGATGGCAGCACAAACGAAAATAACAGATGTTCGAAAAAGAAAGTTATTCCAAACTAAGCTTTTAAAAAAACTTCAAACGGGCTTATCTCGAAACCACGTTTTCCGATCTAACTAAAACTCTCAGGCCTGATCTATTGATCCGATTCTCTTTATCTAAGAACTGTTTGGAAGTGCATGCTTTTTTGTACGCCCTGAACTAACATCATGTATAAAAATTATTTATTTATATTTTTTTAACGTTGTTGAAATGGGAAAAAACAAGCAAAATTTGAACTTTTAGTTCTAATGTTCATTATTCAATGAATTTTACATGGATAATAACAATTTTAGTTCCAGTAATAGAAAATATCATTATCTTTAAGTAATAACAACAATTTTTGATTTCAGTCCACCACAAGAAGCGGCAGAATTTAAGTTAGGACACCATGTTTCGCGCGCAGGGGCCCACGGAAATGTGCATTTTGTAGCCGCCATTTTGAATTTTTTTCAACTTTTTCACTTTTTTAAATTCTCTGATAATAAACTAATATAATCATCAAAACCAAAAGTTCGTACGCCTTTTCATTGTCCTACAACAAAAATACAAACTTTGCCTTATTTTTGTCCATAATGAGGGAACCCTTCCCTTAAAGACAACAAATTAGAATGAAACTTATATCATTTGAAAGTTCTGGTTCATACCAAGTGCACAATATAATTTTTGTTCAAAATTTCTGTCATGAAGATAAGATAAGATAAGGTTCGTCTCGGTGAATCTTTATCGAATTGCTTTCTTTAGTTTTAAAGATTCTTTAACGAATTGCTTCTTATAGTTTTGGCGAATCGTTAATGAATTCCTTTTTTCTGATTTGCCGATTCGTTAACGAAGGAGGAATTTCTCCCGCTCGCGATATTATAAGTGAATCGTTTCTAATAATTGCTAATGAATGAAATACACGAGAATGCGATTCGTAAACGATAACATTAGTGAATCATTTTGTTTGTTGGGAGGTACTGAGAACTATTCGCTTCAAACACGAACCATAACATAAGCAGCAACCATAAAATAAGCAGCTACTGATGTTGTGAATGATTAAACTTGTAAAAAAGTCAAAATTAAATTATATCCAATATAAACTATTTTGATAAAACAAATACCATGCAAACACGTCTTACCTACTGCAACTCAACAATGCTCATATATTTAGCTAACTCAATGAAAATACAACCCTGCGCTATCGGCAAATATCAAACGCGAGTTACGTATAAAACCTCACCAAGCCCTAAAGTTGAGCTGCCAACTAAAGCTATCAATAAATCAATAAAGTAACGTTAAGCTAGGTCTACACGATACAACGGCTGTACAATCGCTCATCGTACAGCAGTTGGCTAATTCTACCATTCGACCGTGCAATATTGCAACAAACTCGTCGCACGCTTGCATCCAAACGATACAATAATCGCACATAACCGTCAAATAGCAACCGATATTGGTACAACCGTTGTATCGTGTAGACCTAGCTTTAAACAGAAAAGACGTTTTTCTTGTGATTCATTTCGTCGGTTATTTTTCGGTCGAAAGTGTTGAAACGAAGATATATAAAAATTTTGCAGAATCGTGACGACTTAAATAAAATAAAACTAAAAAAAAAACGGGCAACGAAGATACAACGTGAGCAAAGTGACATTAAATGTCTTATTGTTAAAACTCTTTTAAAAATATAAATAATAATACATTTTCCAAAATTGATCGGAGAAGAAAAGAAGATGTTTTTGAATTGCCCAATGTTTGGCGGCGCTAACCGCAATAGTAAATCAACAGAACCAGACACAAACCAACAGGGCACGAATAGAGGCCGAAATTAAGCACTTGCCAGTATTCCAGGGGGAGACAGGAACTCTGTCATTTATTTCTGCGGTTTTCGGACTCTTAAGGACCACACTAGCAACGAAGCCGCCGTTTACGAAATAATCTTCAATAACAAGATCCAAGGGGGAGCGAGGAACGTTCTCAGCATCAACACTCCTGAAACATGGGAGGAATGCCAGCGACGACTAAAGCAGCACTATAAACCAGCGAAGAATCAACTACAAATAACAAGGAACATTTCAAATTTAAGAGTAAGCAGTATATTAGAATTAGAAAATAAGCTAAGACAATTAGTAGAAGATATAACTGAATATGTGACTTATGAAGAAAATAGCCAGGCAATGTTAGATATATTTTTTTTATGATTGTTCAAAAAGTTAAAGAACTAGTGGCGGGTACTTTAGCTTATACTATAATGAAGAAGTGTAATTTAACAGAAATTAGAAATATTGTTAATGATTTCATAGGCCTAGATTATGGCAACTTTAATAACTTTAAAAACAATAATAATCCAAGCACTAATTTTGAAACATTTAAAACCACGTCACAACAAAATAAAAATGTTGACAATAGTTTTCAACACAGAAACCAAAATTTTTATAGTAATAGGCAGCAAAATCAAAATTTTAGAAATAATTCTCAACAAAAAGAACCAAAGTCTAATAATAACAATTGGCAGCAGAATAGTAATTTTAACAATAGTTTTCAACAAAAATACCCATAACACTTGGAAACAACATCAAAATAGACAAGAAAATACACATACACAAGGACCTACACAACAACAATATCCTGAGCCAATGGAGGTAGATGCTTTAAGTAGATTCGAAACGAACGTAATTGATGAGGATTTTTTTATAAACTAGCCTCGGATCACCAAAAAATATTTTTATTGCTTACTATTGAAAACGATCAATACTTGGTCCTTATAGATACAGGTTCTACTGTAAGTTTATTAAATCAAACAAAATTCTCCCACACAAAATATAAAATTATAAGTGACTCATCAACTGTCATAAATATCATACAAGGTGAAGTAAAACAAGCAAACAAAACTGTCTCTACGAATTTCAATATCCCCACAATGCAAAAATCAAATGGCTTGCAATGCAAATTAATAATAATTTGCTACTGGGTATGGATTGGATAAGTAAAAATGTTTCAAGTATAAATATTCAAACCCAACAAGTGAATCTGATAAATGGAGTGATACTCCCCCCCTTTGTATCAAAAATATACGAAGAAGTCAATACACTTGAGGTGACTAACCTACAAAATCTCCAAGTAGACCATTAAAACGAAAAAGAAAAAAATTTAGTTGAGAATCTGCTGAATAAGTTTAATAAATTATTATATAGAGAAGGTGATAATCTCACGAATACAAAAACAGTTGTACACGAAATAAAAACAACAAACGAGCAAATTAACTCTAAATTTTATTGTTATCCACCGAAACATGACACTGAAGTACGTAGACAAATGGAAGAAATGGAAAGGCAGGGAATAATTCGCAAAAGCAAAAGTAGATACAGTTCACCAATTACACTGTGCGACAATTTAAGGGTCAATTGGAATAACCTCAAATATCTAAATGGTTTCTAATAGTAGATGGCCTATATATTATGCCCTCATACTCAGTTTTATCGGATTAGGTCAAATAAGAGAGAAATTCAAGGTCAAACTTCACCTTTAAGTCACAAATTTTTTCTTATAACTCTTAAACTTAATTCAAATTCTATGTAGTAACTGCATCTAAATATTTGCAATGGATGATTCTTTACATTTTAAGACCATTTTTTGCTCAAAAAGTTACGTAAGGGGTTTAATATTTTCTTCGAAAACAGGACTTTTTAAAAAAATAATAAAATTTTCAATAGTTCAGTTACTATGTATTTGTCTTCAAAAACAATCAGATTTTGCTGAATTTTTGCACACACTTTAAGTAAAATAAAATAACCCACCTGTGAGCAGATCACAACCATTACATGTGTACATCCAAAGATATTCGGATTCAAAGATTACCAACGGTGGTAACTTCGTAAATGTAAGCCCTAGCGTAAAATCATTCAAATAAAACTTATAGACCCAACAATTTTCTTCAAAACTGTCCTTAACATTTAAACCGAAAGAGTTACCGTTTTAAAGATATGCGCGTAAATGTGTAATTACAACATATATGAAAAATATATGAACTTGAGAAGAAATAGAAATAAAAAAATTTTTTATTTTAACCGTTTTAATTTTTCATACATGTTGTAATTACACATTTACGCGCATATCTTTAAAACGGGAACTCTTTCGGTTTAAATGTTAAGGACAGTTTTGAAGAAAATTGTTGGGTCTATAAGTTTTATTTGAATGATTTTACGCTAGGGCTTACATTAACGAAGTTACCACCGTTGGTAATCTTTCAATCCGAATATCTTTGGATGCACACATGTAATGGTTGTGATCTGCTCACAGGTGGGTTATTTTATTTTACTTAAAGTGTGTGCAAAAATTCAGCAAAATCTGATTGTTTTTGAAGACAAATACATAGTAACTGAACTATTGAAAATTTTATTATTTTTTTAAAAAGCCCTGTTTTCGAAGAAAATATTAAACCCCTTACGTAACTTTTTGAGCAAAAAATGGTCTTAAAATGTAAAGAATCATCCATTGAAAATATTTAGATGCAGTTACTACATAGAATTTGAATTTAGTTTAAGAGTTATAAGAAAAAATTTGTGACTTAAAGGTTAAGTTTGACCTTGAATTTCTCTCTTATTTGACCTAATCCGATAAAACTGAGTATTAGGGCATAATATATAGACCATCCACTATTATAAACCATTGAGATATTTGAAGTTATTTTTTCGTGTCGCACTGTGTTATTGTAGTGCCAAGGAAAACAGATAATTCTGGTATACAAAAATTTAGGATTGTCGTAGACTATAGAAGATTAAACCAGATAACTATCGACGATAAGTATCCTTTACCCAACATTGATAGCATACTAGACAAATTGGGCAAAGCTCAATACTTTAGCACCACCGATTTGGCTAAAGGATACCATCAAATACTAGTTGCAGAAGAAGATATTGAAAAAACTGCTTTCGTAACCCCTTCAGGCCTATATGAATTCGTTCGAATGCCCTTTGTATTGAAAAATGCTCCGGCAACTTTTCAGAGGCTTATGAACGAAATTCTATGCCTCTTGCCGAAATTCTATGACACGAAAATTCATTAAAAAAAAATATTTGCCAAACTCCAACTTCACAATTTAAAAACAGACAGATAAATGTTGTTTTATGAAAAGGGATACACCATTTTTAGGTCATATTTTATCAAAGGACGGTATAAAACCGAACTCCGAAAAAGTAAAAGCCATTCAAGAAATCTTATTGCCCAGATCAGAGAAACAAATTAAAAGTTTTCTAGGCGCAACAGGCTTTTATAGAAAGTTTATAAAAAATTATTCGAAGATCGCTTATCCAATAATTAAATACCTTAAAAAAGGATGTACTATTAATACAAATGATCCACAGTATATAACTGCATTTGAAAACCCTAATAAGTTCACCCCCCATTTTAAAATATCCAGAATTTGATAAACAGTTCGTTGTAACGACAGATGCAAGTGATTATGCAATTGGCGCAGCTTTATCACAGCAGGGCCAACCGGTATGCTATGTATCAAGAACATTAAATGCACATGAAAAAAACTATAGTACTACTGATAAAGAATTTGTATCCATAATATATGCAGTTAATTATTTTAGACCTTATTTATATGGAAATTAATATAAAATTGTGACAGACCATGCTCCTATTAAAAATCTAAACAGCAAGTATAAAGGCACAGTTTTCGCACCACGCCATCAACGATGGTTGCTGAAATTGCAAGAGTACAACTATGAAATAGAATATCTAAAAGGAAGCCAAAATAAAGTGGCAGATTTTATGAGTAGGCAACAAAATGCACCACACATAAATAAAAATAACGACAGTGAATCTAATTTTGAGATATCCGATACTGCTCATTCTGCATATGAAGAGCAATTAGAGCAAATAGGCATATGCATAAGAGACGAAATAATTAACAAATATAAAACACAAATTATTTTAACATACAACCCCGGTGAGGAAATCACACTGCTTCATAAGCGAAAAATAATTGAAATAAATTCAACAGAAAGCGAAACTAAAATCAAAGATATTTTAAAAGAAAATATTAAATCAGGCCATGTAGGCATTTATGCTGAAGGGTCCGATAGTGATTATCACAAAGTGCAACTAATCATAATCGCATTATTTGCCAATGCGAATCATATAAAATTCGTAAAGGCAACTCAAAGAGCAATTGATATTCGCACTGAGGAAGAATTTCATAAACAATTATCATTATACCACACAAAAGAATCCATGCACAGTGGCATAAGCGAATGTTACAGTACTTTAAAAAATAAAATTTACTTTCCAAAATTAAGAGAACACATAGAGATTATAATAAATAATTGTAGAAAATGTAAAGAAATAAAATACGACAAAAAACCTATTAAACCGAATTTTAAACTAACAGAAACACCAACAGCAAAAAATTATACAATACATATAGATATATTCCAATATAAAAAACGTTGCTTTGTAACGACAATCGACAAGCTCACTAAATTTGCAGCAGCTTATGATATCACCCACAGAAATTGGATAGCAAAAAAAGAAATAATGATAGAACATTTTGCTAAATTTGAAAAACCAAATAAAGTTATCATGGACAACGAATTTAAATCACAATAAATTTTTGCATATCTCAACGCAGAGCAGGTCGAATCACATTTCACAACACCAAATTCACATACAGGAAACGCAGATATAGAGCGATTACACTCAACACTTATTGAAAAAATAAATGCAATTGAGGATAATGAAAACACGGTAGAAATAAAGATGCAGATTGCTATAAAAAATTATAACAATCGATATCACTCAACAATCAAATGCACACCAATAGAAGCAAAAGAAGTTGTCGAAGTAAGCATGTTAGTGGAAAGAGTAAATCAAAGTAAAGAAAATAAAATTACAAAAATGAATTTTGATAGGGAATCATATATTGAGGATAGACCTAGTGGACCAGTTAGAAATTATAAACGACTAAGACACAAAGATGAGCCGTATTATAAAAATCTTACCACTACATAATGTACAGTATTCGAATATCAAAAGACCGTTAAAATTTGCAGGTACCGATATTCACAATGACCATACTGGCAATAGTAGCAGCAGTTCAAGGATTTCTTCAGGTAATACCAATTAACGAACAAGCCGGGTATATACCAATAAGGATGCAAGTAATAGAAATAGTTAACCAAACAATTACTGTAGTTCATATCATTCATCCGAAAGAAATTAAAAATATTGTTAATCAAATTGAGGAAAATATAAAGGCTACCGATATCAATAATAAGAATATATTGTTAAGTAAAGTTGAAATACTTAAGTCTAAAATAGAAACCATTACACCAAAAGAAGCCGGTAGAAAGAAAAGAGGATTGTTTAATTTTGTAGGTAAAAAAGATACAGTACCGTACACATAATTAGGAACTATGCTTACAAAAAACTTCACATTAATTTTTTTATTATTTAAAAAACTTACTTGTTGAAAAAGATCTTTATGTCGTTTTATATAGAGGATACCCTCATTCTTTTGTCAATAAAATCTGTACCAGTTTTTTTGCTGTTTAAGCACGGCGAGCATTTTTATCAAATCAGAAAGAAAACCAAGGGTGCACATAATTAAGAACGAATTATTAATTTTATTTTTTTTTTTGTGTTAAAAATGTTCATTTTCCTTTTATTTTATCAATATTTGGTTGGAAATCCTTTACTTAAAAGAACAGCTTCACATCGTCGAGGCATTGATGCCACTAGATTTTCACAAACGCTCTTAGAAATGTCTATCCACGCCTTTTGCACTTCAGCATACAATTCCGTAAAATTTGAAATTTTTAATGCAGCCACACGTTTTTTAACTACTTGCCAGAGGCTCTCTATCGGATTAAGATCCGGACTACAGGATGGCCAATCCAAAACAGTCACCATGTTGTCCGTGAACCACTTCTTAGTATAACCAGCTTGTTTGTTATGTTTTGGATCATTATCTTGCTGCAAGATCCAAGTCACGGGCAAGTTTTCATCGGCATGTGGAATAAGGTAAGTTTGTAATATGCCTGTATATTGGAACCTGTCCATGCGACCCTCAATTTTCGCAATTGGGCCAACACCACGCCATGACATGCCGCCCCATACCATAATGCTACCTCTGCCGTACTTTAGTGTTGGGCGTGTGTACTTAGGGTTAAACTCTGCTCGTACCGGTCGCCTAACGTATGATCTGCCATCTGACCATACCCTATTTATTTTGGTTTTATCGGTAAATAAAACCTTTTTCCAATCCTGAAGGGTTCAATGCCGATATTTTCTAGCAAAGTCCATTCTCCTTTTTCGATTTAGCTTGGATACTAAAGGTTTATTCCTAAAAATACGTCCAAACAGTCCAGCTTCTCTCAGACGACGCTTTACGGTATCAACGGAAGGTCCACATTCATTTTCGAAAACAGTTAATAAAACCTGCCTTGCTGATTTATGCGGACATTTTTTTTGACTCGCGAACGATAATTTTGCCTTCCCTTTTTGTCGTTATACGGGGTTTTCGTTTTCTGGAAACATTTTTTGTTGTTGAATGCTTTTTAAAATGATGAGTAGGATTGAAAACCATCGTTTGTGAACATTTCAGAACTTTAGCGATTTCACTATAAGCCATTTTTTGATCAAATAGCTTAAAAATTAATTCGCGGGTTTAAAAGACAAAGGATTTATTTTTACCCATATTATTTATTTGTTATAAACTTTTACTAAAACATGGCAGTAAAGCACATTCAAATCAATTAAAGTGATCTTATTGACTGATAATACACATCAGAGAACTGCAACGGGTGATTGATAAATGCTCACACATAAACCACCACCCAAAAAAGTGAGATGTTGTGCTCAACAGATCAAACTTGCCGCGAACACTTATAGCCCTATTATGGTTCACAACACAACAGTAACTTCTGTGTTCAATGTCTAATTTGCTATTACGGTACACAACAATACAACTGAATACATTCCACTGTTGTCTGTCAACAATGCTGTGTCTTCAATACACCTATTATGCAACACAGCAGTTGTCCGCAATTGTATTCTTATCTGTCAAATTTTGAAGACAGCTTATTTGGTGTTGTGTTGTAGCAGCGTTAAGCAGAAGAATGGCTTTAGCAAGGTAAGATTAATGTAAAATAGAATTAAAAATGTGTCTTTTTGTAAAATTTATGTAATAAACTATTTGCAGAAAATTAGCAGTATCCAACAAATCGCAACATGAGTTGCTTGAAAATCAAATGGAGCAGAATCCAGCGACTGCTCGAGGACAACGACATTTTGGACAAAGCAAGCCGGCACAGGATAACCTTTTGGAACTTAAATGGATTGGAGCGGTCTCGGAGTTGTCTTCTGCTTCGTGATGGCACCACATCATCTTCGTCGTCACTTGACCACAACGCAATTCAAATTTCCATCACTTTTTATTATAAATTTTGCACAATAAATAAATTTGGCAGCAAATAATGATTTGTTTTGTTTTGTTTGTCAGCTGATAGCTACTGATAGCTGATAGTTGCACTGTTGCCACTATTTTGAAATATTTCATTTGTGGATCTTTTTAATTGCTGTGGGAAAAAGCCATTCCTTTGATATAGTTCGTCTTTTTAGTATTTCGCTCCCTATTTATTTTTTCTTTAGTCAAAAAAATATATTCATGATTTATTTACTTATCCCCTTTTTAAAATGTAAACGTCTTATTTTGGTATTTTTGCCGTAGTTTTAATATTTGTGGGATTTTCGTGGTATTAAATTACTGTGGGAAAAATTGTGTTTTAATGAGAATTTGTAGTGGCAACTTGACGAGCTGTCATAAGTAACAAATTCCACATTCTTTCCACAATCAAGTGAAACAACAATGTATTGTTGTGAACCATCATAGCGCATTTCTGCTGTGTCTACTCGATTGTTGTGTCTACTTGATAGAAGACACAGCAGTATATTGCTGTGAACCGTAATAGGGCTATTACTTTGCCTGATGATTTTAAATCAATCAATCCTGTGGTTGTATGGCTATGTTCACACGTCAGTAAAATGACTGAAGTTCATCACGATTTTTTACTCTCTTTTACTCTCTCTGAAAATTTTGACTGACGCCGGCTCATACACGATCTTTTGATTGATTCTCTGACTACGCCATTTGTTACTTTTCTACTACCTACTATTTTGTGAAATCGTATCGTGCTGTAAACAGAAAGTAAACACAACACAATAAACAAAACCCGATTTTAAATTTTTAATAGAAAAGTTGCGTTGCATTTCATTTTGTTTACAAGAGTTACAGATTACATCCTTTTCTCTTTAAAAAACTACATTTGTTACCAAAAAAGTTCTAATTAACTACTTTTCTTGACATAATTTCCTACTAAACAACAAACAATTAAAATAATGCAACCATTTGACTGATTGATCCAGGTCTAGAGCTAAATCAACATTTTGACTGACGAGAGAAGAATTTGGAGTTCATTTTCGCTCTGAGATAAAATTCATTTTTTTTTACATAGGAGAGCAACAACAAATTTTGACTGATTCAATCATTTGACTGACGTGTGAACATAGGCTTAGCGACCATTGCGAATAAAATCAGAAGTTGTGCTTGAACCTTTCACTTTGGATCAGGGTTCGCAAAAACTCGCAAGTGAAAAGTAAAATTGCACTCTTCCCTCATCAATATCACTCAATTGAAGAACTATTCATTTCTCTTTCCTCATTCGTGAAGAAAAAAAAAATGAGCGCTCTTTCGTTTCATGTTCAGAGTGATAAAAACTTTTTCATTTTTCTTTAATAGTTATCGCTCGTTATTTGCGCTCCTGAAAAACTCTTTTTTGAAGAGCGCTCTTTGCTGTTTACTCCTGTTATACTTCTCGCTCGGGAGTTTTTTCAATGATAAACTCATTTTATTAGAATTTTCGCACTCGCTCATTTATTTTTGATTGTTTTTCTTCTTTTTGGCTTTATTTGCATTGTACTGTAACTATTTTTGAACTTATATTTAGGTATGAGTTAAAAAGTTGTGCTTGCTTATTGTTGTACATACGTGATTGAACAAAGTCTGAAGTGATTTTGCTAATAAAAAAATGGGCAGAATTGCAAATACGGACAAAAATAAATACGTTGCTTTTAATTATATAATTTGCTTTTTATTAGATGAAATGAAAGCATTTTTAAAAATATTACCATATTTTTCTTGTATATATTTATGTATATTATGTACATACATATACAAATATTATATAACTTTTTTATGAAATATTCGTCTTTTCATGTTCCTTTAATTTTATTATTATTATTATTATTTTTTTTTTCTATGTTTTCATCATGTATATTTTATTTATTTTTAATGAAATATATTCTTAAAAAATGTTTAAAATCGTTGTTTTAAAATCCTTCCATTTATTATGTGCGGAATAATCAATTAAAATTTCGCATCAAATGAAAGCGAGCGAGCGAAATGAGTGCATCATTTAAAAACTCACGAGCGATGATAACTCACCCTATCGCATCATCACGGCAATCGCTCATTTAAAATTGCTCAACATACAAACAAACGAGCGAGAAAAAAAATTGAGGATTTCAAAAGGCAGCGAATATTTTATTTGCATACGCTCTTGAATTTTGGAAATGATAAATTCATACCAAAGATAACTTAGAAGAGCGGGAGCGAATTTTGATTGCTCTACGCACTCTGCTTTGGATGGGCATAAGCCAATCGAACAAACACATTTGCATCACACAAGCATTGAGCATGTTTGTTATTGCAGAATGATTTTATCGAAAATAGAAAACGAAGCGATTCCAATCAAAGCATATAAAAATGAAAAATAATAAAATCAACGAGTGTACCTGATTGTATATTCTGCAAAAGAAAGTTTGTTGTATTTTTTTTTTATTTTAACTTGAGGCAATTAAACAAAACTAAATTCAGCTCTTTAAAGGTAACAAATTAAATCCTTATAACTTTAAATAAACGAATTAAACAAAATAAACTTAATTTTCAAAATTTTTGTAATATGAGTGTACAAAATCTGATACATAGCTTGGTTAATTGACATTTTAATTAAACTGAACACATGGCGTCACGCAAGCAAACATTTTTTCCATGTGATTCATTTTCACATCCATTTGATTGTTGATTTGTAATGGTTCTATTCATGCAATTTGTGGGTGCTTTCATTGCAATCATTTGTTTTTTCTTTACCGATCAAATGAACTTGTTCGATCAGCCGACTGAAGCAGTTAGAATGAGCGCTTTTTTGTACGATGCTGATTATATTCAACGCTTGGGTTTGGTTGCCGTGATCGATTGTGATCTGAAACTTTTGGATATGATTAAATCAGCAAAAATGTGATTTTTGCAGTTCTGTGATACACATCGTTCTTAATTATATGCACGCTTCATTTACTAAACAATTTTAAGTTGTTGTTGTTTTCTAGTTGTTTATGCACTAGACAACAAGCAAATAATTGTTTTCTTAAACATGTCGCTTAGTTACAGTAGCGGATAATAAAAAACTCACTTCTTTTTAATTTGTATAGAAATTCTGTATAAAATGTAAAAAGAGTAACATCGTTCTTAATTATGTGCACGGAACTGTAAGTGATTGTTTGGCTTATTAGATGATACCGATAGAGAAGAAATTTTAGCTCATATAGATGTTACCGACAAAAATAACCATAACATCATAACAACAGTTAATAACCAGGTATTAATAAATACACATTTCAATGATACATTTAAAGTTTTGAAAGATGCTATAGAGAGCGATAGAGATGTATAATACGTCATGTATTATATCACGAATTCCACGAAAAAGTCAACCTCATAGGTCAAAAACCAAATTGTAAAGAGAGAAGAGAAACTATATAGAATATATTCTATCGAATTCGGACAACACGTTTTAAGTTGAATTTTTCAAGATAACGGTAGTTTTTCTGTGTTTTTTTTACTTTCGCGTGGTGAATAAGTTGAGCCCAAATTTTGCAGTTTTATTTTGATATTTGCCATGAGGGCGTGCGCTGTTTATTACAACAATTAAAAAAAAAAAAATATTTGCTTCAAATTTTTTAATATTTTCCTAATTATCATACATATATATGAATAAATAATTATCAACGATATACCGTGGTAAGAGCAGTTAAATAAATTAAGAAAATATGTAGCATGTGCGTGACAATATTGATATAAGTTTCAATGCAGACTCTAATATAAGAAATTTTTTGCGGAAAATGCTGTTATGTGTGGATATTGAGATGGCAAACCAGATTGAAAAACATTTTTTTTACTATTTCCATTGAAAAAAATTCCACGCGTTTCGCACATGTTACACTTTTTTCTATACAAAAATGTAGTTTTTACACACTACGGGGTCGTTCATAAATTACGTTACCAATTTAGATGGGAGGAGGGGCATTAAAATGTATTACGATTAGTAATGATATGGGGGGTCTCATATATAGCAAAGTGACCAAAAATAAAACAACGCGAAAAAATTGAAATTAATACACCCTTCATTTAAAAAAATGTCCATCCTTACATCTGCATTAGACGGTCAAACGTCTAAACTGACGGTTAACTATTGACAAGTGTCAGTATGAATTCTCATAAGTGGGTTTTATTTAATTTAACCCTTAAATGCCCAGTGTATCTTTTTGGCTACAAACGAGAAAATAAGCTAATTATTTCAAAATATTGCAAAAATTAAAATGCTGGAAATGTAGTTTCACTCAGAAAATTTCATATATAAAACAAAAATTTAATTATTGGCATAACTTTGTTGGTTTGGGAAATATTGACCGTCAAATTAAAAACAGTTTTTTTAATTTTTACGGAAAATTCGCTTTTTGACATGAAATACCTTTTAAACTATTAACAATTTTAGAGTATCATTTAACAAACAAATTAAGAGTTATCATAAAAAGAATCGTTTTCCACGTTTTTGCCTTGAACTCCTACAACCAAGCTGATTGATGGTATACGTCAGAATGCCCACTGTATCTTTTTGGATACAACCATGTTTTCTTTAAACAAAAATTTTTTCCAAAAAAAATAAAAACGGGGTCGTGTTCAGGGGATCATTTAACACAACATAATTTTAATGATATCGGTGTTGTTGGGCATTTAAGGGTAAAAATAAATCGGAATATGAATTATTATTCAAATAAATCCATTTTAAGAAATCATATTCACAAAAACACTGAACTTAGTGGTACGGGTGCAGCCTTTACGGGTACTCTCTCAAAGGCCAGGCGAATTTCTTTGCATAAGAAATGAGAATACACCTGAATAGGTCCACATGGAATCTGTTGAAGAATTCGAAGAGTCCCCAAAGTTCCAGCTCCTTCAATTCCAGTGATTGAGAGCATCGACTTTTGGATCGAATGGAATAGAATAGTTTTTATCGATTAAAACAATTGATTTTCAAATTTTTTTCTTAAATGTATCTAGTCATGACATAAAAAAGATTAAAAAAAAGAAAATAAGAAATTTTTAATCCTTTTGTTTTGTATTTCAGTTTTTAGTAAATATGGTCGAAGGTAACAGTAATATGAACGTACGGTGTAATTGTGCGTGACGAATGTAACATGTGCGTGACGGTGTTAAAGTTGAAAAAATTGTTTTATAATTTTTTTTTTCTCAAATAACTTAGCTACTAATATAATCTAGGATAACCTCTTATTGCTGTAAAAAAATATGAAAATTCTATCTGAAGTCAATTCGCAGAAATTTCAGATAGAAGCTGACATCAAATTTTTAAAGGGAAAATTTTGTAGCACGTGCGTACGCTACATTTTGCTTAATATCACCGAAATTCATAAGTGGATTCATTAAACCTTTACACATTTTAAATAGACCGAAAAATTAATTAATAAAAATTGCAAACCAGTTTTCGCAAAAATTTCTTCTTATGTAAATCAGTTGCAATTATTCGCAAGCTGTAACAGTGCGTGACATGGAATTCATGATATACAGATAACATGATAAAACTTAATATAGCTTCAATTAAATACAATATCTTACATCCTGGCATATTAACAGCAAACGAAATTCAAACTTATGATGTAGATTTTTACAAATGAAAATTAATTAATGTCGGAATTATGTCATATAAAAATGATTCAATAATTATAGCTATTAAAATTCCAAAGAATTATGTTGAAACAAATTTGAATTTAATTACTCCATTACCTTCTGACAATTACTTAGAAATAAATGAATATGTTGTAACAATTAATAATATTACGTATAAATTACTATATTAAGAAATTTAAAAAGCAGTAAAAATTGTATCTATCAAACTTAGTGTGAGTTAATATTCAACAATAAAACTAAAATAGAACAAATAGATGATGAAACAATACTTGTAAATACTTGTTTTTCTAATTGTAAAATACAGATAGAAGGCGAAATATTTTTTAACCAGAGAGAAACTGTAAATGACAAATTCGTTTATCCTGTAAGTAAGCTAAATCAGTCATATGAAATTAATCCTTCATTTGAGAAAATTGTTGTAAGTAACTTTGAAAATTAAGGAATTAAAATTTCATAAAAATATATCATATGGATTAGAGTTAGTACTTGTAATAGCGGCAGTGGCCATTATTGTAATATTAGTTACTAGCCTTTTCCCGGCGCGCGTTGCTGCACCCTGCAACTATATGGGAAAATAATAGGTGTATTCAAAACTTTTCCTAGACTCATAGTTTGAAACCACTGTTATTTTTCACTGTCCGTTACAGTTTCCCAGTAGCAGGAGATCACCAAATAGTAACTCCATTTAGAGTTTGTATGTAAGTATTGCTACTTTCACTTTCAAAGCTATTCGATAATACAAATTTTAACTGTATGGGCGGAGCCACACCCTCTTATATAATGCTCATCCCAGTTTTCTAGTAGATGGACATTACCCAGTTTTAGTACAGTTGCCGACAGTAAGCATACAGACTAAATTACCAAAATGTAGCCCAATCGACGAAAACCGTAGGAAATATAGCATTTTTATTGATTTGTGGGCGGTAAAAGGGGGTGTGACAGAAATTTAAGCCATTTCGTACTTGAAAAAAATGTACTGCCAAAATTTCAGCTCTATCGGCTAAGTAATTTTGAAGTTTCCAGCCATTACACAGACAGCGTTTTGCTTTTTGTATATATATTTTGGATAAACATTATTGGCTATAACTTTTGATTGGCAAGAGATACTTAGATAATTTTTTCTAATAAATTAATTTTTTAGCTTGCATATAAAAATTATAAAAACACAATATTGGAAAAAAAAAAATTTTTGTTCGAAAAAATCTAGCTTCGATTTGCTAGATCGCCTTGCTTTTTGAATCACAAAAATGGTTTTAAATTTTTGCGTAAAATTGAAATAACTTTTGCTTATAAATGTTATAATTTTTAAATAGAGTTGAAAATTTGCGAATTTGAATTTCAATTATTTTTACAACAAAAACAAATTTTGAGTCTTTTGTTGAGGAAAACTCCAAAATTTCAGACCTTTTTTGAAAAAAATATTTGAAATATATATACTCAACTAACGGTATTGTTGCAATAAGGTTTTCATAGTACTTTGATGAAGCTTTAAGACAGAAAAAAATTTAACAAAATTTATAAAAAAGCAGCGGAGATATTTCACTCGAAAGTCGCAAAATTAAATTTCTGATTGTTTTTTTCTCATTTTTGAGCGACGATGTTGCATTAAATATATCGTTGTAGGTAAATTTTTCATAGTTTTCAAGATATGTTCATGTTTTTAATGTGAAAATAACGGAAATTATTTTTATTTTACTTAATTTAAGAAATATTTAATATTTTGTAAATATTTGCACATGTAACCTAAGAAAACAACTAAAAATATGCGATTTTGTAAAAAATTTGTACTACAGCACCATCTTGTGTCCAAGGTGGGTCAAAGAAGATAGTGCTAAAAAACTCATCGTACCTGAAAACTACTATATACCAATTTTTATTCTAATCGCATGAGCCGTTTGGGAGTTTTAGGTGGTTTTGTAAAAAATGTGTACTATAGCGCCCTTTGGTGTTCAAGATAGGTCGAAAACGATAGCAGCAGAACACTCAACCTACATGAAACCCACTGTATACCAATTTTCATTCTAATCGCATTAACAGTTTATGAGTTTTAGGCAGTTTTGTAAAAAATTTGTACTACAGCGCCCTCTGGTGTTCAAGGTGGATCAAAATTGATAGCCCACAAACACGCACCGTACCAAAAAACTTCATGCTAATCGGATGAATAGTTTAGGAGTCTATTGCGGCCTTACAAACATAAGCCCCTTTTTTATATATATAGATTAGACTTTAATTTAGGAACTATAAACTGGAAATTTTGCTCCGAAGAGAATATTCTTTTGCCATTCAATGTTAGTAGCATTATAGAGTCCACACTATGTGACACTCTATATTCATTAAACCTCTCTCAAATCAATTGGTTTTTTAACGATATTTTTTTTTTTTTTCCTCTACGCTGGATAGCCACCTTGTTGCGGTGTAGGGGCTTAGGTTGC
Source organism: Pherbina coryleti (assembly GCA_943735915.1). Taxonomy (NCBI): domain Eukaryota; kingdom Metazoa; phylum Arthropoda; class Insecta; order Diptera; family Sciomyzidae; genus Pherbina; species Pherbina coryleti. The sequence continues at coordinate 97,395,515 of OX030948.1, read as the reverse complement.
AAAGACTCATCGGGCTATGATGACTGGAGTTTCGGTTCCTGGTAGGGTCAGCCATGTCATACAGGCTGTTGAAGAGCAATGCACAAAGAGCTATCCGACCGACTCCCTAATCCAGGGTGTTATGCGTTTCCGTGCCCATTGGATGGTTTTCAGGCAGGGATTGTAAAACTGCCTGTATTATTACGGAGCCTCTCTGATACCTGGCCCCCTCAGGGAGTAACTGTGGCCTTACCGCGGCATTGGTGTTAGGGCGCGGTGGACATCTTTTCCCCACTATTTTACTGACCACTGTAATGGCAGACCCTGAACCGAGTCTCGGGCTGGATCGGGGCTCCACGCGAAGGCTGCATTGCTTTTGAATGCGGTTCCGATTTCGCTCGAGGATGGGTATCAGGGCCTGTCATTTTAACTCTCTTCGCCTAACGAGGAGGGAGTGGTCGCACGAAAACCAGCGTACCGTGGAGCAGAAAGCTTCCTTGAAGTGGGCGGTAGGCATCATAGGAGAAGTCAAGGCTCCCCCAAAACCAACGCCTGCAAAGCGACAGAGATCTCTTGAGGAGGTCTCTCAGCCGATGGCTAAAAAAATTTGTGGTAGCACAACCACTCCAAAGCTTTTCAGCATGTCTTAGCTGGGCATATAACCATTGCGTTCATCGACAAAAGCGATCCGGACGGCAGCATTTCGCCTGAAAGATGGAGGAAGGTAGTAGTCAAAATGGCTACTATCTTCATTCCAATTATGAAGGAATTTCCGGGCAAAGGCCCTTCTTGTCGCGACAGTGGATGGCATCAGGGCCACGTGAAGCTGATCGCTTGCGCCGACCAGAGGTCAGTCGACCTCTACAAGATCGCGATCTCCAGGATAGGGGACGTATGGCCGCGCGCTAAACTCGAGGTTGTAGGAAGGGATCAGATCCCTAACCGGCCAAGAGCGCGTTCCCGCATCCCTGCCGAACCTTCTGACCCTCAAACAATCCTGGAGCTAATTCGGTTGGGAAACCATTATCTGCCTACAGGTAACTGGAAGGTGACAAGGGTTGAAGAGCCAAAAGGGGACTTCAGATCGGCAACCTTTGTCATCAATCAGGAGTCCCAGGCTAGCTTGTCATCCAAAGGTTACGTGGTAGACTATGGTTTCACCTCCATAGAAATGAGGGTCTTCAAAAAAGATGAGGCGTTATTGGAGGAAGAGCAGGCTTCCAGTTCAATTAAGAACGTCTCATCTCCTCAATCCTGCACTCCTGCACCAGATGAGGCTAGCTCTGATACAGAGCTAGCACAATCCCTCCGGTTATCCTCATTAGAGGATGTCCTCCTCAAATCGGACGATGAGTCCGACATTACTGTCGTGGAGGTTAGTCCCACTACTAGCAGCGCTAATACTGAGAGTAGTACAGATTAACCTCCACCACTCAAAGGCTGCGTCCGCCAGTCTCACTCTCCGTCTTATCAAGGGCGAAGAAGATAATGTCCTGATCCAATTCTAATTAAAAACAACCTGAGTGTTTTTACTCTCTCTAATTTCAGCAACAAGGACACTGTGGCCATTAGTGTCGAGACGGGCCATAACAGCTTGTGGCTCGCATCAGCATACTTGGCCCACGACCACGAAGTCCTCCCGGAAGACGTCTTAAAAGACCTGGTCTCCAAAGCGGCAGCAGAAAACAAGGACCTGATTATCGGGTGCGATGCTAACGCCCACCATGGGATCTGGGGAAGCTCAGATACCAACAAACGGGATGAGTCTCTTTTTGATTACATCCTTACTACTAACCTTATCATAAGTAACGTGGGTTGTGAACCTACCTTTATTATTAGCAATAGGCAGGAAGTTTTAGACATTACTCTTGCCTCCGATAATATATCTAAAAGAATCAAGAATTGGAGTTTCAAAAGAACATTCCTTCTTTGACCATAGATATATTCTTTTTGACATAGATGACTTTGCTTCGAGATCAAGCAGTTTCCGTAATCTCAAGCAAGTCAACTGGGATCTCTATGCAGAAACACTAATGACAGAACTTCCCAACGGACCATCGTATCTCCCCACTTGTAAAAACTCCTTAGGTGACTTAGTAGACAAACTCAATGCGTCAATGAATAAAGCTCTTGACACTGCGTGCCCGCTCAAAACACCAAAAGGAAAGAAAAAGCCACCTTGGTAGGGCACTAAACTAGAAGAGCTCCGAATGAAGAGCGGAAAACTCTTCAATAAGGCAAAAGCCACTAGATCCACAGATGCGTGGACAATCTACAAAATGGCTCTAAAAGAGTATAAAAAAGAATTACGCAAAGCGCAACGAAAATCCTGGAGAAATTTTTGTGAAGAAATATCACAAACCTCCGAGGCGTCGAGACTTAGAAAAATTCTGGCATCTAGTCCACCTAACCAAGCTTTATGAAAAAAGAAGACAGAACCTGGACCTGAACCAACAGTGAAGAATCTCTTAATATTTTGGTAGAAAGTCACTCAGCCCGGGCTGTTCAAAGATAAGGAATGCTCCACAACAAGAGGTGCATTTTCCATCCGTTGACAACTCTCTACAAATAATTACACAATCGAAGCTAAAATGGGCCATAGAAAGCTTCAAGCCGTTTAAGTCTCCAGGACTTGACGGCATAGCCCCAATTGAAATTCAAAAAACTTACGACATCATAAGCCAATGGCTTATGATAATCTATCAAAGCTGTCTTGACCTAAATCACATCCCAAAACAAGGCGACACGTGAAGGTAGTCTTTATACCTAAGACAGGAAGAAGCTCGCACGTAAACCCAAAAGACCTTCGACCAATCAGTCTCTCATCTTTTCTTCTTAAAACTCTCGAGAGACTAATAGACATCTACTTGAGACAAAAAATAGAAGTAAATCCTATCTCACCCGCACAACACGCCTACACTAAGGGCAAATCTGTGGAAACGGCTCTCCACTCCATAGTATCTATCATTGAAAAGTCCCTTCATCAGAAGGAATATACAATGATAGCCTTCACTGACATAGAAGGTGCCTTTAACAATGTCAAGGCGGAGGCTATCACAAATGCGCTGACGGAGCTTAGGGTGGATTCTGCGCTGATAGCACTTATAAATCAAATGCTTGTAGGCAGGATTATAAGCGCGAGTCTCGGAGCAGCATCCACGCTAAGATCTGTACCAAGGGGAACACCTCAGGGAGGAGTTCTCTCGCCTCTACTCTGGAACCTAGTGGTAAATGAACTACTGGGTACACTAAAACGAGAGGGGTGCAGGGTGATAGCCTACGCCGACGATGTTGCTATCGTCACCTCAGGTAAATATGTGTCCACCCTCCGCGATATTATGCAAAATTTTCTTAACACTCTCGCAAACTGGGTTACCGGCTGTGGACTTAGCGTTAACCCCGATAAAACCGAGTTAGTTATCTTTACCAGACAACACAACTTGCCCACTATCAGTCCTCCAAAAGTGGGAAATACAAGACTAAACCTCTCAGAACAAGCAAAATACCTGGGTCTCATTTTAGATAGGAAACTAAATTGGAAACCCAACCTGCTCGAGAGAGCCAAAAAAGCCAATATAGCCCTATACACATGTAAGAAAGCAGTGGGTAGCAAATGGGGATTACAACTAGGGTAGCTCACTGGCTTTATACAGCTGTTATTAGGCCAATATTGTTATACGGTGCTATAGTCTGGTGGCCAGCACTAAACAAACACACCTCAATATACTTCGCAAAGTTCAACGGTCAGCAGAGCTGTGCATCAGTGGAGCGCTAAGAACCACTCCTACTGACGCACTCGATACTATGCTCCATCTAACTCCACTAGATATCCTAACAAAACGAAAGCTGCAAACACAGCGATCCGTCTAGAAGCCACTTCCCAATGGAAAGAGGGCACAATAGGACACTCTGACACCAGGAAACTCACTCCTCAAATACCCAAGAACATAGACTACATCACTCAAAAACTTTTATTCCACAAAAAGTTTGATGTATCAATCCCCTCCAGATACAAATGGGAGATTGGAAGCCCTCCACCAAACAATGCCACTAGAATCTACACTGATGGATCAAAACTAGATGGCAAAGTAGGGGGAGGAGTCTACTCTGAATCCCTAAACATTAACCATGCCTTTAGGCTCCCCGACCACTGCAGTGTCTTCCAAGCGGAAGTCACTGCCATACATGAAGCAGTCACTTGGCTTCAGATGAACGAAATATTAGCAAAAGATATTTGCTTTCTATCTGATAGTCAAGCCGCTTTGAAAGTCCTGGAATCTGTTGAAATAACATCAAAAACAGTCCTAAGTTGCCCCAGATCTCTAAATGAGATGGCAGAGCAGCTCAATATATTCCTATGCTGGATCCCCGGACATAGAGACTTCCAAGGTAACTGCAAAGCAGACGAACTAGCTATAAACGGTACCATCAAACCCCTATCGACAGATAAGGAACAAATTGGAATACCTCTCGCAACATGTAAGCTACTGATAAATGAGCTATCCCTTGAAAACAGCAACATCAGGTGGTTAACGGGTAGTACATGCAGTATAACGTCAAGTTTGGCCAACACTGAACTCAAGACGCTCAAAAGAACTAATATCCCTTAGAAGGAACCAAATAAATATCGTAATAGGCGTTCTAACAGGACACTGCCTGATTGGAAACCATGCCCGAAGACTGAATATTCCCCATAACGACTTCTGCAGAGATGAGGAGGAGGTTGAATCCACAACACACCTTCTCTGCACATGCCCAGCGCTGACCAGAAAGCGCCATCTCTTCGTAGGTAACTGGTTCTACAGTGACCTAGACGAACTCTCAAAAACTTCGGTCTACCGAATACAAAGCTTCATAAATAGCTCCGACTGGTTCAGATAGAGTGGAAATAATTAACCCCTGTAGTGGGATTCTGTAACACATTTCGGCCGATATTCGGTGTCGCAAAGTTCTGTTTGCGATAATTTTGCGGAAAATGGTATTCAGTAAATACTTTTTCCGATTTTGTCGGTGAAAGTATCGGAAGTTTGTCGCAAACGAATCGTACAACTTTGCGACGAATATTTTCTTGTAAAAAGTGAATCGAAAATATCTGTAAGTTTTTTGAAATTAAAATTATTTACAATAAATTAATTTGAAATGAAAAAATTTAAATTTCTAGTATTTTTTGAAGCTTAAAATGGTTTTTAGTTATTTGACAATGGATACTGCGCTCATGCTCGTGAAATGAATTTAGAACAATCATTTCTTCAAAGAGTTGATTCTCCTTTGATTTGGAGTTGAACAAATTCAAAAATTTGTATCGCATCACACCAAATATAACTCATGAGCGCATTGACTTTTTAGACGATCGTCTACAGTGAAATAGATTCACTGGTTTATTAGCTGAAAATCAAGTAAATATTGTTTTATGATTCATAGACATATTGGAACTTTTCTATTTTCTTGTAGGTTTTGCAGCATTGCGCTTTTATGCCACTGGCTGCTACCAACTTTAGCCGATTTGACCATTTTGAATTTAAATATTTATTTATCTATGTTATATTAATAATACTCATTTTCTGTTTGTTTGACCAGAATACAAATCTTAACGGCTTTAAGGATTTTACTCAAATTCAACACACATATTACTTAATCCAAAGGTTATTGCTTACTTAGTTTTAACCACGCCTCTTCCGTCCCTTTACAAGAAACGCAAATCTACCTACTAGCATACTTTTTTCTAGCGAAAATCTTCGTTTAATAAATTTAAAAAAAAATTCTGTTATTTTGACACCAAAAACATTCACATATTTTCAAAATTGCACAAACTTTTAGTACAACCTCTTTTTCTGATAACATCATTTCCTTAGAATAACAAAAAACTATCTTAAATTCGTATGTTTTACTTTCGATGCAAACAACTCCGTTGTTTTTGAATATATTTCATTAAATTTTTTTCGTTGATAAATTCAATTCTTAATAAAAACTATTTGAAAGGTACTGTTAGTTTAGCGTATATATATATTTTTAATATTTTTTTTTAATTTTGCTCAACATTTTTTTTGTTCCTAAAAATTGCCAATTTTTGCTAAAAAAATTGTGCAATAGCTGTTTTTGTTGTTAAAATAATAAAATCTCAAAACTGCATTTTGACTACCTTTAACATGAGCTTATTCTCATTATTTGAATTTTTGAATTATTACAACAATGACTAAATATCAAAATTTTACTTTTTTTCCCCGAGTTAAACCGGACCTATCAGCGAGTAACTGAATAAAAATTACATTTCTCACCGATAAATATGTAGCGCTGCCACTTTTTTCACTTAAATTCGTAAACTTTTTTCGACCGAAATTTGTCGCAAAGTAGAAGTTAGTGAATACCGTTTTCGGTATGACAACCGAAAAAAGTCGCAAATTACGATTCCGATCGGAAAAGTTACAGAATTCCACTACTGGTATCACAACGGGCCAAACTGGCCTAAGTGTGTCTCATAGGAGACAGCCACGTCAACCTAACCTAACCCTAACGATATTTTTAGAATACTTGATCTCATTTTTGTTTCTAACGATTTCAGGTATGAGCTTTCTAAGTGTGACATGCCGCTCACAAATGAAACAGTTCATCATAAGGCGCTTGTTCTAAAATTCAGTTTCTATGTATTTGATAATGAGAGTGTTGAGCGAGAGTTATCTTATAATTTTCGAAAAGCCAACTATGAGGCTCTTAATACGTATTTCAATTCGGTTGATTGGGACTTGGTGTTAGAGCGGGACAGCTTATACAATATGTACTCCGAATTCAAAAGTGTCATTCACGAATGTCTCTTTTTATTTGTACCAATTAATTCTAGGAAGATCAATCGTAAACATCCGTGGTTTAATAAAAGACTTGTTAATCTTAAAAACCTAAAAAATAAAGTCCATTTACAATTTAAAAATACAGGACTTGCGACTGATATAGCAATCTTCCTTCAACGTAGACGGGAATATGAGTTCCTATCAAACTTTTTATATAAACAGTACATGTCTTCTGTTGAAAATGACATAAAATCCAATATGAAATCTTTTTGGTTTTATGTTAATTCTAAAAGAAAAACATGCCGTCTTCCAAACTATATGGAGTTTAAAGGTGCCACTGCCGATGGCACTAGAGGTATAAGTTAGCTGTTCGCGGACTCTTTCGGCTCTATATATAAAAACATAGATACAGAACCTCAGTTGGTAAATTTTTCAAATATAAGACATTTAGACAACATAGACATACATCTAATTCAAGCCGAAGATGTACTCTTGTCTCTCGCTGACCTTGACTGCAGTAAAAGCGCAGGCTACGACTTTAGATGCCAAGAAGAATTATAGATGCCAAGTCTGGTGTACCTCAAGGAGTCATTTGGGTCCTCTACTGTTCATTCTATTTATTAATGATTTTCCTCAAATCTTTCAATTCTGCGAGAGCCTACTCTACGCCGATTCTCAAAATTTTCTACTGCATTGAAAATGAGGATCATTGTGACAACTTACAAAAAGACATTAATTCTCTAATAGAATGGTGTAGAATAAACTGTTTGAAGCTTAATTTTTCAAAATGTTATGTCTTAACGTTTTCCCGCAAAATCACCCCTATCAAATATAATTATATGTTTGATGGCGAAACATTTTCAAGAAAATACCAAATTAAGGACTTAGGAATATACTTTGACTCAAAGTTTAGTTTTGATGCGCAGCACGAGTACGTCATATGACGCGCACAGAATAAAAACAGTGACTTAAATTTCACAGAAGAAAAACACTTACAAAATTTTCGCAGCGTAAAAAGAAGTTCTCTCTCCAGCGTGCGTGTGGATTTTGCATGTATAAGTGAGTAATTGCACTCTTCGTTCATGATAGTTCGTTCGTTTTTTTTTCTTTGGCCGCCAAGCAGTAATTACTTTCAAGTTTATTAGCAGTGGGAGTGTAAAATAAATAGAAATAAATAGGACATTTTTTTAATATTTAAAAAGGAGTGTGTTTGTTGTTCAGGTGTTATTTTATTTTTGGACATTGATTTAAGTTAAAATATTTTGAAAACATGGAAGAACATGCTGGTAAGTTATGATGTTTATGGGGTAAGTACATAAAACTTTTTCTTACTGAGCTTAATTTTTAGATGTAATAAATCCAAGGAAAAGACAAAAGCATCTGAAATCTCGAAAACAAAATATTGCTAAGGAAAATGTTGAGCGCGGCAGAGAACATACAACAGCCAGTGGTAAAATTATTACCGCAAAGAAATTTCAAGGGCAAGTCATTTGCAAATGCAATAAAGATTGCTGCCACGAAATAGATATTGCTCGCCAAAAAGAAATTTTTGATAATTTCTATTTCGCATGTAATTGGACACAAAAAACCTTACTGATCCGATCAACAGTTAAGAAGATTGCGGTCATTCCTAAGCCAAACCCAATTATTCCATTAAGGGTACAAATGCACAATTTTCAATATTCATTGGAAGACGCTGATGGAATATCTCGAAATGTGTACAGGATGTTTTACATGAAATGTTTAAACATATCATCGTCGCGAATACAAAGTGCTTTAAATACTGCAACAAAAAACCCTAGCGCTACAGAGGCTCGCGGACGGGCTCCCTCAGCAAATAAAACCTTGGAGAACGATCGCGAAAATGTTGTAAAATTTATAAACCTTTTTCCAAAGTACGAATCGCATTACAGCCGTAAAAGAACAGAAAAAAAATATTTACATCCTAATTTAAATTTACGAAAGTTGTATGAAGAATATAAAAGTTCATGTGAAGCAAAGAAAGTTAAAGCTGTTTCCCATTATGTCTTCTCTGAAATTTTTAACAACAATTTTAATTTAAGTTTCAAACGCTTACACACGGATACGTGCAAAACTTGCGATAATTTACAATGTGGCTTAAGAGCAAGCTCTGTACAAGCAGAACGTGATGAACTTAAAGAAAAGCAACAGAAGCATATGGAATCGGTGGAATGGGCTTGTAACAAATTTAAACAAGACGTAGATGAAGCTTCTCAAAATAGATGCTCGGTTGTTTTGACATTTGATCTCCAAAAAACATTGGAAACTCCTTCATTGACGACATCTGTTGCGTATTATAAAAGGCAATTATGGACGTATAATTTGTGTGTGTTCGATGAAGTCAACAAAAAAGGTAAGATTTTCCCCTTAATGGGCGTTTTTTCAATGACCAGTTAAGGCGGTCTTCTCATTGAGCAACTTTTTTTTTCGACTTTTGTTTTTTGCATTTATTTATAGCTTGGGTAGTTGTGAATATGCCCCTAAAAGGATTTTTAGAAATTCGAAATACTTTAGAAGATACAGCCTTTTTTGTGAAGCAAGGTCTTCATCAAAATGAGCTATTTTTTCGACTCATTTTCGAACGAAGCGGCATAAAGTAACCACCGAATTCCGTTGAAAATGTTTATTGTTAGGTAAAAACGTGTTTGCACACATATTTTGATGATACAAAGTGAATTCGACGGAGAATTGTCCGCTCTTTAAAACTGCATTTAAACATTTTTAATTTTTTTTTTTTTTTTCCCAAAAAAATTACTTCAAACTTTAAACGCGTTTATCTCGAACCCACGTTTTTCGAACTGGCGGCCATGATATCTCCAGTTCAACTGAACCGATTTTCATGAAACAAAGTAAAATCGACGCAGAATTGTCACCATTCTCGGGTGAACCTCGACCATAATTTTAAAAAATTTTTTACTATTTTTTTTTTTACACTAAACTAAAAAAAAAAACCCGAAATTGAAATTTTTTTTTTGAATGGCCGCCATTTTGTCAAAAAAAATCACAAAATTAAGTTTGAGGTTCACCCGAAAATTACATCTATACTGATTATAACCCCGTTTTTTTTTTTTCATTTCAATCGCTCCGGAGACCCGGAATCGTGGCCGCCGTGACGACACCTTTTTTTTTCACCACCAACTTTGAAGTCTCATTACTTTTTGAACAGCCCACGTATCGAGGCAAAAAAAATTTTTTTATTTACTTTGAACCTTTTGTAATACAATAAATAAAAAAAGTTTTCAATTATTCTTTGCGTTTTCAAATAAGAATTTTTTTAAAAAGGGTGCAAAAAACGGGTTTTGAATGAGAAGACCGCCTTAAGCACTTATCAAAACTTTAACCACAAATTTTTACACCCCCATACGTCTGTCTCTCTGTCTGTCTGGCCTGTTGACACGATTTTTTCTGTCACTCCGTTTTCGAGATATTGCACACCGTAGTTATTTTTTACGAAAAAAGTAGTTTTTTTAGTTTTACCACTTAAGTAATAAATATGCGACAATGTCTTCTAACTTAGCATTTTTCGGTTTTCATTAGCATACATGTATATATGGAATGAGAGTGTTGCTTCGAGAGGAGGGTAAGAAATTGGGTCATGCTTAATTCATCATTTGAAAAATCACATACCCGACTCAACAGAACAAGTTGTTCTATATTCCGACTCTTGTGGAGGACAGAATCGCAACATTAAGCTTGCAATACTCCTCAAGCATTTTTTGGCTAATTCGAATATTAATACTATCACTCAAAAATATTTCATATCGGGTCACAGTTACAACAGTTGCGATAGGTGTTTTAGCTTGATAGAAAAATACAAGAAAAAAATTGAGGTTGTGCCAACTCCAGATGATTGGCTAAATATAATAAAGGAAGCTAAAAGAAATGAACCAAAGTTCCATATTAAGAAAATGGAAAGGGCCGATTTCGTTAGCTCAAAATAATTGGAGAAGCTGATTGTGAACCGAAAAGTCGACATAACTGGACAGAAAATAAATTGGTTTAAAGTTGAAAAAATCACCCATGAAAAGCAAAATATATTTCAACTTATATTTTTTGGCGCAAATTTGACAAATGTGGTTAATTTGAAGAAGAGAAGTGTGAGTGAGGAAGACTTCAGAACACTTGATTTGGCTTGCTTGTATCCGAAAGGGAAGACAATCACAAAAGCTAAATACTTAGACCTTCTTCAGCTAATGAGTTTCATTCCAAAAGAATCTCGTCAATTCTTTGAAAATTTGCAGTATGAAAACGTTGCAGATATTGACTACGGTATTGCAAGCGATGCCAGTGATGAAGAAAATAGTTCTTGAAGAGAATTTTTAAAACATCATAATGTTATTTTACTGTTTTAAATTAAATTTTGAATGAAACATTTTTGTCTTATTAATTATAAACATTTATTCTTTCTTCCTTATATTTTTAAGTCTGATTTTCTTTTGTTAATTTAATTTGGTAATGAAATGTTATCTTTATTTTTGTTTCTTGCATCATTCAAATAAAAATGAATAAAATGAACTTAGAAATAACTTACAAATAATTTAATTCTAATATAAGCACCAAAAATTGAAAGTATTAAAAGAACTGAATGCAAAAAATTGCATTTATAAAAACATAACAAATTCAAAAACAACAAAGCAAGCATCGTTTCTCGACCAAAGCAGAAACAACAACAAAAAAGCATCCAAAGAACGATCATACACGAAGAGTACAATTGCTCACTTATACATGCAATATTCACACGCACGCTGAAGAGAGAGCTTCTTTTTACGCTGCGAAAATTTTGTAAGTGTTTTTCTTCTGTGAAATTTAAGTCACTGTTTTTATTCTGTGCGCGTCATATATAAGGCAAATTCCAGTCTAGGTCAAAGAAATAAAATATAAGGAAATGGTGTTGGCCACACACACAGTGTACGTGAACTGTGGTATGCTTTCTAAATTGAGCGAGCGAGATAGAGAGTGTTTTTTTGACATTTCTGAGATCACTTAAATATAATTGAAAGTTTGTGCAGTGAAATAATTAAATTAAAAGCGTTTTTCGCTAAAAGCTTTGTAACTTTAAAGAAAAATATGACCATAAATAATTATAACATGCTTTGTGTGGTTAGAATTTGCTAAAAATGAAAATTAGAGCCAGTTGATTTCGCACCAATTTGCACTCACAATGCTGCACCCACTTCTGTCAAAATGCTTCAGGGGCGCATTCGTTTTTCACAGCTGAATACAATTTTGGGGCGCTTCTGTGTTCAGCATAGTTAATCAGATGTAATACATTTTGTTCATTTCTTTTCAGATTTCCGCATATTCGAGACCTTAAACTGACTATTCGTCAAAAATTGTATAAAACTATACATTTCGAAATGTGTAAAAACAAAATTTTTCATTTATTTTTTCATGCGTTTTATATGAATATCAGTATAAAAGCCCATCCTACGACAGGTTGTACCCAAAAATAATAAATACAAGATTATGCCATGAGCATGTCTACCTACGTCATGATCGACACATTGTCAAAATCAGCTGTTTTTCACTGAGCAAAACATAAACAAACAGAACTGTAGCTGAAAAATAAATCGCAGAGAACTATTTCGCACTATATTTCGTCTTTTCTTGCACGAACAGAAAATCAGTGAGAAGAACAGAGAAAGTGTTTTTTCCTATCTACGTCACGAAAGACCTAACGTCTTGCGAAGAACGGTGCAACTTTTTCTGCCTCTGATGGCGTAATCTGATTTCTATTATTTTTGGGTTGTACCCATGTAGAGTAATAAATATATAAACTTATTTCCATGTTATTTGAAAATATTTTTTTTATATATTTACTAGTGATTTTTCTTTTTATGGGTGATATAGGCCTACAGGGGAACCGACCACAAAAAAAAAACAAAACTCGGTAACGCACCAAGGGTGGTGTGGAAGTGGAAATACAATACAATTTTCTTTTAATATATTAGCGGCAGTATTCATGAAATATTTTGAACCTCTTATAAAGCCTTCATAAGAAAAAAATCGGAAAAAAATTAAAAACATTATTCATAAACGTTACTGAACGAAAAATCACTATATTTTTATGAATACGGTCTATGAGTAAGAATTTTTATGAATAAGATATTGTTATGAATACGGCTGCAGGTCTTCAATTATCAAACTTTTACTAATAACGTATTACTCTAAACACCGGTTTTATATGTAATTCTAACAAGCACACTTTGAGCCTTTTTTTTCGACGTAACCGAATACGGCCCTTTGAGAACGTTTATGTATTTGTGTCAACCAACACGAATAAGAAAAATACCACACTTTTTTGCAATAATATCACTTCCTTATATCTTAGTTCTTTGGTCTAGGTTTTCTTAAACGTAGCTCTAGAGTTTTTAGACCCATTCACAGCTAAAACTATCTTTTCAAGCTTAGTTAGGTCAACCCTAGAATATGGTAGCATAATCTGGGATTTTACAAAAACTCAATCAACAGAACTGAAAAAACCCAAAAGCGGTTCAAGCGGTGTGCGTTGCGCCGTATGTACACGTGGGATAATATGCCCGATTACCGAGAGAGGTGCCGGGTGCTTAACCTACAGACGCTGGAGGAAAGGCGAAAAATCGCTAATATAACATTTATTAAAGACATTGTTGATGGAAGAATAAATTCTCCGGAACTTTTATCCCTCATCCCGTTTCACATTCCTGCTCGTTTCCTCAGAGAAACGCAATTGTTTTATATACCTCAACACAGAACCAATTATGGCCTTAATGAACCATTGACTAGATGCCTATCGGAATGCAACTCGGTCGCTAATATATTTGACTTTAGGGTGAATAGATATATGTTCAAGAAGCAATTGAAGGAGGTTATTAATAGAGTGTAATAATTGTTTCCGAGTATTCTAAATAAAGATTAAAGTAATTCATTGCAATATTATACAAAAAATCCATATGGAGTAAACCTGAATAATTGAAATTATGTACAGATGATCTGATTAAATCAAAATTGTTTTATAATTCGTTTATTAATTTTATTTAGTTTTAAGTTTTTTTCAATCCGTAAGGGCAAAGCCCGGTAGATGAAATAAATAAATAAATAGAAAGAAAAAAGACATTACAGTACAAATAACAAATAAAAGTATTCAGGAGAATTCCAACTCTGGCCCTGGGGAAGTTACGTATAAAACCTCACCAAGCCCTAAAGATGAGCTGCCAACTAAAGCTATCAATAAATCAATAAAGTAACGTTAAACAGAAAAGACGTTTTTCTTGTGATTCATTTCTCGCGCGACCGAGTTGAACACTTCTCAACTTTTTTCAGCAACTCGTGCTTTGATTGTAAAGGGTGTTTTTTTTAGAGGTATAGAACTTCGAATTGAAATAAAACACAAGAAAATCGTTTTAATGTCCATCAATTTGGCTTTATTGGAAGGATAATTTTATGCCATTAATGTTTAAATATGATTTCGGGCATGTGGCCGCCGCGGCTGGCTCGAATAAAGCCAATTCTACAGGTCCAATTTTCAACCACTTTTTCGAGCATATGGGGCCGTATGTCGGCAATAACGCCACGAATGTTGGCCTCCAAGTCCCCTAACGTTTCTGGTTTGTTGGCGTAGACGAGCGACTTCACATATCCCCAAAGAAAATAATCCAATGGTGTCAAATCACACGATCTTGGTGGCCAATTGACAGGTCCATTCCGCGAAATTATGCGCTCATCGAATGTTTCCTTCAATAAATCGATTGTGACGTGCGCTGTGTGGCATGTAGCGCCGTCTTGTTGGAATCACAACTCATCCACATTCATGCCATCCAATTCCGGAACAAAATAGTCGGTTATCATGGCTCTATACCGGTTTCCATTAACGGTAACTGACTCTCCAGCATTATTTCGGAAGAAGTATGGCCCAATGACTCCACCAGCCCATAGAGCACACCAAACAGTGAGTTTTTGTGGATGAAATGGCGTCTCAGGGATCTCATGTGGATTCTCTTCACTCCAAATGCGGCAATTTTGCTTGTTGACGTAGCCATTCAACCAAAAATGAGCCTCATCACTGAACAAAATTTTGCGATGAAAATCAGCATCGAGATCAATCTCATTTTCGGCCCATACACCAAAATCACGACGCATTGCATGGTCTCGCGGCTTTAATTCTTGCACAAGCTGGATCTTGTAAGGTCGCAAGCCAAGATCTTTGCGCAAAATCTTCCATAAAGTTGATGGACAAAGCTCCAATTGCTGTGCACGGTGGCAAATCAATTCATTCGGGTCCTCTTCAACATTTTGCTCTACAGCGGCAATTGTTTCTTCGGTGCGCACTGTTCGACGTCTCTGCGGATGCGTATTATCACATAGAGTAAACGTAGTGCGAAAACGACCCATGGTTAACCGAATTAATTGCTCTGATGGACGATTATATCGACCATAAAATGGACGGAGCTTGCGGTAAACTTCGCGAACTGAACCATTATTTTCGAAATAAATTTGCACGATTTGCAAGCGTTGTTCTTTTGTCAACCTGTTCATGATGAAATGGCAAACCAAACGGAACATAAATGACATTATAGTTGCCAGATTTGACCACAAAATGCCAGTTTTATTTCCATTCGAAAAACAAACCCCTAAAAAAACACCCATTACTTTAACCCTTCTTACGAGATTCGACGATATTGACGATACAAAGCACGATCAAAGCTTGAGATCGAATTATGAATTGCTTCATAACTCGTCGTTTTTGCTTTACCTGTCAAAGCGCGACCGACCTAACGCGCCTTTGCGATTTGGGTATAAGAATTCCATTTCTGAGTTTCAACATGGATTTGTAAGAGGGAAATCTACTTCTGCAAACCTGACTTTGTTTTCTCATTCTATTATAAACGAGATGGAAAAGGGAAAGCAAGTGCCCGTTATTTTTACTGATTTCGCCAAAGCCTTCGACAGAGTTCAGTACTCTGTTCTTTTAACCCTGCAGTAGTCGCGCGGATTACATATGTAATCCAGTCATGCAAAATTATGAATTTCACAATTGTCTGCAATCGATATTCATTGATTTTACGTACTATAAGAATTATGTTTATGTTGTTTTTTTAAATTAATATAATATAAAATAACGTAATAATAAAAATTAAAACAAATAACTAAGCATTTTCAAATTGCCATCTCTTATTTTAAACTTTAAAAAACGGATTACATATGTAATCCGCGCGACCACTCTCGTCACATTTAGGTACGCGAATACTGCAGGGTTAAATAAACTTGCCCTTATGGAATTTCATTTTTCTTTATTGTCATGGCTCAGAAACCACCTCTCTTACCGATATCGAGTAGTTCGTATAGGGAACCATTTTTCGAAATCAATTTAATTTATCAAGAAACAACTGTTGTGCTTGAAAGTTACTTGAAAACGTTTCCATGCTTTTTTAAAAATTCTCTCATTTTGACAGATAATTACTCGAACTTTACTTTGAAACGAGTATGGAAACAGACCTAAGTATATTGTTTGAATTATTGATATAATTCGCTTCAAAGTTCGCCTTAAAAATTTGCACTTTTAAACTTTCACGTTTTTTAACCCTTCGGAGGGCACGCTTTGAAAAGTAACACAAGAGGGCGCGCCGAGGCAAATTTGCCGCAAGGTAATTTTTCCTATTTATAGCAAAAAACCATTTAAATAAAACAAGCCATTGCTTTCCATTGGTTTTGAAATTTTTTTTTAAGCATTTATTTTTTTAATTCTTATTCATTATCGTTAACAAATGTTAATACATTCAACACATTATGAAATTTGTTTTTGCAGACATTTTATTACAATTATTAAAACAAATTTTTGTTCTATTATTTTTGTGCGGTCCACAATTATAACAAACTCCTGATTTCTGTTGTTGTTGCGCAGCTGGTTCACCTCGGTGTAGGCTTAAAAACATCAATATATCCTTAGGTAATTTTTGTACTTATGGTTTATTGATATCATAACGCAACACAATTTATGGAACAATTGAAGATGAGTGAAAATCGCGCGATTTTTTCTAACAATTTTTCATATTTTTTATCTACAGATTCGATTTCCTTCATTATCTACTTTATTCGCATTTTTCTTAAATAAATTTTTAATTTGATGGCATAATTGAAGATTAACGAAAACTCAAAATTTATAAATTATTTTTGTGGAATATATGTATTAAGACCTTCTAATCTCAAATCCGGAAAAATTTCACGCCGCTCTCAATTGGTTTAGAAGTTATAGGGCTTGAAAGTTGGGGAAATGGACCTAAAAACTTGTGATTTTTTTAAAATTTTCCTACAAAACCTAGCATTATGGGTATCAAAAGAAAGGTTATGCTGTTACCTATTCAACGAGCTATCAATCATTAAAATCCACGCATTACTTTTGAAGATACAGCATTTTCCATATGCACACTTGGCGGTTCACCCTTTTACGAAATAACCTAAACGTAAGTATAAACATCAAATTAAAAAAATGTATTTAAGAAAATAAATACATAATGAAAATAAATAAATAAATGTAAGTGGCGTCCGTGGCGTAGTTGGTTAAAGTGCGTGGCCGCTATGTCAAAGAACTTTGGAGACCCAGGTTCGAACCCCAGCAGCGGCAGAAAATTATTTGAATAAAAATAATTTTTCTGTACGGCCGCCACCTCTCTGCAGACAATGGCAAACCTCAGAGAGTAATCAAAATGCCATGTAAAGCTTCTTGAGAACGAGAACATTCCGTTCATCGCCGTTCGGAGTCGGCGTTAAGCATGTAGGTCCGGTTCTCGGTCAATTGTGTACAAACTTAATAACACGCACAACACAATTGATCATAAGAAGCTAGGTCAAAGTCCTTTCAAGGGCTGAAATGGCCAGTTATTTATTTATTTTTTTTTTATATTTAAGAAAAATGGGAATAAAGTAGACAATGCAGGAAATCAAATCTGTATATAAAAAATATGAAAAATTGTTATAAAAAATCGCGCGATTTTTTATTACAATTTTTCAACTGCGGCGCTTTTTTTTTATATACAACGTGTATATCAGAACATGCGACTGCGCTTCTTTTTTTATTCGCAATATATGAAAACTTTTTCTAAAATGTCTTAAGATCAACATTAACAGGTAGGATTGAAATACTTTCATTGCCTACTTTATTCTCATTTCGCTTATATTACTTTTCCAATTTGATCTTTATACTTACGTTTTGGTTATTTTGTAAAAGTGTGAACAGTCAAGTGTGCATAATATGTAAAAAGCTATATCTTCAAAAGTAATGCGTGGATTTTAATGATTGATAGCTCGTTGAATAGGTAACAGCATAACCTTTCTTTTGATACCCATAATGCTATGTTTTGTAGGTAAATGAAAAAAATCTCACAAGTTTTTGAGGTCCATTTTCTCAACTTCCGAGCCCTGTAACTTCTGAACCACTTGAGAGCGGCGAGAAATTTTTTCACCATTAGCTTTTTTAGCTCCAAATACACATTTTCAAAAAAAAAAAGTGAAAAAAATTCATTTTCACTCATCTTCAATTGTTCCGGAGCCCGTATACATATAATAAAAAAAATATTTAGCCGTGGGCCCTAAACAAAATTATGACAAATTCAGAAACTTTCTACATATGTATATGCAATGACTTAGTCAATGTGTGTTCTGAAGTTAAGACTTAAGAGTTGTTTATATGTTTGGAAATATATATCTCTTTTCGTCACAATATTAAAATAGAAAATAAATTTATGAAGGGACTGTGAGAGGCATACAGGACTAACGCAACGTATGAATACACAATGATTTTAAACCTATCTACCGGCCATATGTTAGTTAATACGAACTTGGTTTTTTTTTAACTTTTCGCTTTGTAAGTTTTTTTATCACATAAAATATACACAGAATTCACCCCTATCTCGTATTTTTGAAGTGAAGTGCATCAATTTAAAGAAAATGGCGCCTATTCATAATATGCTATATAACATAATATGCGATTTATGACATTAACAACACATTTATTTTAAATATTTAAAATTGAATTAGATGTCATAACAGTAACCATATCATTAAATAATTAAATTACTTTTATACTCACTTGACGATTAATTATAAGTAGCTGCTAACTGCAAATAAAAGCAAATTAATTTAAAACGCACTTTTTTCCACTAAAGATGAATTACAATCTTCGTTGCAAAATTACTTATTTGAAATCAGGGCATCCCAAACGATACTACATGTCGGATGGATATGTAGTTCGACAAAACAACGGCACTATTTTTCGTTGGTCTCACACGGTCGTACATGTCGGATAGACTTCATTATTTTAGAGTAGCCAGCAAGTAGAGTAAACTTAGAGCAATTTTGCTCGATATATTTACAAATTTTATTTTAATGAACTCCTCTTTTATTTTTCAAAGTCACTGGGAGCCTACTATACAGCTCAAAAAATTCCTTCTAAGAATCTACGTTTATTCCATTTGCCATTTTGCCGCTCGATGTTTCTCACTCAAAAACTTTTGTCGAATGAGAAAATGCACTAAGTTGGATGGTTACGCACCCAAACGATCGCACATGTCGTACGCATGGTGTAATTAACAAGGTGATCGTGAATTTTTAGCTTATCTCAAAAAAATTTGACCCACCCTTGTCAAAAACAGCTGTTGGTAAATTCCAAGCAAAAGTTGCAAAACAATCTATTACAATTTTTATTGAATGCAAGCGATTTGACACTTCTCCGCAGCTTGTCTCTTATTTTCTTACTTTCTCAACCTTTTTTGACAACCGTAGTGAAATTAGTAAACGTCACGACCACCTTGTTAATTACACCATGGTCGTACGCATGTCGGGTGGACCTATCCCATAAGAGCCCGAACAGAATCAAATATCGTTGCGACCGCCGATCCTCTCTGGTCGTCGATCGCAGAGAACACGTCCAGAATGATGCGATTGCGACTGACGACTCAAAGTTGCTTTTATTTAGAATTTTTTTATTTGTTTTTTCTATTTCATTTCAATGAATTGGTCTCTTCAACTGTGTGAATACAACACACACAAACAAGAAATGTCAGAAAATAACAAAAAAACAAGCAAATTTAATGAAACACAGCCAATTCTTAGCAAAAATATGGCAACACTAATGGCACTCAGAGAGAGAATCGTCGGTCGCAAGAGAAAAAATAGAATAGATTCTAATTGTGCGATATATCGTTGCGGCTGCTGACCTGCGATTTCATTCTGGACGTGTTCATACATTTGCATGCATTCTATTGCTTTGCGATATCACAAATCGCAACGATATTGATTCTGTTCGGGCTCTTAGTCAAACATTTTCGTCTTTCATCGGCCATGTCCATCCAACTTCATTTTTAGCACACGAACGATACTACATGTGCGACGACATGACAGGCCCCATGGTGTAATAATAATAAGGTGTAAGTTAATTTGACAGTTCTCTCTCAATATGATAAATTTTTTCGCCCCGATCCTGTCAAAAACAGCTGATGGTGAATTGGAATGAAAATAAAGCATCTAACGTGCAGCCGGTCGAAGCTCAATGCCATGTCCACTTCTTTTGATGGCTATTATCAGTTGAGGTATTGAACATTTTTTGATGGCATTCGATATTTTCTTGAAGCAGTCGATGTGAATGCAAAACAATTTGCATGCTGGCCAAGGCTTCATGTCAGTGGCACCTTCCAGCGCACGTTTTTGATAAAATGGCAAAACCATTCAACGGCGAACTTGCCCAATGGGCGAAGACAGCTGCAATAACTTCTTGTAAACACAACAGGACACAATTAATTCAATTAAATATTTATTTAAACTTTATTCGCACAATAACCTACAAAAACTATAAAACATCATCATCTAGCAACTCAAACAAATAATAGAATTAAACAACTATCGACGGCTCCTCTCTTTCGATCTCAATATTTTGACAGCAAGAGAGCTATTCTTGGTGTTGTCAAAAATTCACTAACACCTTATTATTATTACACCATGACATGCCCTATCAAGGTTGCACAAGTACGTACTTTTGCACCATTTAGGATACGTTTTTATTATTTATATACAAAGTACTAAGCGTTTCGTAACAGTACAATTTTATTTTTATCCTTTTCTTGCAAAGAACTAAAAGACAAGAAAGCGGTGAAGTTGAACAGAAATGAAGTATTTAACAAATACAATAAAGTAAATACAAGCACATAAACATTCAAACAGGGCATTTATGAAGTAAAGAAAGGCGAAAAATATTTTGTTGCTCAGACGTTTTTTTATTATTATTTAGATTTTTTTTTTCATCGGCCTATTTCATCAGTAAAATAAGACAAATGCCAGTTAAATGAAGTAAAAGACTAGAGTTTAGGATAAAAATAAAAGTATTCAACACTACTTTCAATGATTCATTTTGAGAAAAAAACATGCATGAAATAACAAGAAATTTAATAATTCAATATAAGAGAAATGCATGCATAAGTTATAAAAATTAAATAATTAAAAGTAATTACAAAACTTAATAGTTCTATAACCTATATATTTGATATACGTAAAATATAACAGAAACTATAATAAAGAAGCAGAAATATATATGAAGTTAAACAAATTAAACTCCTTTAGAAAATGGATAGCTTTATGAAGTTTTTGCCGAACTGTTGGCTTTTCATTAGTTTTTTTATTTTTGTTTGCTATATAGAAGAAAAAAAAATAAATGTATACTAATAGCATGTTCACATTGAGCTAAAATTAAGTAATTTCGTGAGATAATTTCGAAATTGTAGATAAGTGTTCACACTGTGTTTTGATAATTTTGTTTGACGTTTAATTTTTTTTTCTGTCAATTAATTATTATCACGTACAAGGGCGTCCACAGGGGGGCAGGGGCACTGAAAAATTTTATATATTTTTATTTCCTATGTATATATGTTACATTTTTATTTATATGTTACAATGTTTTAAGATCTTAGGTTCTGATTTCTTAAGTGTTACGATACTTAATTTTATCTGAGTTTCGTCACTTTTTGTTAAGATTTCTTTAACTATTTATGTGCATTGTTCATATAGTAAATTTGAGTAGCGCTAGCACACGCTCAGTTACATTTGCATAACCAGCCCTGAGCAGCGATCAACAACCGATTTTGTTCTCTAATTATCGTCTGTTGTGCAACTATTGTTTTTACAGTCGAACTTCCCTATAATTAATCTTGACGGGACCAGAAAATCACTTCATTATATAGAAGCTTCATTATACAGAAATTATATTTTCCCCCCACTTTTTATTTAAAATAATTAGGCATATTAGTTTGGGTTACATTTTTTCATTTTTCTTCCACAACAAAACCTTCTAATACCAAATAACAAAACCATTATATAAAAATTATATATTTTCCATTTTTATTTAAAATAATCAGGTATTTTAGTTTGGATTACACTCTTCCATTTTTCTTCCTCAACAAAACCTTTTAATACATTAAAAAATAAAAATAAATAAATAACTGGCCATTTCAGCCCTTGAAAGGACTTTGACCTAGCTTCTTATGATCAATTGTGTTGTGCGTGTTATTAAGTTTGTACACAATTGACCGAGAACCGGACCTACATGCTTAACGCAGACTCCGAACGGCGATGAACGGAAAGTTCTCGTTCTCAAGAAGCTTTACATGGCATTTTGATTACTCTCTGAGGTTTGCCATTATCTACAGAGAGGTGGCGGCCGTACAGAAAAATTATTTTAGTTCAAATAATTTTCTATCGCTGCTGGGGTTCGAACCTGGGTCTCCAGGTTCTTTGACATAGCGGCCACGCACTTTAACCAACTACGCCACGGACGCCACATTAAGAGATTTAAATACATTAGTCGGCACGTTACTCTTCATCTCCACAAAAGTTCGAAGTACATCTATTGATGAAGAAACGTGCTCCAATGTATATATCGTCATATATCGTCTTATTGACGTCAGCCAATTCTTCACCGGTCGGTTCTTCTTCATCGTTATCTGACTCTACAAATGTAAAATTAATGTACATCACACATTTATTTGGCATTAGGATTAAAATATGTATGTATGCACACAAAACTAATAACTAAATATGTACCTGCCATAGCCGGAACTCCACGAGTTTCCAGAACACTGATGAGAATATCCTCATCGGACGGGATGCCCATGGTCTGCACATCAATATCAACATTGACATAATCTTCAAATGATGCATCAACGTTCGTTACTTCCCTAAATGAAGCCTGTAGAGCAGCAAAATCAGCTAACGGAAGAAAGTCTTCCTCATTCCAATGAGTCCGCACGCCATCTTTCGAAAATCCTGCCTTTCTGATACAATTCGCAATTGTTTCTGGTTTTACAAATGCATTCCACACTGTGCTTAGATTTCGAATAGCTTGAAGCAAATCTATGGCCAAAACAGGTTCGTTCTCCTCCATTTGTGACAATATGTTCATCAAAATTCGTTTTCTGTAAAGTTATTTTATGTTGTAGATGATGCCTTGATCCATTGGTTGAAGTAAGGACGTCATGTTTGGAGGAAAATACGCTCAATATTTTGCAGTTTATCTTTTGCCTCCTTAGGATGCGCAGTGCAATTATCAATAAAAAGTAAAACCTTCCTTTTCTGAGAACGAAATTTTTTGTCCAGCTCTAAAAGCCACTTCGTAAAAATGTCGCCTGTCATCCATGCCTTTTTGTTGGACTGATAATCCACATCTAGAGATCTTATTCCTTTAAAACATCTAGGATTTTTGGCCTTTCCTATAACAAGCAGTTTCTCCAAACCAGTCATATTGCTTGCTACTAGGACAGTTATTCTCTCTTTGCTCTGTTTTCTACCAAAGAATTTCTCATTTTTAAATGTTAGTGTTTTGTTTGGCAAACATTTGAAAAACAAATCAGTCTCATCGGCATTAAAGATGTCATTTTGATCATATTTTTGTATCAATCTCGGTAAAACATTCACTATCCATTCATCACGATCTCTTACGTTGGCGTCAGCACTTTCCCCACATAAGGTTTTTGCTACAATACCATGCCGTTTTTTGAATTTGTCAAACCATCCTGTGCTAGCTTCAAAATCTCCGTGTCCCAATGCAACAACGAACTCTTTGGCTTTTTGCTTCATTAATGGCCCAGATATAGGAAGATTCTTACCACGTGCGGCAGTTACCCATTTGAGCATTGCTTCATCAATATCCTCAAAAAGGCAGGTTCGAAGCCTTTTGCGTTTAGTGCTCAATTGCTCGTCTTCTACATTTTTTAGAATCACAGCCTTGTTTTTTAAAATATTTGATAATGTGCTGGGAAGAATTCCAAACTGCCTAGCCACATCTTTTTTTTACTCCTTCTTCAACTTTATTAATAATTAATAATTTTTTTCAAGAGAAATGCTACTTCGCTGCGTCATTTTCGATCACTGAACACCGGCAACTGATGTCAAAATTGTTATTGATGTGGCTTTCTTCTTTTTTTTTTGTTCTTATTTTTCTCTTTTGGGAATCCCCTCATTATATGTTGCATCTTTCTCGGTACACAGAGTTGTTAGTATGCGTAACAGAAAATTGTTTGAAAAATTCATTATATGGAGACAAAAACGCATATGAGTCAAATATTACACCTGCAAAATTGCTTCATTGTATAGAAAACTTCATTGTATGGAAATTCATTATAAGGAGATCAAAATACAATGAAATTGGAACGAAAAAGTTGTGTGTTTGAAATCAATTCATAATAGGGAGAGCTTCATTGTATAGAAGTTCGACTGTATTAATTGTATTGTATATGTGGAGTCTAATGGCCTTATTCTGTATCCTTATCCGAACACTCGTCTCGTGCAAAACACTGCTCGTTCGTGATTTTGAAATTTCTAATTCGAACAGATAACAGCTGACGAGCTGGCGAACGATGCCGTAAAACAGTAACATTTTTCAAATTTGTATCTCTAACGATCAACCAAATGACGAATTGAAACGTCAAAATCACACGAATACTTTTATGCTATCGTTGTGATATGTTGGAGTTCTTATGAAGCAGCTAGAGGGTAAATTGGATTTAGGAATATACGCCCCAAAGTTGGGAGCTTGTAGGGCATCATTCGATGAGTTATGCAAGAACTTTCTCAGGGTCTGCTAGCTCTAGAATATTTCTTAAGCCTCGCATTCACCACATGTGCATTCACAACTCACTTCCATATCAACTCACATCAACTTGCTCAAAATACAAAAAAAAAACCAAAAACAATTTCTGCATGCATTTTATTTAAAGCACTTATCACTTCAATCAAACAATCACATAAAACTTCTTTAACATCTAAAAACATATTTGCTTGCAATAACAACAATAAATATATTTTTGAAATCACATTGATTCAATAAAAAAAACATGTCAAATATTTATAAGCAACTCAAAAAAAAGCATTGCCAACAAACGAAAAAACGCCCAAAAACTTTAGAAATCTTTACAGAAAATTAAAAAAATAACAGAAAACTTATATATTGGTTGATATGGCAGTGCTAAATTTGACAACTTATTGTGTATAACAGTTTCAATGACGTAAGAAATTTCAGTTTGCCGTAAGGGTTGGCGAGCAAGTTCGTTAGAGATACAGATTTCAATTAGAACACAACATCGTTCGCCAAGCACTCGTTAGTTGAGTCGCTCGTTAGGGATACAGAATTAGGCCATAAATATTATTTGAGAAATCAACTCGAAGCTCTTTGATGTGTGAATGGCAAAGTGTATCAACGTTTTGTTCCTCCCAAAAGTTGCGAGGCGGCCCGCAGACTTTGTTAAAAACAATATTGATAATTTTAAAAAAAGTGTCAACGCACTTTGCCAAAGGGAGCTAGACACGGGTCGGTTTCAAAAAAGCCACTAAGTCCTGTCTGAGTCCGTTGTGTCGTCGTCTGAGTCTAACGATGTCTGGGTCGTTATTTAACTACACTCAAAGTGAGAGCAAAAATAACTTACTTACACCGAGTATTAGTTTAATTGAAATGAGAATTAAATCATTCTCATCCCAAGTCTAGCTACTGTCAATTATTTTTACTAATCAAAATCTAATCTGTTCTTATATATAAATGTAATAAAATATAAAATTAAATAATTAAATAAAAAATACCAAAAAAAGACATAAGTGATACACAAAACAATTTTTAATAAATAACTGTGTGATAAAAAATAAGAATGATTAAAAATAAATAAAGAAGAAAATAACGAGAACTAATAATAATACACTATAAATAGTAAACAATGTATAATAAATAATAATAATGAATAAAAATAAAAATTAAACAGATAATTTACTATCTGAAATAAAAAATTTTTATGAATAAATATCAATATAAACCCAGCTCATCTTAAAAAGAGAATGGTGGGTTTAATGAAAAAAATGTTGGATATAAGGATAGGATTTTCCCATTGCTAAGTGGGAGCTTTATAATAGGAACTAAGGAAGCCGAAAAAATATAAGAAGATATTCAACGCGATGAAAAAAGTGGAAAACGACCATTTCCTAATGCCTGGTTGAAGCCGTGTAAGTGCGTGGGTTTCCTTTAAGAATTCTTTTCGCTTACCATCAAGTAAGCTCATCAGAAGGATTTAAAAATAAAAATTATTCTACCTACCCTTTATAGACTGAATGTTACACATTCCAAAAAAAATGAAGGCTAATCAAAAGAAATTTTTAAAATTATATAAAACATTCATGTCTAATTAAGGTTCTATTACCGTCTAGAATGCTAAAAAATAACATATATTGAACAATTTTTTTTTTCACTTTCTTTATTATATATGGTTATCAAACTCTTTTTACAGTATTAAACAGTTCTTGAAGATTACGAAAAATATTTTTTATTTTTATTTTCTATTAATTGTACATTTAATATAGGGCGCTCAAATTTTCTCTCAAAAAAACACTGCTGCATGGCGGACAGTTAATATCTGAAACTTTAAGTCTGAAACATAAAATTCAAAAAGAGTTACAAAAAGGAAATGCTCTTACGTAATAGTTTACCAGAAAAATTGAAAAAGCATTAAAACTAAAAAAAAATGGTGGACATTTGAAAATTTTTTCAAAAATCGCCCTTTTTTTGCGACCTTTTTTCAGACTCAAAAATTGTATATATATTTCTTTTTGTGGTCAAATTGTGGTAAACTATCACACAGGATATAAAAACAAACAAAATGCTGCAAAGTTTATTTAAAACGGCCTTGTAGATCCGGAGATTAACTGTCCGCCAGTTAAAAAAAAACTAAACTCGAGAAAAATGCGTGTAAAGTTTTTTACCCTGCGAGTCGAGAGCGCACTTCAATTGAGTCGTTATATCTCGGCACTGGCTTCGAATTTCGATTTAATATTTTAGACAGTTATTTTTGAAGGTATAAAGAATCTAAAAATGTGAAAAAACAAAAATTCATGTTTTGAAAATTCTAGACGGTAATAGTACCTTAAAAAAACATTAAGCATGTTACCGTGTTCATAACCGAACGAGCATTCTAGAAAAACGAATATAAAAAAATTTTTAAAACACACACACAAGAGAATTGCACCCTTTTATATATTATACACACACACACAAACACATTCATACAAACAAAAGAAAAAATCAAAAAAGCTATTTTAAATGATAATAAAATAAAATAAATACCTTGAAAATATATTCTTCATTCTGCACGGATCTTTAACTATATTTAAAAACGAACGACAATTATTTAAAATTTTTTTTAATACATTTAATAAATGTAAATATGATTGTAAGCCAAAAGTTCGTTATACTGGAAGTTAAATTGAAAAATATAAATTTTCATATAATAACAGTGTTTACAAAGTTTGCACAGAAAATCTCAGGCAATAAAATTTCATAGGTAACATTCCAGGCTCATTTTCATAAACGTGCACACCAATGCATACTTCCCCCTCCCCCCCTCGACAAATTCCTGCGGACGCCCATGATCATGTATAATTTTTGAACACAATACAGCAGCATGAATCCAGAGGATATTTCAAGAGTTGTCCTATTTTAATTTAATGAGCTTGAAGATACAGAAAAATGTGTTGATTCTGTAATAAATCATATAAATCATATGAAAACAAACGCCAAGATTTAATATTGAGAATCAACAACCTCCTTTGTTTATTTTTATTCAATTTAAAAACAACGATCTTTTTGATAACAAGATTCTTATTGTGTCAAAAAAGGTTGTGTTCAATGCACACAATTTTCAGATTTCAGGATTGCAAGTAAATATTGGCCTAATTTCGTAAGTTATTTTAACGAAATTAGCTTGTTTGAAGTATAATCGAATTTAACCAATTGTATGGGAAATTACCATTTAAATTATATCATTTCAGACGAAATTGCACAAAAGCTCGAAATTACTTAATTTTAGCTCAATGTGAACATGATATAATAACTACGATAGTGTATAAATCAAGTATTTGAGGAATTCTCTAAAAAATAAATAACTATTGAAACTTACCCTCATACGAAAACAAGTTAAGGCCCTAATGTTTGCCACCCTAAAGAATGAATGTGTTCATGAAGCAGAACTTGTATTTTGACCGAAGCTCTTGCTCACAAATGGCAGGAAAGCAACGAACTATAAGTTTCATTAATAAACATATTTATGATTAGAAAAATTATAATTTTTAAATAGAGTACACTTAAACACAACCGATTTAATAAGATGTTTTGTTTCGGAAAAACATCAGGTGAAAGCAAGATTACCTGTGGAATGAAACCTCCTTATTATGTGTTTTTTGTGAACTTTCACAACTTTCTACGGCACAAAGCATATTTATTTAACTTTTTATTTTATTTATGTTCGTTTTAAAACAATTTGTGGCAATGACCATCGCTAATTATTTAATATTTTTTTACCACATACTTTCTTTGTTTTGATGAGCAAGAGCTTATGTCACAAAATCATGCTTCCTATCTATCTCGCTTCCTCAATTGCCTTTTCTTACCATTTTTATTCCATTTTTTTTTACCCTTTTATTCCATTTCCTTATTTTTTATTTCTAAGTTTTCTTATGAATTTTGTTCTTGGTGTTACCAAACGTTGTGGCGTCCGTGGCGTAGTTGGTAAGTGCGTGGCCGCTATGTCAACGAACCTGGAGACCCAGGTTCGAACCCCAGCAGCGACAGAAAATTATTTGAATTAACATGATTTTTCTGTACGGCCGCCACCTCTCTGCAGACAATGGCAAACCTCAGAGAGTAATAAAAATGCCATGTAAAGCTTCTTGAGAATAAGAACATTTCGTTCATCGCCGTTCGGAGTCGGCGTTAAGCCTGTAGGTCCATTTCTCGGTCAATTGTGTACAAACTTAATAACACGCACAACACAATTGATCATAAGAAGCTAGGTCAAAGTCCTTTCAAGGGCTGAAATGACCAGTTATTTATTTTATTTTTTTTTTGTTACCAAACGTCTTTAGATTTACTTTTTTTATAGCTATATGGCAGCACTAAATGTTATTACAATATTGTTTACGTATGGGAAACAGAAATTGCACAAGGAATACCATTTCAATGAGGAAAGAACGAGGAATACCAAATATAGAGGAATACGAAATATGGAATGTACTTGGTGTCATCCAGTTTATATGAAATGTTCATACAAATCAAATTGTACCAAGTACGCACTATTTCGTACTTCCTTTATTTATGGTATTCGTCATACTTTGCTTTTTGCATTGAATTCGTTATAAATTTGTTTAAAAATAATATACTAGGTCGTAGCAGCCGCTTAGCAAGCACTTCCGCGTTTGCTAGCTGGCCACATAAATCGCTACGTTGTGGAGCAATTAAATTGGGTTCCAATAAATTTTTCTAAAAACTATAAAAGCAAAGTTATTGAATATGTTTTGTTATTTCAAATAAACGGAGATTCTATTTTTGGCAATAAACTTACCAGATCTAATAAATATTCAATTACAAAAAGAAAAATGTTAATATATATTCATTGATAACAAATACTTTCATTTATTTTACTCTTGGCTTTGGCTAGAGACCCTGAAAAATGCAACATTTTAAAAGTTAAATGTATTAAAAAAAATTTTAAATAATTGTCGTTCGTTTTTAAATATAGTTAAAGATCCGTGCAGAATGAAGAATATATTTTCAAGGTGTTTATTTTATTTTATTATCATTTAAAATAGCTTTTTTGATTTTTTCTTTTGTTTGTATGAATGTGTTTGTGTGTGTGTGTGTATAATATATAAAAGGGTGCTAAAGTAAATTTTCTTTCTCTAATAAAGAAAAATGGCTTCCCCTTGCGATTAACTAATTTGTAATAATATATAAATAATTTGATAACATTGAAATAGCCTGTTATTTTCCCTTCTGTGACCCAAAGTATCATATATGACACCACCTGAAAATCCTGAAGCAGAAACATATTTCACATTTAATCGATAAATTCTGCATTATTGTAACATCAAACACTAATTAATCATTCGAAAAAAACTGTATGAATTCAAAAATTTATTGCTCGGGTCCAAGGAGGGAAAAAAGTTGTAGTGGAAATTGCTTGCGAGTAACATTGTTTGATCCTTTTTTGAGTGATACTGCCACGAAAGGAATAAGTAGGACATTTAAATTGTTGTATTTTGGTCCATAATAACTGGGAAACTTGATCATAATGCACAAAGGAAATTTCTCTATAAATCAGCGACTTTTGCACTTGTTATTGACAATTTCAACAACCTCATCTATGTCCCATTGCACAGGCTTGCTAACGTAAAAAGAGTTTTGCTCGTTAATTTGAGCCTCAATTTTTGACTTAAGCCTCTTTCATCGTCGGAGGAGTCTGACAACGCTCATGGGTGTGTAAAACATTGCGGAAAGCATTGATGATTGTCACAGCATTACCAACATTTTTGAGCTTCTCAAAAATTTACTGGAAGTTTACCGTTTATAAACAATTTGGTCACAAAGCAACAAATGGTAACAATTAGGTCACAAATGCGGTAAAAGTGCGTCAAACGCCCAGTAACATGTAACAAAATGTTTGACGGGAATATCAACACATTTGTATATAAGAAACATGAACTCCTGATTAAAAATTTGGTCGATAAGAGATTTTAATCGAGTTGAGTCAGTTCTTCTAATGAAACTCTTAATAAACATTCCCTGAAAGCTTGTTGTTCTGGTCCAATTGCCTCAATTATCTGGTTCATTACGAACACTTTCCTTATTTGATTTACTATTGCAAATTGTTGTTTTAATTGTTACTAGACTTTCATCTTTATTTAAATGCATAGTGCTCCCTCTTGATGCTTCTGAACGTAGGAAATCTTCTCCTTCAGTTTTAATGAACTGAATGTTGTTAACAATATTTGGAAACATATCTAAGCATCTATTTTAATCCATGTCGCGATCACTTTCACGATATCCTAGATCCTAGGAACTAAAACTTAGTATACCGTGACATGGATAATGAAGGATTGGAAATGTTTCCAAATATTGTCGACAAAATACATATTTTTAAAACTGCTAAATATGGTTTTATAATATATATTCGTTTTTTTTAATTATTTGTTAAACGTTAACATTTATAATGTTTTGACGAGTTGGTGTTAAAATTCGAACATTCTTATTGGAAGTCATGAAAAAATAAGCCAGTCACCAAATAATGAAAAATTATAAAAATTGCAAATTTCTTTAATTCCACAGGGTTTACCAACACATACGAATAAAAACAGTGAACAATTTAATTTTCATGTATTTGCATCTATTTACAAACTTTATGATAGCAGATATTTATACTAGTCGGGAATAAACAGCTTTGCAGCGAACAATATTCACCTCAATGTTTTTGTTGTTGTTGCATGTTGTTCGGTTTCATACAGAAGCAAGCTGAATTCAACGAATATCAACAACAAAAATATGGAAATCTGATTTTCAATAAATTTCTAAACTAATTAGAATTTCTATATTTGGGATACAATTTAAGATCCATAGAACAGTTTAGAAAAAGAAATATTTAAATCCGTCAACCCATTTTCGAGTTCTGTTTATATAAACATTCTTCATACAAGTTGTTCCATGGGAGCTTCGCTCGCTCGCTCAAAAACCACAGAATAAGAGAATGAAATAAAGCTACCATGTCACTTTAAATAACTGAAAAGTATTTTTCATACGATTCCTATGCTATTTTAAATAACTGTTTAGTATTTTTCATACGATGCAACATTTTTGTTTATTTAGTAAAGGTTGTTATTTGAAAGCGTTAATTGTGAAAAGTTTATAAAAATGCAAAAGCAAATGAATATAAATAAAGTAAATGTTGAAAACATTAAAATTCATTATTTTTTGTTTTGCCACGGTCAAATTGCGACCGAAATCTAAGCCCAATAATAAATTTAAGGGCATTGTCGAGGTGAAAACTCTTAGTCATTTCACTTCTTAAGCCCAAAACAACAACTGAAAAAGTATTGACGTTTGTCAAACAAAATATTTTATTTAGTCAAAATGCATTCTGTTCATGAAAAAAAAAATTGGTAATAAATCCTCCTGAGCCTTCTTTATTCTATCAATTGCAGCCGAAAAGTTTTCTAATAGCCCGAACACAATGTGCGCGACGAGCAGCGAGCAGCACGTCTCCAATCTGTCGTTGTAGAGAAATGTTGACCGACTTGATTATAATACACGCGACAGCAGCAAACTTCAACAGCAAACATAGTATAGAAAAAACAATGTCTGCTTTCAGCCGACTGAACAGTTGCCGTTTAGAATAACAAAACAATCAGAGCTGAAAAAGAAATCCATTCAATTTGTTTTTATTTAAAAAAAAGTGAATGAGTGAATAACGAAATAAGAATCCATTCATAAATAAAAATGTTATTTCAAATTCAAATTTAAAAAATTTATTAATTATTCGTTTCATTTATATCACTCAATGAATAAAAAATTAATAACAAATAAGAAATTAGTAATGAATAAGAAATGAGTTATTAATAACCAATGAATAATGAATAAAAAAATTAATAATGAATAAATGGTAAAAAAATAATTGAAAATCCTTTGTGAATCCCTTGTGTATAGTTGTGTATAGTCATTTGGATAAAAAATTTCAAAAAAATGACAACAAAAATGATTAATTGAAATGAATAATTAATCAAGTTTTTAAAATTAAATGTGAATTAAAATTTCATTTATAAATCAATTTTGCATTAATTTATGGATTTTTATGTCGTTATTCAGTTGTACTTAAAATTCTTATTATGAATGCAGATTTTACAGCTCTGAATACAGTTCAAGCAAAAAATCCCTCACTAAGATATCGCTGCCATAAATTTCACAACAGTTTAGTTTGTTGAATGTGACCAGTAATACCAAATTTAAGCAATGGCAGAAACTTGCTCTTGCTGCCTGTCAAATTAAAATTAAATTGAAGCCGACGGAAACGTCGGGCGGCAATGTTGAGCGACAAGTCTCCAATATACGTCCCATAAGAAATACGTGTAAATGAAAAGTGACAATTGGCGCTTGCCGCTCGTCGCGCGTATTGCGTTCGGACTTAAAATCTAAAAAGTGGGCTGAGAATATTATCGTTTCAGAATTTATGCCTAAAAATAAGTCTAGAAGGACGAATAAAGTCACCCAACAGACCCAAAAAAAAAAACTAAATAGGCTATCCCTTTACTATCAATATAAGGGGATTACGTTATAAAACGCGAGATTTGTTTTTGGCGTCTCAGAATTTCTCTGAAGATATTATCACGTAAGCAGAAACGTGGTAAAATTAAAGCATTATACATTTTAATTCCAATGTATAAGTTAAACGAATTCTTTCGTCGTTGTTGTTGTTATTTTTGTTATTGTTGGAGTTGTTGTGACTTGTTGCTATGTCTTGTGACTTGTTGGCTTCTCGTTGTTGTCGCTGCAGCTATTGCAGTTTTTGCTGACTCTGTGATTGACTTGAATTTGAAATTGTCACGTATCATACTCACGTTACAATTGGCGGATGCGCGTGTTGGCTGATGGTCATTGTAATCGGCTTGCCGTCTTGTGCAAGGACGGCCCCCAATACAAGCGACGAGGCGTCTGTTGTGAGCTCAAATGGTTTTTTGTAATCTGGATACAAAATTAAAACATCCTCGGAAGCGAGAATACTTTTTATCTTATTAAAAGCTTTCATTGTTTATATAATTTATTCTATTTCAGCAGATTTTGATCTATTTGCCCCTATGTTCCCATTCTTACCACGAAAATATTTAGTGAGTGGCTTTGCCACTTGGGCATAATCTCTAATAAAGCGCCTATAGTATCCAGAGAGCCCCAGAAAGGACCTCAGGCTACGAAGTGTTGTGGGAGTTTCGTAATTCATGATACATTCAATTATCTCGCGACAAGTTTTTATTCCTCTTTCAGAGAGAACAAATCCAAGAAACTCAACGCTTTTCCTAAGAAATTTGTTTTTTTCTAATGATACCCGCATATAAGCTCTGTACAGTTTTGACAAAATTCTTCCTATATCATTTAGATGCTGTTCTTTTGTTTTAGATAATATTATTACATCATCTATGTAGACTTGGCAACATTTTCCGATTTCTTCGCGGAGCACACCATCGATGGCCCTTTGAAAAATGCTTGGGGCGTTCTTTAGCCCGAAAGGAAGCCTACAAAACTCGTATTTCCCGTTATTAACGGAAAATACCGTCTTTTCCCTATCTCTTTACAAAAAAAAAATCCTATCTCTTTCAGCTAATTTTATTTGATGGAAGCCGGATTTCACGTGTAAGATGGAGAAGAACAGTGACTCGCCTAAGTTGGCAAGAATAATAGATCCATCCGGAATTGGGTATCTGTCTGCTATAGTTTTTTCATTCAACTTCCTGAAGTCTATTACTAGACGTTTTTTTTATTTCTGGTCTCATCAATGCCCTTTTTGTCAACCACCCAAATCGGGTTGTTGTACGGGAATGTCTTATGATTCCATTTTTCAAGAGTTGGGCTATTTCCTTATTTACAAACTCTGCAGCGTCTATTGGATATGGATATGCTTTTGAGTAAACGGGATTATAATCTACATTCTTATTGTTGCAACAATATTTGTGTTGTACGATAGTGATTCGGTAGGGTCGGCAAACACTTGAGAAAGGTGTTCCACAATGGAATCGACATGCTTTTTATTTCTTTAGGTAACTCGCACTTTTCTGAGATATTATTTACACTTCTGCAAAAATAATATAACAACGTTT
This sequence comes from Pherbina coryleti, assembly GCA_943735915.1. Taxonomy (NCBI): domain Eukaryota; kingdom Metazoa; phylum Arthropoda; class Insecta; order Diptera; family Sciomyzidae; genus Pherbina; species Pherbina coryleti. The sequence goes on along the minus strand of OX030948.1, from coordinate 97,360,551 downwards.
CTTCACAGCCGTCGTGATATAAAATTTCCTTCTTCAAATCTAGCTTTGAGTTGATTTGACGTAAAAAATCAAAACCTAATATTCCATCAAATGTAGCGATATATAAAAATGCGTAGTTGTTAAAAATATTCATCAGATATTTTTCATAAACTTTATTCGTTCCGTGCAGAGATTTAACATAGAAATGCTTATTAATTCATTTAATTGCTTTGATACCCTCTAGATTCTAAATATAATTTTGAAATGTACCGGTGTCTTCTAAGAATTTAACTACCCTTCGAAATGAAGATGCAAACGTATATCGTGCCTGATTGGATTCTAATTCTTGGGCGAGGATAAGTGCGGTTGGCAATCTGTCGGTTTTGACTAAAACAGGACATCACTCATCGGTCTATTTAACCCTGAAATGAACACCCTTAAGGCATCCTAAAGATACTTTTGACTCAATGAAGCTACAAGAGCTATGTTTTCCTCATTAAGCATTATCGTTTTATCGATCATTAGAGTTAATTTTCGCTCTACCTCATCATAAAATTCTGTTATTGGCAATCTACCCTGTCTTAGCGTTGACATCTCCTGTTCTGTAAGATGGATTGGTTTTTTATCGGCGTACGAAAAATCAAGCCTAGCTATGATGGCATGGAATTCAAAACTGTATTAAATTATGAAAGGATAAGATTTGTGGGACCAGTGATTTTATTCTGCATGATCGCTACCTGGTAATGTTTTAAACTTCCATCGTATGCTTCATATAATTTATAGGCTTCGGCTTGACTCCAAGAAACTTATTTTTCTTGCTCCCCACTAGACTCAGGTGAACTCTTGATTATTTTTAATGATTCCTCACATTTCTTTTTCGGGTTGTTAGAGACAGGCTTATACTCCTCTACAGCCGTAGGAGTTTCCAGTGCGTAAAGTCTGAAGGTGAGGTCAGCTGTTGTTCGTTAAACCGACCGCTAAGATTTCTCTATGGGCGTTTGAATTGCAGCGGTCATCATCATGATGAATAAAAGAAACTGAACTCCCTGCTCACACTATAATAATCTTGGGTAGTTCAAATAAAGTTTGTTCTTCACTTTATTTTTGACAAATAATTTATTCTCTATAAAATTGTACGACCGAAGAACGAATGCGATTATAATAATTTTATTTGTTTAAAAAAAAAAAAAAAATAAATAAATAACTGGCCATTTCAGCCCTTGAAAGGACTTTGACCTAGCTTCTTATGATCAATTGTGTTGTGTTTGTTATTAAGTTTGTACACAATTGACCGAGAACCGGACCTACATGTTAAACGCCGACTCCAAACGGCGATGAACGGAATGTTCTTGTTCTCAAGAAGCTTTACATGGTATTTTGAATACTCTCTGAGGTTTGCCATTGTCTGTAGAGAGGTGGCGGCCGTACAGAAAAATTATTTTTATTCAAATAATTTTCAGTCGCTGCTAGGGTTCGAACCTGGGTCTCCAGGTTTGTTGACATAGCGGCCGCGCACTTTAACCAACTACGCCACGGACGCCATCGTTTATTTGATTAGTTCACAAATTATTCCTACATTCTTTATATTAATTTTAACTTAATTTTATGTATAAGTAAATAATCTTAGAATTAGTATTATCTCCTTAAAATCGCTTAAGTTTGTTGAAAAAAATCTGAAAATATCGTTTTGATGTTTTTAAATTAGGTTAATTTAAATTCATTTACTTGAACTTAAAATTTTATTTTGTTTTTCTTTTGTATTATTTGTTTCAATTACTGTGTTTTCCGTTGAGTTTATTTAAGGGGTCGGAAATTTAGTTCTTATGTTATTCAAGTTCATTTTATTTAAGATTATTTCAATAATTTTCATCCGCATTTGTGTTAGAGCTCATTTAGGTTTCATTTCCGTTTGTTGAAATAATCTTTAAAATTAGTTTTTGTTTAAGTTAAATTAAATTCGTTTAACTTTTGTTCAAAAAAAAAAAAAAAATTAAAGAATCTGAAAATTTTGTTTCGATTTTATTTAAATTAGGTTAATTGAAATTCTTTTACTCGATCTTAAAATTTTATTTTTGTTGTTTTTTTTTTCTTTTGTCTTATATGTTTCCATTACGTTGGTTTCTGTTGAATTCATTTAAGTGGTCTGAAAGTTAGTTTTTTTGTTATTTAAGTTCATTTTATTTAAGATCATTTCAATAATTTTAAGCCGCGTTTAGGTTAGTGCTAATTTAGGGTTAATTTCCGTTTGTTGAAATAATCTTTCAAATTAGTTTTTGTTTAATAGCATCTTTGTGTAAAACGAACGACGCGTCTATATAACGAAGTCTTCGTTTAAAAGCCAAGAGTCAGCTGTTTTTGCTTGATATAAAAAAAATGTCGTGCACAAACGAGAACAGCTGTTTCAGTAAAGAACGATAACGTAACTGTAGTATGAAGTTGACTTTGTGTAAGAAAAAAATTACGAACGAAGTGTCAAAATTTGACGATTAGTAAATTGTTATCGTTGTGAACATTTTTAAAATAGAAGTTGCTGTGAAGAAAAGGTAAATGTAATTGAATTCATTTTCATGTAAGAATATAAAAATAGTTTCTATATTTTTAGTACAAAAAAAAACAACAGCTGAACAATTTGGATTGCTTGACCTAGAAATGAAGAAGAATCCAGATCTGGCAAGAGGCACTCCAGTTTTTATTGCTAGCAGCGCAAGAATCAAAGAAAAGTGGCCACAAAGAAGTTGTTTAGAGTGGAGAAAGGTATTGATCATGTTATTATAAATGGTTTGCTTTCATTACTTTCATTTTAAATGAAAAGATTTGGGCAGATCTTAGGAGCCGCACGAAGAAAAAGATATCGGAAAACTCGAAAAGCATGCGGGAAACAGGTGGTGGACCGTTCAGGTTCAATCCATTAACGGAAATGGAGCAAACCATTGACAGGATTCTGCTCATTTCGACTGCAGCACAACATCGCGGCGTTGAACTAATAATGAATTTAATAATCACAAGAAATTTGAAAACAAAATTTACAAGAGTAAACAAAAAATTATTCAATTATCAAAACAACGAAACAGCTGATGCAATTAATGTTGCCACCTATTAAAAATTGCTTGTAATAAGTAAGAACTGTTTAAAGTTTTTGTCAGTTTTACGCAAAATGCTGAACTTTTACAATCTGGTAATAATGTTTTTGACAAGTACTCACGTTAAGAGAATTTGAGGAACGTAAGCAACGTAATAGTGAACGACGACGCAATGAAAAAATACATAAAGCCAATTTTGTCCGATATCGTCCGAAAACGAACGAGGCTTAAGACGAAGGCTTCGTTTTGCACAAAGATGCTATAAGTTAAATTGAATTCGTTTAAGTTCATTTCAATGATTTTAAGGCTCAATTAATATTTAAAATTTTAAATATTTTTTTTTTATATTTTTTATTGCTAAAAAAATGGTTTTTAAATATTTTTTTTTCATGTTTAACTAAAAGTAATAATACTTAATATTACCAGGTAAATTACTTTTCATACAAATTAATAGACTATCACTTAAGATATAATTAATTGTTTACAATTTTAAAAGGTTTATTTTTAACCCTTCGATAAGTGACAGTTCCTGTGTCGTTGAACAAGTGACAAGGTCCCTAGGGACCTTCAATGAATTTTTTGAAGTTTTCATAATACATGTGTGTTTTTAGTGATTTGCATGTTGGTTTTTTTAATGTATTAAGTACTAACATACATAAATAATGGTAAACAAACAAATAAAAAGGAAAAATAGTTATAATTTTGTTGAAAGTTTATTATTTGTTTTTTTTTTATTTTTAATCAAATATTAATAATATGTCTGTGCTGCTGCTTACCCCCCCCCCCCCCCCATCCTAGTAAAATACCCCAGATTTATGGGTATTGTAGTCCAGGATACCCTTGGCTTTTGATTTTCGCTTTCTGAGTTTATTTCACAAGTGTAGTGCACTGTGGACAAAAGCAAGACCGTTTTGTAGGATTTGAAACGTTCCACGCAGCTGTTACTTGATTGGCTTTTCGATTCGTTTCGCAAAGGATGATATGTGCAATATCTTCGGTGATCAATGCAAAAATGAAAGAAAAACACCCAAGCACAATTCAACATATAACGGAACAAGCTCCTGGTATTGTATGAAGATCACCGAAGTACTTATTCAAACTAAACCCAAACGCGATTCAACATGATTAATTTTCGATGCCGCAGAAAACGCAAGTACACTGAAAAACCGATGCTGTCAAGGCCGTAATTGAACGACTGGAAAAGTTTTCTGAGTGTATTCGTATGTCGATCAACGCAGTTCATATTTATACGAAAGCCAAACATAATTTAATAAGAATTATTTTTTTTTCTTTAAAAAATAGTACTAGGTCCCTAGGCACACTGCTCCTGAAGCAACTTCAAGTTGACCTAAAATGGCAACGTAAACTGAATGTCTCCAAGTGTTTGTAATGTTTTTCTGATGAAATATCACTTTGAATTAAAATCCCAGCTGATTTCGTTTTAAAAATATCTCAATTTTTGCATTTTAACGTGATTGAAACACCTTGTACATTAGACAGCGCAATATATTCAAGTATAAAACTGTTTATATATGTATGTATGTATGTATATATATATATATAATATACCTACGTGTGTGTGTGTGTAAAATATTGAAAATTGGGATATTGTTTCCACACCATCTACTGAGATAAATATCGCGGCGCGTTTTTTTTTTAAAGTGGTATCCCTTGTAGGCCTATTCCACTATCCCGCCCCGTCCATAAATTACGTAATCACTTTTATACTTAAATTGGGTCAAATTGGACAGCCTCTAAGAAATATACATCTATCTTTTATTACAAATGTTGCGAAGTAAATGTCACTGCAGTATTTTTTAAGCGACTTGAGTATGATGAATCTTCAATAAGATTAATTTTCAATCTCTCCCAAAACTTCCCAAACCATCTCAGTCTAGTTTTATAATAGCATCCTTCAAATGATCTAATATAATGTGTATTTTTATCGTCTGCGAGACACCAGTACTCTCAATGGCTTTGCGAAAAGTTATCAAATTTTTATCTAAATCGGTTAAATCGGTTTTTTTGGTTATAAAACAAAAATTTACAATTTTATTCATTGTCTGAAAAGCACACTCAAAGGGCTTCAAGCCATAAGGTCCAACCGTTTCATTAATATCGGGGTCATTAAGTTTTGCAGATTCCTTTCAAAGTTGTCTGCATGCATTGCCTTCAAAGATCTCTCCTTGATCATTTTTAGCCATTAATTTCAACTTTTTGGCCCAAATCAATGTTTTTTCCCGCCCAACAAGAGGTACGATACCACTCCAAAACAAATGATTGACAAAGCCCTGCAAAAGATGAAGTTCGGGAAGTTGTGGTCGGAGCAGGCTGGAGAGTCGATTCACAGGGAATTTAACCAGTTTTGGGAGAGATTTAAAATTAATCTTATCGAAGATTCTTCATACTCAAGTCGCTTAAAAAATGCTGCAGTGACATTTACTTCACAACATTTGTAATAAATGATAGATGTCTATAGCCCTAGTCAAAATTATTTACACTTTCAGAAGAAATAGATTAAAGAAAGCGCTCGCCTTTTTTGTTGTTTGCATAATTCGCAAAGAAATTTTTGGTTGTTGTATTCTTTGTAGTATGCAAAGTAAAGAAAACATGTTTTGAAAAACCTAACGAAAAATATCATTAAAAAAATTAGCAAAATATAACTATTCTCTGGCCTATACAGTTTTCGAACAAAGTTTTGTGGACTGATGAGTCTTCCTGTAAATTCGAGGAGTCTTTTGGAAAAACATTCATGTATCTTCCTTAAATCCTAAAAAGTAAGGTCATGCAGCACTTATGTTTGTAAATAATTGTGTTTATTGACTCCAAGAAAGGCTGTGTAAATACTTATGACACCAGAGAGTAGTTATCAATTATTAGTTTATTTTGTGATATATATCGTTAGGTTTGCTAAAACTTTTGTTTTTATTTAACATACTGCATAGAATGCAACAACAAAAAAATATCTTTGGAAAATTTTTCCAACAACAAATAAAGTGAGCTCTTTCTTTAAAACATTTAAAAATATTAGCGATGTGCAAATAGTTTTGACTATGGCTGAATTTCTTAGAGGCTGTCCAATTTGACAAAATTTAAGTATAAAAGCGATTACGTAATTTATGGACGGGACGGGATAGTGGAATAGGTCTACAAGGGATACACCTTAAAAAAACGCGCCGCGATATTTATTTCCGTAGATGGTGTGGAAACAATATCCCTATTCTCAATATTTTACACACACACACACACACACACACAAACGCATACGTAGGTATAATATCCGCAAGGGGGGATCAGTTCTCAGAACAATCCTTCGGGCTTTACGAACCCGCGGACCCTAGTTAACACAAAATCCAGGCGCGTCTGACTCAGAATGAGCGGCTCCCTGGTCTGCGTCTGTACCGTAACGGTCGGCAGTTTTAATACCTGTCCGTAGGTATAAAAGGATAGGGGAAGGTCACCCTGAGAAAAAACCATTGTGTAGGAATGTCGGCTAAAAACATAACTACTCCAGGTGGTAACCACAGTAGTGGAAATCCACCCGTGGGAACTCCCACGGTCGGGGCAAAGATTCTGGAGGCCCCAACCAACATTCCATCCAACACTCTTTTTAAGAGAGCATCGGCGGCTGTAGGGAGTGAGCAAGCGGGCTCCCAGTCGTCTTCATCAAATTACCGCTATGCTACGGTGGTGGCTAACTTGGCTGCCGTAGCAGATAATGCTACAAGCAATAACGAAAGAGGTAGTACTCCCGGTTCCTCATATAGTTGGGAGACTCAGAACCCCTTCAAGGGTACCCCAAGGGTTGCGCGTTCTCCCCAGAAAGCGGCCGATAGAGCACATGAGCGTACACGCTCATCACCACCAGCTCTATCAACGCCACCAGCAAACTACGAGCAAGAAACGTCGGAAAATGATGTGCTTTCCGTCAAAATTCGGAAGCTCGTGGAAATGATGGCCCCCTTGACGAAGCATCCACCAGCCTATAAGAGACCTTGTGGACGAAATTGCAGCATTGCACCAGAAGGCATGCAAAGAGCGGCACCAACAGGATGCCGCCAAAGCAAAACCATCGCAACCACGACAAAGGCAGAGTGTGGAGACTCAAACAGAGTCCACAATGCTTCCTACGTCAGGAACTAGCTCTACCAAGAGAGCAAGGGGAGAACAACGTGACCCCCAATCGCCGACACCATCCGCCAAGAAGAGGAAGCATAAAACGCCTCTTCAAGGTCAAGGTACGGCTCAGATTGCTGGGGACAAAATCCTCCAGGCCCATTCGAAGGCCAGCGTGAGTGAGCATAAAAAGGAGAACCCACCACGTGAGGAAGCGGTGAAACGGGGTGCAGTTGACAAAACTAGCCAGAAGCAACTGCCGAAAGCAACTGAAAAGATTGCTACCCCACACGAGAGCACTGTCCAGAACCGGAAGTGGACAAAAGTTCGAAAAAAACGAAGGAAAGTGAGGAGGCCACCGCGAAAGGACGCCATCGTAATAAAAACGACAGGCGCAGCTTCCTATGCGGATATCCTCAGACAGGTGAAGGCTCCCCCAATTAAAAGAGCTAAGCCAAAATGTCTGCGGCGTAAGAAAAACGGCCAAGGGAGAGCTCCTACTTCTCCTAGAGAAAACCTCGGACCCTGCTTCCGGAAAGTTCCAAAACGCAGTACAAACGGTGCTCGGAACCAATGCTGAAGTCAAAATCTTTACCGAAGTTATCCAAATAGATATAAAAGATATCGATGAGGTCACAACGAAAGAGGAAGTGCTTGAGGCACTAAAACACCAATTTGCTGAAATAAAGGTGTCACCATCCAACATACTCAGCCTACGCAGAGCATATGGAGGCACCCAAACAGCAACAATTAGTTTGCCACCCGAAAGCGCCTCAAAGCTGACTAAAGCAGGCAAAATTAGAATAGGATGGGTTGTGTGCCGCATAAGGCCTAAAATACAACCCATGAGATGCTTTAAATGCATGGACTTCGGCCATGCTGCATCAAAGTGCAAGAGCGAAGAAGACTGCTCAAAGTCCTGCTTTAGGTGTGGCAGCTTGGGCCATCGAGCCAAAGCATGCGAAAACGCAGCAATATGCAGACTCTGCGTAAGACATAAGAAGTCTGACACAAAGCACGCGACAACGAGCATCAAATGCCCGTTTTACCAGAAGGCTTTGCGAGAGACTAAAGCACGATAAGGTTTTATCAGCTTAATCTCAACCACTGCGAAGTTGCACATGATCTCTTGAAGCAAAACGTACGGGATGTAAACGCCGATGTTGCCATCCTCAGCGAACCCTATCGTACTAGGAACTCCGGTGACCAGTAGCTCGTTTCTGTAACCAAATCGGTAAGTTACCGATTTGTGTGACGTCACATCGACTCGATTGAAAGTTACCGATTTCGTGATAACTGCTGTTTCTGTACGTTGAGATCGGTAAAAATTCGGTCTGTGATAGAAAGAAACACAAATCGGAAAGAAACGTCAAGAAATTGAAACAGATGACAAGCAGGTGATTATTTGCATTTGTTTTCATTATATGTACAAATATTTTATATTAAAAACACTGCTTTTCAATTTCATATTTTCTCAGTTTATAACTTTAAACAAAATGAGTAGCGTATTTGTTATTATGAACGCATCTCTACACGATCGCAGAAATATGCTGAGAATTCACAGGCGCCACTTAAGGGACACCACGGATCCATTCCACATTCCTGAAGCGCGATTCATGGAACTATTTAGGTTCTCCAAGGATGCTGCAATTGAACTACTAAGTGAGTTACGCCCTTTGGTTGTTGGAAAGGGGGCAACGAAGTACGTTTATTCCAAACCCACTTCGGCTATGCGCAGCCTTGCATTTTTACGCCACTGGTTCCTTCCTGCGAGATATAGGGCAGGACTTCGTGTGCCCAATGAGCAAGACTATGATAAGCCGCATAGTTTATAAAATTACAATGATAATTCAAAATCATTTAATGCGAAAATACATTGTATTCCCTACCACATATGAAGATCAACGTGTGGTTAAAGAAAGGTACTTTATTTGAAAAAAAAAAGAACAGAAATTTTGATTCATTTTTTTATATATTGCAGATTTTTTAATGCTACTGGATTTCCCGGTGTCTTAGGTGCAATTGATTGCACTCATGTTAAAATCAAAAAACCCCCTACGGAAACGGAATACTGTTACTTGAATCGCAAACGATTCTTTTCGAAGAATGTCCAATTGGTTTGCGATTTTGACTTACGGATTTTGGGATGCAATGGCAGATTTGGTGGAAGTACTCACGACGCTTTAATTTGGGAAAGCAGCATATTAAAAGCTTTTCTCCACAGCAAGCACACTGCAAATGGAGTCTCTGAGGGTTGGCTAATTGGCGACTCAGGCTACCCTTTGCAACCATGGTTGATGACTCCATATAGAAATGTGGAAAGTGCAAGCCAGGAGCAGTTTAATAAGACCCATATTCAGGCCAGAAATTGCGTTGAAAGGCTAAATGGGGTATTGAAAAAAGTGTTTGCATGTCTTTCAGGAGATCGAGGCCTAATGGTCTCTCCTGTTTTCGCCGGCTCCATCATAAATGCTTGCTGCACTCTACATAATTTTAGAAGAAAGCATAATTTGCCAATTCCCGAAGCAAACATCATAAATGATTTGCCATCTGTAAATATAGAGGATGCGATTATCTCAAACTCTGTGTTAAATGAAGGTAGAGCAACTCGACAGTCAATAACACGCAACTATTTTTAGAGTCATAATATATGAGTAAATTGGTCTGAAACCAAAAATGTCTGAAAAAAATTCACGCGTATCTTCTGGCCAATTCTTATCATTTTTTGTTGAAAGAATTTGTCTTGAACAGTCGATTTTTATTAATTTTTTGTTTTTTGTCGAAAACTCTGAAAAATTTCACACGATTTTTATGAATTGCAAGAATTTTTTGTTTTGAAAAGTTTTTTGCTTAGTTTAAATATCGCACACTAAATACAAAACAGTCACAACTCAAAATTTGACTTTTGAATGCAAAACTATTGGGGGTGACCATCTCCTTTGAATTTTGTACGTATCTTCTTTCTCCTTGTTATACTTGTATCATGGTTATGACTGTTTTGTATTTAGTGCGCGACATTTTGAGCAAAAAAACATTATTATACTCTGTTACAAAAAATGCAAGATTCTGAAAGAGCATACTTGAAAAAACTATATATGTAATTTTTAAATAGATTAACCGTCTCTTTCTGTTGAAAAAAATTGAGAACAATAAAACTTAATAAAAAGTCAAAAACGATATATTGTTTTTTTTTATATATTTTATAAATATTAAATATTTTTTTTTAGGTATACAAAAACTTAACTTAAAAATAAATAAATAAACTAGCCTAGTTCAAACGGCTTTATAAACTAATTAAAAAAAAACAAACAATACAAAGTATTCTCAGGCACTTGGGTAAACTGGAATGGTGCAAAAATTCAGTCTTAAGTTGATAATCTGAAACCGATAAAAAGTAAGTAACACTAAAGCAAAAGTTTAATAAATTATCATTTACTTTTAATTGGTTCGATTCGTGGCATGCAGCATCTCAGTCATTATTGAGTTCTGAGTTTCGATGAGCCCAATTATTTTGGTTAGTGCTTCCATAATTTGAGCTTGATTCTCATCGCAAACTTTTCGAACTTCCTCCAAACAACTTTGGGAGGTAGGCCCACGACTTTTGGGTGTTTTTTTCGGTGGTGGGCCGCTTATATTGTGCTGGTCCTGGTCAGCGTGTGGGTCTTCAATTTGGTTGTCGTCTAACCACTCAATATTTTCGTCGAGATCAATTTCAACCATTGGCTAAAATTAAAAACAACATATTTAATCTAATATTTTTATATTTTGGAAATATTTGCTAATATTTCACCTACAGAGATAAAAATTAGGAAACCCAAAAAAATTAATTAAGAATATTTTTTAACTATTTTGTGCAAAAGAAATAAAAAACCCGAAATTATAGTACCAAAGTTATTGCTGCTTTGCAAGAAAATCAGAAATATTTTTAAAGAATTATTGTTGAATTCATTACAAATGATATTTATATGTTTTATGATGTTTTCCTAATTTTTTTGTCTGTGATCACGATTGCAGCCGTAATTTTCAAGCTATTATCACGAAATTCGATATTTAAGCTTTTATGTAAAAAATGTCGTCAAGTTCGAAAATGAGCTAAATCGGATGAACACCACGCCTACCTCTATACAAAGTGACTTAATTAAAACCATAAAATCTCTTAGAATTTAAAAAAATTAATATATGGACTTGCAATTTTGCATATGAATTTTGATATATAATATGAACTTTGATATATAACATGTTCTTACTCTGAGTATCCACACCCAACTCCAATCCAAAGTGACTTTTTCAAAAAATAAAAGCGATTATTTTCTGTTAAAACTATGACGAACATGTTTTTACAAAAAAACATTTTATTGACTACTTAAGAATTTACATATACTTTGGCTCGGTCTTGGGGGTATTTTAAATTCGGACCAGTCGAATATCACTTCTTACTAGTTTTTAACTTAAATTGAACTATACCTCAAATCCAGCTTCAGGCGTAACGCCATCTCCGTCCACTACATCTCTTGAAAAGAAATCAAGGACTTCCTTATCAAGGCCATCAACTTCCTTTGGACCTTCCGACGATGGTAAATTTCCCGTTCTGTTGGAAAACGCTCGGTGCCGCCCAAATTGCTGCTTCACTGACGATTTCCAATCAATCGAACTCTGCAAATATACAAAGATTCATAATTTTCGTTTAATTGTGTTCAATTAATCACAAACCTTCTTCCATTGTTCAGCTTTTTTATGGGAGCCACCCATGGCATTTAGCTCCTTCGCCACTGCATTGTGCTCCTTTTTGGCATCTTTTGATGTGAATTGGCCCTTTCCAACGTGCCGGTGTTGTTTCATCAGCTCCAAGAGCCGATGGCGCTGAGTTTTTGTAACTCGCCCGGATTTTACCTGTTAAACAATTATATTCATTTAAATATAACTTGTATATTTAAACAACTTAACTTGACTTACCTTCTCATTTTTCTCACTCATATTGTTTCAAACAAAAATCAAACTCAAACCAAACAAAAAGCAAGAAATTAAATAAACTAAAAGTTGGTGATATATAATGAAAGTAAACAAACATTTGCACTCGGTTTATTTTACATTAACATACCGATTTCATTGAAACCGGTTAATAAATTTTCGTAAATTACAACACGCTGTCACCTTAAATGTTTATGTTTTGCTACTTATTTTCAAACAATTAAAAAATTTTTTTTTAATAAAATATTTATTTGTATAAAATTACAGCAATAAAATTGTATTCGGTTCAAAAAGTTAAATTTGATTACTTGCTTTCTCATAGTTTCAACAACATTATAGCAATCGGTAGAGTTCTCACTTAGCTTAAAGTCAGTGAGAAAAGTATCGATTTCAAGTTTTGTCACTTTTCGTACAGAAACACTTTTTTAAGCGATTCCTATTGAAGTAGAATTGGAACAAATGTCATATTACCGATTTGGAACTAGTGAATGGAATAGGGATCGACAATTTTTTTTACAGAAACAGTGAAGGTGAGAATGACGTCAAATCGGTAATTTCAGTCGGTAACTGCGATCGGTAAGAGTTACAGAAACGAGCTACAGATCAGTGATAGATCTGGGAAAACATCCATATGGTACTGTGGCCAACGACAGCAGCAAATTAGAGACACAAAATCTATGAACTACTTCGTGAGGGCTAGACTGGGCGGACTCTATGTCTATAGCTGCTACCTACCCCCAAGCCTTACTCTACAAGAAGCCACGAATGTTCTAGAAGAAATAGCAGATGACGCTGTCGGAAGACACCCAATAGTTATCGCGGGTGACTTCAATGCATGGTCAACTGACTGGGGATGCCCAAGATCAAATTCGAGAGGTCAAGCACTTCTGGAGGCGTTTGCGATCTTAGATATCGTCACGCTGAACTCTGGACAGCAAAACACATTTGAAAGAGCTGGGATGGGTTCCGTAATTGACCTTACTTTTGTGAGTAGCAGCCTATTGCCAAAAACTGCCTGGCAAGTAAGCGAACACTACACTGGAAGCGATCATCACGCAATCATATTCAGCACGGGAGACTCCGTCATAAGAAGGGTGTGCAAAAACCAGAGGAGATACAAAGAAAGCACTCTGGATACCGGCGTTCTAGAGGTCATGCTCGCAGGTATGTCTGCAACTGGCTATGCTAGAGACAAGGCCTCGCAAGTGATGAAGACCGTAATAAGAGCATGCAACGCCGCGATGGTTAGAAAAGGTAGAGGCAGCAATCACCCGGCGCCAGTCTACTGGTGGACTGATGAAATTTCAAGCCTAAGAAGGTGCTGCATAAGAGCGAGACGTACATACTATCGCTCGAGAGGCACAGATGAATTTCTACCAAACCAGTGGCGTTTCAAAGCCGCAAGAACCCAACTTAGAAAGGCAATAAAAATGAGTAAATCCCATTGTTTCAACCAAATCTGCAACGACGCTGAACAGCAGCCCTGGGGCTTTGCATATAAGCTCGTTATGAAGAAGCTCTCTTCGTTTAGGCAACCAACACCTACGTGTCCCATACTGTTGAGGAACATAGTCCACACACTATTTCCACAACAACCCGACACGCCAGCACTAAACAGAGAAGTTGAAGCAGAGTTACAAAATTTTCAAAATGTAACCAATGAGGAGCTCCTAAAAATAGCCAAAGAAGTTGAAGACAATAAAGCCCCCGGACCTGACGGAGTCCCAAATAAGGTGCTCAAGATTGCGATAGAGCAGAAAATAGAGGTTTTCGTTGACCTCTACAACACATGCCTAAAAGATGGCATCTTCCCACCAATGTGGAAGCGACAAAGACTTGTGTTGATCCCGAAGAATACTAGTTCCATAGAGGATCCATCGGCCTATCGTCCACTTTGTATGCTCGATACTGCCGGCAAAATCCTAGAACGATTGATAAGCAATAGACTGGGTGCGTCAATAGAAGATGCCGGAGATCTTTCCAACCAACAGTATGGTTTCCGCAAAGCTCGGTCCACAATAGATGCAATTGGAGCGGTGAAAAAAATTGCACTCCAGGCAATCTCAGGAACTCGGTGGTTGAACGGTGACAAAGAGTACTGCCTAGTTACAACACTCGACATAAAAAACGCATTCAATTCTGCGAATTGGACCAGAATACTGGAAGCTCTTACGCGCTTTAGCGTTCCCTTCTACCTTCGTAGAATCATCCGAGATTACCTCGAGGATAGAATTCTCTACTACGAAACAGAAGGGGGTACTGAAAAGTATAAAGTTACTGGCGGAGTCCCACAAGGATCAGTGTTGGGTCCAGTCCTATGTAACATAATGTATGACGGAGTACTACGTCTACAGCTGCCAGAGAGGGTTCATATTATCGGGTTCGCAGATGATATTGCCCTCATAGTAGTAGCAAAGCATTTGCACGAAGTTGAAGACAAGTGCAACCAAGCGGTTATAGCAGTGCGGCAGTGGCTGAATACAGCGGGTCTCAGTTTGGCCAAGCACAAAACCGAGGCAGTGCTAATAAGCAGCCGAAAAGTCGTTGAGACCGCTAGAATATCGGTTGGTGAACATACAATTGTATCGAAACCATTCGTTAAATAATTTGGCGTTATGATAGATCATAGGCTTAACTTTAAGCAGCATCTTTTATACACAAGTGGAAAAGCGGGAAGCGCAGCTGCAGCGCTAACAAGAATTTTGTCGAATACCAGAGGTCCTAGACAAACCCGTAGAAAGATCATAGTCACTGTCGTCAGATCAATACTTTTGTACGCAGCCCCCATATGGGCCGAGGCAACCAGATTCAGCTCCTACTTACGAAGCATGGAATCGGTGTATCGTATCTGTGCACTTAGAGTATGTAGTGCGTTTCGAACTGTCTCCTCGGATGCAGCGCTGGTTATTGCGGGTTCTCCCCCTATGGACCTTCTGGTGAACGAAAACGTGACATACGATTCGCTTCCACTCGAATTGCCTAAATCCTCCAAACGTAGGATAGCGCGAGACCGCAGTGTAGCAGTGTGGCAGACGCGCTGGGAGGCATCACAGAACGGACGATGGACGCACCACCTAATTCCAAATTTGGAACCGTGGCTTAACAGGCGTCATGGTGAGGTAGATTACTACCTCACCCAAATACTAACTGGTCATGGGTGCTTTAAGTCGTACCTTCATAGATTCAAGCACGACGAAAATCCGTTTTGCAGTTTCTGTGCTGGAAGTGTTATTGAAGACGCCGAACATGTCTTCTTCGTCTGTCCGAAATTTAACGCCGAAAGACTAGAGCTAAGCAATAACCTAGGGAGGTCACCAACAGTGGAAACTCTCGTGGGCATTATGCTTAACTCTGAAGAAAACTGGATCTCAGTAGGCAATATGACATGCGCCATAACCAAAGAACTGCGTCGTGTAGAAAGACTGCGCAGATCAACTGCAGACTCTATGCTATAGACAAAGTTGGTAGGCCGCACCGTGCAGATTTGCTGAAGATCAGAGGTTAGGGGGTGATGAAGCCCTGCGCTCATCTTGGAAGGTATTGCAGTCGATTGTACCTTGCGTCTTCGTCTAGGGATTCATATGCCCGAAGTGATGCCATTCCAAGAAAAGGCCGCTGTCGATAGCACCGTCAGCGTCTTCGTCAAGGGACCATTTCCCGAAGCGGCCTCCCCCCGAAATCCCCTCTCCAAGAAGAGACCGCAGTCGTTAGCACCGTCAGCGTCTTCGGCTAGGGACCATTTCCCGAGGCGGTCTCCATCTGATGCATCATCATCACGATGAGCCTACAACGCGTCACTGCATATTAAGCACAGCACATCATCGCTTTGGAATATAAACAAGCATGATCTGCAAAACGTTTCCTTGTTAAGAAGAAGCGTAGAATCGTAGATGAGTAAACATACTCAGTCCTGCCCTACGAAGTAATGCCTCGATTGGTGGTTCCGTAGGGTCTTGCAGGAGGAGAGAAAAGTAAGGAGTGGTTTAGTCAGTATACCATACCAGGGACTCTGACACTATTTGGAAGTACGGGCTTCCATTTGTCTATAAAAGATTCCCTCCTGTCGTCTTTAAAAAAAAAAAAAAAAAAAAAAAAAAAAAAAAAATACGTAGGTATAATATATATATAAATATATACAAACATGCATCCATACATATATAAACACTTTTATACTTGAATATATTGCGCTGTCTAATGTACAAGGTGGTTCAATCACGTGAAAATGCAAAAATTGAGATATTTTTAAAACGAAATCAGCTAGGATTTTAATTCAAAGTGATATTTCATCAGAAAAACATTACAAACACTTGGAGACATTCAGTTTACGTTGCCATTTACGGTCAACTTGAAGTTGCTTCAGGAGCAGTGTGTAGGGACCTTGTCACTAATCCGAGTACTAAATATGTTAAAAAGGGAATAAAATACGAATGAGTGTTCGCGTTGCTTCGAAACCTTATTTAATCGATTCAGCATTATTTTTTCTTGGAATACATGTAGGATTAGCTTTCTTAAATATGTGAAAAAAAGTTATGAACAAACAGTTATGAACAAGGTCCCTAGGGACCTTCTCACTTATCGGAGGGTTAATGAAGAATGGTTTTTTATGAATAACTAAGTCCCTTGTTAAGTTTTTTTTTCAATTTGTTTTTTTTTATGATTTTTGATAAGATTCCAAAAACTAGGAATATTGTATGCTCTTAAGCTACACTCCACGCTGCAGCAATCAATCTCTAAGTCCGCAATATAAATGAAATTTCCTTATTTTTTTTTTACTACTCTCTTTAAGACTGTAAAAGCACAGAGAAAATATTTAAGGAAAAAACAAAACAAGAAATTAATTTCTTTTATCAAACGCGTCACAAAATGTCCGGACATGGTAATGAAATGGAGTGGGAATACATTAACTAAAAGTTTTTTACTTCAATTATTTAATTGATGTAAATGACAAAAGAAAAGGTGGAGGTGGAAATCGGACAAGCTAATGCAACATATTGGAGCTGCTGCATGCATTTGCATGAATTTGCATGATTTTCTTTTTAACCAATTTGCATACCTGCTGTGGAGTTGTTGCTTGCTGTTGTTGTTGCTGCTGCTGTTTTTGCTGCTGCTGTTGTTGCTGCTGTTGTTGCTGCTGCTGTTGTTGTTGTTTTTGCTGTTGTTGTTGCTGCTGTTGTTGTTTCTGCTGTTGTTGCTGCTGTTTTTTTGCTGCTGTTGTTGTTGCTGATGTTGTTGTTGCTGCTGTTGTTGTTGCTGCTGCTGTTGCACCACCGCCACTAAATTTCCACCATCAGTTGTCTGCAAACGCACAGGACTAGCGTTTTGGCGCTGATTTTGCTGTGATGCTGCTTGCTGTTGTATGGCTGTTGTGCCTGCTGCGTTTGGCTTTGGTTTGTGCCCGTTGTTGCGACCTATATGATGTCAGCAATATTCTGTCCGCTTGCTACGTGAGCACGTGGATTCCCCGCAGCTATTGCCTGAGGTGATGCTGCCGAAACAACCTGTATAGTTTGCCTCTGGTTCGGCTGTGATGCTACTGAAACAGGTATCACGCGTCCAACCTTCTTGTCCGTACGAACACCCGACAATCTTCTCAGCACTTAGTGGAAAATTTCCAACCCAATATAGGTATTGGGAAAATGCCCAACAGCACCCAACACTAGGCTTACTAAGCGATCTGCACGACAAAGTGTAGGATCACTTTTGGTGCCAACTCCTCTCAGGCCTCCAGGAACTGCATAGTGCAACTCGTTCTGTGCGGTGTGTAGCGCAAACAATCTGTTGACCAACTTTTGGAACGCCAGAAAGAATTTTTTTTATCAGCTACACCACTTTTTTAGTTGTTGAACTCAACAGCGTGTTGCAGCCAACACCCTTAGCCGACCAAGAAACAAAAGAAAAAAGACTAGCATAATATTTTTTCTTCACCGGCTGCTCTGCTGCAGCATCGTTTTTCGTTCATTTTTCTCTTCTTTCATCTGACAGGCGACCAGGGCTGGTGCAGGCATGCGAAAAGGTGCGATCACACTGCGTAACATGGCGTTCACACGTGAATACACGTAGTTACGCGTAATTATTTTCTCATTATGCCTGTGTTAGGAGCTTATTCGTTCGTTAAATCCTCGTCAAGATGGAGTTTGGTGCACAACTTCAGACAAGATCCGATAGGCCTTTTGTTAGAACGACCATTTTTATTGGCTGATGCCGGCTCAAGCACGTGCTGGCCATTTTGGATTTTCTGTACATGTCGAACCTGTACAGGGAGGAAATTAAGATTTTTCAACTGCGTACCGCTGCGCGTATCCACAGGTAGATGGCGCTAGTAAAAAAAATATAAATATGTATATAAAAAAATAATTGAAGTGACATCAAGAAAATGGCCGTTGTGTCGTGTCAGTTCCCTGATCAAATTTGAATTCAAATTCGAATTCAATTTTGTGCACGGAAGCAAGACTTCACTTCCGACGATCTGTTACGAAAGCAACAATAACTTTATCCGGTTGGACCAGAAACAAACGTTGGCCGCCATACTCGACTTTTGAATTTGAATTCAAACTCGCCGTTGAACATGGAGGTCACCATCTATATCCATTTGTAACTGTCACAAGAAAAAAAAATTTCACACAATGTCCTGGGAGGTGTTCAGAAGACACAATATCTGTCCAACTTAGCAAATTGAGCTTTCAATAAATTGGAAAGTGCCTTGGGAGGTGTTCTGACATTTTGACACAAGCCGTCCCTCACAAAACTGATACTTGTCCAAGCCTGCTGCAGAAAAGTGTCAGAACAGGACAATGGGAAGCGCCTACTGCCACAGGTCTTTGACATGGTACGTACCCAAATCCTTGCCTGCGCAATCCTCAAGAACATAATACGAGTAACCAATCTTTTTCTTAATTATTGCGGGTAAGCCTACGGGCGCGAGTTTAGCATTGAAGTTTTTCGCGGCATCGCTTAGTGCAAAATTTCGCCGTATCCCCTCTTCACCTACTTTAAACGTTCGTGGCCGAGTACGCAGATCGTAACTTTTTTATTCTTATTATAAGCCTCTAGCCTTCTAGACAGAATGTTCTCGCGGAAGACTGGAATTTGCGTCAGTAAGAAGATCTAAGCTCCGGAGCAATTTGTACTCGTCACCATGAGTTACCATATTCTGGCCGAACACAACGTGATAGGGAGAGTTACCAATCGATTCATGGATACTGTACAATAACTGTACAACAACAACAACATAGGCGAAACAAATTGCAGCTACAGCACAGGGCAACGCACGCTTGTTGACCTACTTTTATTTATTATTAAGTTTGTTGTTTTCATTTTATATATTGTGAATTTTGCATTTTTTTTAATTGCTTATATTATTAATACCAAATAAGCAATATTTATCATGAATTTAGGTTTTGTCATTTATTGAAGTTAATGTTAAGTAATCAATATTTAATTTGTTTAACTAAGCAATATGTTTTATATTTAAGCAGGTACATACAAGGAAATAATAAAGTTAGTTATTTATTTTACACTAATCATCAAGTGTCTTTTTAACTCTCTACATAAACAATCCAGGTTCAAGTGCCTGTGTTTGTTAAGTGTTCAATCCAGAGCAATCCAAGTGCTTGTGTTTGCGCCACTGAAACGAAACATTTTGGTGACCCCGACGTGATCGGAAGGATAACTGGTTCAAGTGCCAAGTATCTATCAATCCATTGATCACTAATCACACAGGCGTGATAATTGATTTTGATTTTGGTGACCCCGAATATTAAGGATACGTTATCCTTCGACACCTTCAACAAGAAGGAGACGCCACATCGATCAACACCTTGAAGGGTGCCACAAGGACACGCCACAGCGACCGCCGCAATCAAAGGTGCCACAAGGACACGTCACATCGATCGCCGCAATCAAGGGTGCCACAAGGACACACCACATCGATCGCCGCAATCAAGAGTGCCACAAAGACACGCCACAGCGACCGCCGCATTCAAGGGCGCCACAAGGACACGCCACAGCGACCGCCGCAATCAAAAGTGCCACAAGGACACGCCACAGCGATCGTCGCAATCAAAAGTACGACTAAAGTGCCACAAGAGACACACTACAGCAAAAAATGGCAACATTCAACGCGTTATTGGAATTACAAATCAAGACTGTCGAGAAAATACAGCGGATTGTAACAAATTTCAAAAAGGATTCGGTTGGAAGAAAGTCGAATGCCGCATATTACAAAGAGCGGTTGCGTCAGCTCAACTCAAAACGAGACGGCGAGTTGAGATGCAAAATCGACCAGCCAATGAATCATGAGTATTTCACAGATCACCATGATAAAATACGTAAAATAGCTGAAGACCACATCGAGCTATTCAACACGGAAATCATACGATTTCAATCACAAGAGACATCAGGACTAAATACTGGTGCCAACAAATCTGGACCAAATCATGGGGCTAGTACAAAATCAGAGCAACAACAACATGATACGACAACTACTCAACATCAAGGCCTAATTCGAAAGATTGCAGCACGCATGACAGCTTTACGGCGATTGCTCAATTCACTACCAGCTGCACAAGAAGAGGAGACATCTCAATTCTACAAGGTCAATATCAGCACCATAAATAAATTATGGAATCAACTTGAAGGCCTTGAGGATGAAGCATTGGAAAAACTGGAAGACCAAGCACCATTAGGTTTCGATCAAACTGAATTCAATGAAAAATTAAAACGGTTAAAATAAAAATTTTGTTTTTATTCCTATTTCTTCTCCAGTTCCAATTTTCATATATGTTGTAATTACACATTTACGCGCATATCTTTAAAACGGTAACTCTTTCGGTAAAGATGTTAAGGACAGTTTTGAAGAAAATTGTTGGATCTATATTTTTCATCTGAATGATTTTACGCTAGGGCTTACATTAACGAAGTTACCACCGTTGGTAATCTTTGAATCCGAATATCTTTGGATGCACACATGTAATTGTTGTGATCTTTTCACAGGTGGGTTATTTTATTGTACTTAAGGTGTATGAAAAAAAATTCAGCAAAATCTGATTGTTTTTGAAGACAAATACATAGTAACTGAACTATTGAACATTTAATTTTTTTTTTAAAAAAGCCCTGTTTTCGAAGAAAATATTAAACCCCTTACGTAACTTTTTGAGCAAAAAATGGTCTCAAAATGTAAATAATCATCCATTGCAAATATTTAGATGCAGTTACTACATATAATTTAGTGGCGACCGTGGCGTAGTTGGTTAAAGTGCGTGGCCGCTATGTCAAAGAGCTTTGGAGACCCAGGTTCGAACCCCAGCAGCGACAGAAAATTATTTGAATTAAAATAATTTTTCTGTACGGTTGCCACCTCTCTGCAGACAATGGCAAACCTCAGAGAGTAATCCAATGCCATGTAAAGCTTCTTGAGAATAAGAACATTACGTTCATCGCCGTTCGGAGTCGGCGTTCAGCATGTAGGTCCCTTTCTCGGTCAATTGTGTACAAACTTAATAACACGCACAACACAATTGATCATAAGAAGCTAGGTCAAAGTCCTTTCAAGAGCTGAAATGGCCAGTAATTTATTTTTTATTTTTTATTACTACATAGAATTTGAATTTAGTTTAAGAGCTATAAGTGACTTAAAGGTGAAGTTTCACCTTGAATTTCTCTCTTATTTGACCTAATCCGATAAAACTGAGTATGAGGGCATAATATATAGACCATCCACTATTATAAACCACTGAGATATTTGAAGTTTTTTTTTCGTGTCGCACTGTGTTATCAACTTCAGGAAGATATCATCCTGCACAGACTACACTACCATTGCCAAAGGTGATAATTCCGAATTTCAACGGAGATTACCTAAAATGGCAGGAGTTATACAATATTTTTAATGAAATGATAGACAAAGAACCATTACCACTAGTCTAAAAAATGTGGTATCTAAAATCAAATGTTTCGGGAGAAGCCGCAAAGCTCAACAGTCATTTGTCACTGACTGAAGAAAACTACAATGCAGCCTGGACGCTGTTGCAAGATCGATATAACAACAAACGAATCCAGCTTGGAGCCTTGGTCCAAAAATTACTAGAGCAACCTCTCGGTACATCAACAGCTGGTTCGGTAAAAAATCTACATGACACAACAAGAGAATGTTTGTTAGCTTTAAACAATCTCGGAGTGGAAACAACTTCCTGGGACCCACTCCTGTTGCACATACTGATAAAAAAATTAGATAGAGCAATGCACATTAGATTCGAGCAATCATTAGCAAGACCAAAGGAGCTATTGAAAATCAATGAATTTTTAGGACTACAATTCCAATCAATGGAGTCGATCGGTTCCAAAGATAAATCGTCATATACAAAGGCAACGACTAGATCATTCACTACAGTTGCGAATAGACAAAGGAATATAAATACTTGCAGATTATGCAACATTTTTGCAATTATCTACACCAGAGAGACTGAATTGGGTGCAAAAAAATAAACTTTGTGTCTACTGTTTCAAGCTAGATCATACAGCAAAGAACTGCCCATCACGAACCTGCACTAAGTGTGACAAGAAACACAATTCACTGGTGCATCTAGAAGGAAGAAGCGATGTCTCAAATGCAACAAAGGCAACTGATTCAAGAATAGCAGTCACATCAGCTGCAGTCAACACGATACCAGCACGTAAAGGTTATGTCTTACTAGCAACAGCGAAACAGCGAAAATAAAAATAGCTGCGGCTAATGGAAGATCAGGTGAACTTAGAGCAATTTTAGACTCTGGTTCACAAATAAACATTATCTCTGAGCGACTCATCAGAAGGTTGTCCATCATTCCAAACGACGCATCACTCTGCATTGAGGGCATCGGAAAAGCAAAAAGCAGAGCCACACAACGGGTCAATGTCATGCTGCAATCTTTGGACAACAATTTTTCAACTCATTTGGAGGCATTCGTACTTCCAAACATCATTCCTTGTAAACAATAATCTTGATATTTCTAAATGGCCAATTCCTACCAACATTCAACTGGCGGATCCAGAATTTCATCAACCAGGAAAAATTGATATTCTGCTTGGTGCCGAGTTCTATTTCAAGCTAATATCCTCAGGACTTGACCTCCCAGTCCTACAAAATACAGTTCTTGGTTGGATCGTTAGTGGAAAGATTGGTAACAACTCTGAAGCATCGGACACATTGACTTGTGCTGTTGGTGGTCAAGATACCAGTTATATAAATTTCTCATTGGAGGAAATGGTGGAGCAGCTGTGGAAAATGGATGAAGTAGAATCAAATAAAAAGGGCTTATCCCCGGCGGAGCAGCCATGCGAGGCACACTTTACTCAAAATGTTCGCATCAATGAAGAAAATCGTTTTGTCGTTAGACTACCGTTTCTTCAAACTACATCAGCCTTGGGAGAATCGAAGGAAATGGCTTACAACAGATTCTTTAGCCTAAAACGTCGACTTCTCAAAAATGATATGGTTCGAAAACAGTATGTCCAATTCATGGAAGAGTACAAGCGATTGGGGCATATGAAGGAAGTTAATCTTGATTCTGTACTGACGCCTAATTATTTCATTCCTCATCATTGTGTACTAAAGCCAGACAGCACAACAACCAAACTACGAGTGGTATTTGACGCATCAGCCAAAACTACGTCTGGCTACTCCTTAAATGATTTAATGTTCACAGGTCCAACAGTCCAAAGTGAATTATTCCCCATACTTCTTCGCTTTCGTTGGTCACGATTTGTTTTAACTACGGACATTGAAAAAATGAATAGAAAAATTTTAATACATCCAGAAGATCAGCAATACCAAATCATTATGTGGAGAGCTCATCCAACGACACCTGTAAGCTACTACCAACTCAACACGGTTACCTATGGGACTCGAGCAGCACCATATCTTGCCACAAAATGCTTGCAACGCATCGCAAACGAAAATATTAATAGTTTTCCACTAGGATCTCAGATTTTGCAAAACAATTTCTACGTTGATGATGGGCTCGGTGGATCAAACAGTTTGATAACAGCTATCGAAGCTCAACAGCAGCTCATACACATCTTGAAAAAGCATTGTTTCAATTTGCGCAAATGGTGTGAAAATCATCCAGCGCTCCTTCAGAACATTCTTCAAGATGACCAGGAAGTAAAATTAGATTTCAACAATACTAACAACGATTCAATTAACACACTTGGATTATTATGGCTACCAAAAACTGACCAATTTTGTGTTAAAGTAAGACTGGATCCAGTAAAGGTTGTCACAAAACGAGCGATCACATCTGATTTAGCTAGGCTGTTTGACCCATTGGGAATCGTTGCTCCAGTGATAGTAACTGCGAAGATGTTTGTTCAGGAACTGTGGCAATTAAAAATTAATTGGGATGATGCCTTACCAGCTGAATTACATACAAAATGGATAAAGTTTCGCAGTGGCTTGAGTGATTTAGACGATATGAAATTTTCACGTCACATTTTTAAAGGAGACATTCCAAGGACAATCCAAATTCACGCATTTTCGGATGCATCAGAGAAGGCGTTTGGCGCTGCAGTGTATATTCGTTCAGAATTTAGGGATGGGAGAATAAAAGTGAAGCTTTTGTGTTCTAAATCACGAGTAGCACCACTTAAAATACAAACACTGCCTAGACTCGAACTATGTGCTGCAGTGCTAACTACTTAACTGGTAAACCGAGTAAAGAACGACCTTAATCTCAAGGAACATCAAACATTTCTCTGGACAGACTCAGAGATTGTTCTCTCATGGATTAATGCGCAGTCATCATCTTTCCAAACATTTGTGGCAAATAGAGTTGCAACAATTCAAAATTTAACATTGATGGAACAATGGCTAAGCATCAAATGCAAAAACAATGGAACGATGCTAAGCATCAAATGCTGTTGCCATATAACGATCCTATAACAAAACTAATTTTGCTTATGTTACATAACGATAATATGCACTGCGGTCCACAGACCTTGCAAGCATTATCTAGGCCGCGATTTTGGATAATCAAAGGAAAATGTCGTACAAGGTTGTGTTCGCTGTTCCAGAGCAAAGCCAAGACTTTTTCAACATATTATAGGCAATCTTCCAGCATCCAGAATAACTCAAGCACGACCATTTCTTAAAACTGGAGTAGACTTTTGTGGACCCTTCCGGATACATTACAAAATTCATGGTAAGAAACAGCATAAAGCATATATTGCCATATTCTGCTGTTTCGCTACAAAAGCTGTGCATCTAGAGTTAGTCAATGATTTGACAACCGAAGCCTTTATAGGATCACTAAAGCGTTTTACATTTCGACGTGGGCGCTGCGATACATTATACTGCGATAATGCCACCAATTTTGTCGGAGCCAAAAATAAATTGCAGGAATTAAACGACGCCATATTTGTAAATATTTCTCAGAAGAAGATCACCAAAACATGCAACGACCATGGAATCGACTTCAAGTTCATCCCTCCTCGGGCCCCACACTTTGACGGACTATGGGAGGCGGCCGTGAAATCAGCAAAAAATTTATTACTGCGAAGCGGGTCAACCGAATCCCTTACATACGAAGAGCTTGAAACTGTGATCATTGAGATTGAAGCCATCTTAAATTCTCGACCAATAACACAAATGTCCACAGATCCAAATGATTTGACTGCTATGACACCAGGACATTTCTTGATTGGTGAACCACTAACTGCACAAGTCGATAGAAGATCACCACAGTCCGAAATATCATTGGCAGCAAAATAGAAGCTAGTATCGCAGGTTAAACATGAATTCTGAAGAAGATGGAATCTCGAATACCTCAACCAATTACAAGAAAAACGAAAATGGAAGAATCATTCACAAAAAGTTCGAGAGAATGAATTCGTTATTATCAAGGAAGACAATGTTCCTGTCATGCAGTGGCCTCTTGGCCGAATAGTAGAGGTACATACTGGACCTGATGGAGCAGTGCGTGTTGTTGACGTAAAAACAGCAACAGGAATATGGAAACGAGCAATCCACCGACTAGCACCACTTCCTGTAGAGTCTGACCCAACATCTGAGCCAACATCGCCATCTCAACAGAATCATGAAGAAGGAGAAGAAGAAGAAAGGAGTGAAATTCCGACTAAACGAAAGAAATTCTCCAACAATTCACTGATCACAACTCTTGTAGTTTCGTTACTGCTACTACCAATGATACTAGCAAATCCTGTCGACATTAAAAAATTTGAAAATGGTCCTGGAATCTATTTTGAAGATGTTGGTGCAGCACATTTGGTGACTGCCGAATGGAAAATTGTTGCATACTATGACCTTACTCCCTTCTGGGTTGAACTCGAAGCTTTCACTAATAGAACATTAGCCTATCAACAGCTATGCAACCAAGCTATGCAACGCCAAGGTTCAGGCTGCACTGCACTTGCCAACCATTTCCTGCACACAAGAAAGGAATTACAATTGGACAGCGACTTGTTAATAAGGCGACGCAAGACTAGAGATGCTTTAGACATTGTCGGAAACATAGCCAATACACTGTTTGGTGTTCTTGATTCTGATTATGCCAAGGAAATGTCAAAAACAATTAGCCAACTACAGAATAACGAAGAGCAGATGGTCAACATTCTTAAGAAGCACACCTCCATTATTGATTCGACAATTAATATAATAAAGCAAAACGAAGTCAGCACAAACACAAGAGTAAATATGATACAGGAGGAACTAGCTACACTTGAAAATGCAATCAACAAGGAAACTGAGACACAACGAAGATGCCAAGTTCTTATGTCATTAGGACTACAGTTGTTTCTCATAGCTACAAACTTACAACAGATCCAAACTGCCATTCTAAATGTCCTCACCGCTACCCATCACGGCAAAATAAGCCCATTGCTATTATCTCCTCAACAACTAAGCGATGAGATAATCAACATAAAAAACAACTTGCCACCATCAAAACAGTTGCCAATCTTAAAAGATGACCTGTTGCATTTTTACAAATTAATGACATCAGAAGGAGTAATAGCAAATAATCATGTTATATTTGTGATAAAATTCCCACTTATGGATCAGGAACGTTTCAACATTTTTCGAGTTATACCAATTCCTACCACAATCAACAATACTTTGAGAGCAACGTCATAACCATTCAAGGACATTTTGTCATCAAAAGCACCATTCATTCATCTTACGCAAAACATGGCAATCTAACAGCAGTCGCGTTTCCCAGCGAAATAAGGAAGATCTTCAACTCTTCTTCCGATTCTACAGCAAAAACCCTGGAACAACTTACAGCTCTACAAAATGTCTTGAAGTCAGGAAAGAGTGTAGAGCTTCCAGAACTGTCGCTGTCTACCAACATTCATCATTACGCAATCAGGTATACAGCCCTTATTATATCAATTATAATAACAAGCTGTATTATCTGGCAAATAAAAACTGGTGCGTTTAAAAAGAAACAACCCATCATCATAAAGCCAATACCAAGGCCAAGACGACACCTGTACGAATCTGCATAGTTGAATGCGAGCATTCAATGCGCGGGAGAATGTACAATAACTGTACAATAACAACAACATAGGCAAAACAAATTGCAGCTAAAGCACAGGGCAACGCACGCTTGTTGACCTACTTTTATTTATTATTAAGTTTGTTGTTTTGTTTGCTTGTGCTTGCGCCACTGGAACGAAACAGATACTCAGTATTAGAGGGCTGTTTAAGCTGCTTACATATTGGTCCCAGCCACTTTGGTCTGTGCGAAGATACGAGCGCAGTGCTTCATTAATGCTTCGATTAACTCTTTCGGACGCGTTTGATTAGGGTGAATACACGGCCGTGCTCGTGTTGCGTATCCCATATTTTTTTAGAAACGATTCGAATTTTTTACATTTGAACTGACTGCCATTGTCTGATACCATGATTTCGGGAACCCCGAAACAATCAAATATCTGTTCTTTCAAGTACTCCATAATATTCTTCGACGAGAATTTTCTGAGAGGTTTTAAAAACGAAAATTTAGAAAAATTATCTATTACAATCAACAGTCCAATGGTGCCTTTCTTGCTACGCGGAAACGGTCCAATCAAGTCGACGTACAATCTTTGGAATGGTCGCTCACTCTCGGCCATTTGTCCCATGGGAGGCCGAAGAGTTTGAGTGGGTGCTTTGGAAGTTCTGCACAGGCTACAAGCACCTATATAGCTGCGCACCTGGCTTACCATACTGGGCCAGTAAAAATATCGGCGAATTCGCCCGAGAGTTTTTGCGATCCCACCATGAGCAGCAGAAGGCACATCATGAGCAGCGTGTAAGACTTCCGTTCGCAACTCGCTTGGAATGAACAACTTCCAACCTTCAGTGTCACCTGGTTCGAAGTTGGTGCGATAATAAAGATATTTAACGATTATTTTATAATCGGGCATGTCAGAGCTCGAAAACCTCTCTTTAAGTTGGGTGTACTCTACCGAATTAAAAGCAGGTGAATTTAAAACTATTACCGGAAGAATTTCGATCTTAACGCTTTTTACAATGTCACTATCTTCGAATGCTTGCGATAGAGCATCCGCAACCACGTTTTCACTACCTTTTCGATGTTCAATCTTAAAATTAAACCCTTGCAGCTTTAAAGCCCACCTTGCAAGCTTGCCACTCAAATCCTTTAGCCTCATCAACCACCTTAAACTAGCATGATCTGTTACGACCCGAAATTCATGTCCTTCGATATATGGCCGAAACTTTTTGGTATTCAGTACCACCGCTAGGCACTCCAGTTCGGTAACGGAGTAGTTTCTTTGCACATTATTTAATTTTTGAGACATGAAAGCAATCGGCCTTTCGTCTCCATTTTCATCGACTTGCGCAAGAAGTCCACCGACTCCGAACCAACTGGCATCACATTGGACAATGAACTCCTTGTCATAATTAGGATGAACCAGAAAAGGGGCCGAAGACAATTTCGATTTGAGCAACTCGAAAGCATTTTGAGCGGAATCATTCCACGCAAAGCTTTTCTTTTTCGACAACAATTCAGTTAGAGCAAAAGTAGTGGATGAATAATCATCAACGAATCGTCGGTACTACCCTGCCATCCCCAAGAATTGACGGAGCTGACGGATCGATTTTAGGACCGGGTATTCTGCGATTGCCACGATCTTATCGGTGTCAACCTTTAGACTCCCATTCCCCACCACAAATCGCAAGTATTTCACCTCCCTTGTACCGAATTGACTTTTCTTGATATTAATGGTTAATCCTGCTTGACGTAACCTGGTAGCCACCTCCATCAAGTGGATAATATGTTCGTCCAAAGATTGAGACACGACCAACAGATCGTCTGAGTAGACGAATTCATGGCTTTTAACCTGATACGGGATCACTTTGTCCATGAGTCGGGACATCGACTGTGGAGCATTACATAAGCCAAATGGCATGCAAGTAAATTGGTATAAGGACCGGTTCGGCACCGTGAAGGCAGTTTTCTGGCGTGAAGCTTGGTCCAATTGTATTTGCCAGAAGGCATCTTTCAGATCAATTTTCGAAATAATGTGTACAGGCGGCAATCGAGAAATGATACCATCAATATTCGGAATAGGGTACGCGTCTTTGATGGTAACATCGTTTAATTTTCGGGAGTCTAAGCAGAAACGAACCTTTCCGGGTTTAACAATTACAACAGCTGGAGAAGACCAAGAAGAGTTCTCCGCCTCTTCAATGACACCTAATTGTCGCATGCGATCAATCTCTTGGCACAATAGTTTTTCTCTGGCCGGCGATATTGGGTAATATGATTGGAACCGCAGCTCCCGTGTCGATCGAATGCTCGATCCAGGTAGTCATACCAAGTCCTTCCTTTTCGAAGGATGGAAAAGTCAAGATGACCGCCTCCAATCGTTGTTTCTGTGTCGGGGTGAGACTGACCAGGTTTGAATCGTCGGAAAATTGAACTTCCACAATTTTGTTATCGAATGACAATTTAATGCCGAAACCATTCCAAAAATCAAAACCGCAAATAATATTTTGCTGCAAAGATGGAACTAGTAAAAATTCAAAATTTTTGGTTTTATCTTCATACGTTATGGAAAGAACAATTGAACCCACGACCTGTTGATTTTGACCGTCCGCCGTTTTGACGCTGCTGACCAGCTTAATAAACTTATGTGTTGAAATCAAAATTTTTGCTAGGTCACTATCGATGCAACTTTTATTGCCCTACTATCGAGCAGAGCTAAATAGTGGGTATTCAAAATTTTAAGATTGGTATAAGGACGAATATCTGAAGGCTTGAAGGATATTGACGAGATAATTATATTGCGCAGAGACTTTATTCGTTTCCAATAATGGAACATCCGTAAGGACGAACGAGTGTTTGGTGGAGTTGGTTCGCTAAAAATTCTATTTCGAGCCTCGAGGTGCTCTTGGAGACGCACATGATAAGGACGAGAACGAGTTGGCTGTGTGAGATTTGCTGATGCCGGAGAGCTATTTTTCAGAATACGAATAGGTTTTAATTCTGAGGTCGAAATTGCGGACGCCCGCCGTTCTGCTGACGAACATCCAACATCAAGTTTTCCGCTCGGAGATTGCACTTTGGACAAGTTGGTTTATAAACGTCCACTGTTCCACATCCGTAGCAAAAGACTCTCCGTGGTTTAAGGCAAAGTTGGTATCCATGTCCCAGTTTGTCACAATTCCAACACTTCAGCACATTACTGACTGCGTTGATCTCAACGTCAAGTTCCGGTTCAATTGAATTTTCTACAGTTTCCTCACCAAGAGTTTGAGGTTCAAGCGAAAGTTCCGCTATTTGTCTCCATGTAGGAATGGGTTTTGAAAAGGAATGGCTAACAATGTTTTTGAAAAATTTTTCATGCTTTCGAACTTCAAGACGCACCTCAGCAATATTTCTGAAATTTAAATGCAACAGCTCAAGTCTTAAGTCCAGTTTCAGGTTCCTCACTACCATTTCCACTAGCTCGGAGTCCAACAATGGTTCTCTAAGTCTATCCGCCAGGCTCATGATAGCTTCCAAGAAGTCATCAAATGGCTTAGAAGATTTTTGTTTTCTTCGGCAAATATCGTCCTTCATCTCAAAATCGGTACTGTCGTCTTTGAACTGTCTACGTAGCCCTCGACACAACTCGGACCATTCTATGGTGTCTTCAAGGCGGTGATGCCGCCAAAACCACGTTTGGGTTTTCCCTCAAACAAGGAATATACATGTCGACACAAAAGCTCAAAATTTCTATTTAGGTGGTTGGTGGTATTTATTCGATATATGAATTCATCGACAGTAAGGCTGTCGGAAGACCCAGTAAATTTTATGTGCCAATGATGGATTGTGTTGGAGACGCGTTCAGCGTTGGCCGAAAAAGCCTCATGGCTTGGAAGATTTTGTCTTGGCCGAGTTCTAGAAGTAATTAACTCTTGCCTAGCTGGTAGGTCTAGGAGATTTTCTCTCGATCGCGTATTTTGGGGTCGATGCCCGCCGAGGTTCAGGTTTAGATTCTGAAAAAGATTTTGAAGTTCACCAGCAGCAGAAATGGTGGCAGCAACCTCCTGACGAAAGGCGTTCATGGAATCAGTCACAATTTCTCGCATCCTAATCTCGGACAGCTGGCTTTTCGTCGACTTTGGCCGTCTTGGACTAGGACTATTACCAGATCGAACCGCGGTTGGTTGAGGCGTCCCTGTCTTTGCACCTGGTTGAGCGCGCACCCCACCTCTAGGTTGCGAACGCCCCCGTGAGGCGCTACCTCTAGCCTTATTCGTGGCTCTCTGTGAGCGAGTTGTGGCCATGCTCGTGGAAGACGTGGAGTTTTCCAAAAGCGACGTAAGTTCCGAGAATGCACACGGTTTGCCTGCAGACCGGGCAAGTTGGATTATTTTCCAACCAAGTACAAATGCAATGACGATGGAACCGATGGTTGCATTTCGTAGTTACTTTATCTTCCACACTTTTCAGCACCTCGCTACAGACTGCACAAAAGGTGTTGTCTAAGGCTTCCGCCCCAAAAGGATTAGGAGAACCCAATGGGCTTTTTGGTACCATCATGGTGATTAAAAAATTTTTTTGATTTTTCAGTCGATACATATCAATGGTTATAAGTCTATTTATAGAGGAAACGATATTATAGGTCGTTTTGTATAAGTAGTCGTAAAAATAAATAAAGATATATGAATAAAGAAATATAATAAATTTTTATAAAGTTGAAGATAAGGAATTTATTTATTTCATCTACCGGACTTTGCCCTTACAGATTACAAGTTATTTTGTAACATAACTAAATAATAAACTAAATAAAATTAATAAACGTAATTATAAACAATTTTGATTTAATCAGATCATCTGTACATAGGCTGTGTGCGAATTAGACTAAAATTTAGGAAATGACTTTTCCATTCAATGGAAATTTTCAGCCCTGCAAACATTTAGCAAAAAAGCTGACCTAACTGTGCGAAATAACATTTGACAACTAAATTTAAGAACCTATTGTAGCACCTATTGCTATCTCTTTTCTTCACATTGGCGAGCATGCAATAATACATAAAAGCTCAACGCTGCCAGATGATCGACTGCATAACGTAGGTTTTTTTGTGGCAATTAAGAGCTTATGTTTTCTTAATTCGGATGAAATCTACAAAGAAAATATTGTTAAACAAGCAATATATAAAATTTTAATTAAAAAAACCTGTAATAATTGATTCGTCAATTTGGATGCTTTTTTCCCTTTTGTTCAATTCAAAATTCCCACTTAGTTTCCCAAAAAGATCAGACACAAAAATATGGTAACTTTCAATTTAGTCATGAAAAGTCTACTCGAAAATTTACTAAATTTTAGACAAGCACTGCATTACCGACAAATTTCCAATAATTTAGAAAAGTCTAAATTAGAAATTTAGATCAATTCGCACACGGCCATAATTTCAAATATTCAGGTTTACTCCATATGGATTTTTTGTATAATATTGCAATGAATTACTTTAGTCTGCATTAAGAATACCAAGAAACAATTATTACACTCTATTAATAACCTCCTTCAACTGCTTCTTGAACATATATCTATTCACCCTAAAGTCAAATATATTAGCGACCGAGTTGCATTCCGATAGGCATCTAGTCAATGGTTCATTAAGGCCATAATTGGTTCTGTGTTGAGGTATATAAAACAATTGCGTTTCTCTGCGGAAACGAGCAGGGTAACTCATTCACATGCGTAACTCACATTACGAGTACGGCGTAGCGCATATACCACGTGAACCGCTTTTGGATTTTTTCAGTACTGTTGATTGAGTTTTTGTAAGCCGGGTCCCAGATTATGCTACCATATTCTAGAGTTGACCTAACTAAGCTTGAAAAGATAGTTTTAGCTGTGAATGGGTCTGAAAACTCTCTAGAGTTACGTTTAAGAAAACCTAGACTGGAATTTGCCTTGGCTATGACGTACTCGTACTGCGCCTCAAAACTAAACTTTGAGTCAAAGTATATTCCTAAGTCTTTAATTTGGTCTTTTCTTAAAAATGTTTCGCCATCAAGCATATAATTATATTTGATAGGGGTGATTTTGCGGGAAAACGTCAAGACATAACATTTTGAAAAATTAAGCTTCAAACAGTTTATTCTACACCATTCTATTAGAGAATTAATGTCTTTTTGTAAGTTGTCACAATGATCCTCATTTTCAATGCTGTAGAAAATTTTTAAGTCATCGGCGTAGAGTAGGCTCTCGCAGAATTGAAAGATTTGAGGAAAATCATTAATAAATAGAATGAATAACAGAGGACCCAAATGACTCCCTTGAGGTACACCAGACTTGGCATCTATAATTCTTGATATTTTATCGTCGACCTTAACCACTAACTTTCTACCTTTTAAATACGACTCAATCCACCTTAACAACCGCGAGTGAACTCCCATTTTTTCAAGCTTGAATAATAAAATTGCATGTTGTAGGCTATCAAAGACTTTGGATAGATCGGTATATAATACGTCTACCTGTGAGCCCATCTCTATTAGATTGATACAGAGATTCGAAAATATCGCTAAGTTAGTATTCGTAGATCGACCAGGGAAAAAACCGAGCTGTCGGGTCGAGATAATGTTTTGTACTTGGCTAAACAACATTTTGTTAACAATTTTATCAAAAACTTTAGGAATGACGGAAAGTTGGGTCTATAATTTTCTACAAGATGTTTATGCTCGGATTTGTAAATTGGTGAAATGAATGCTGTTTTCCAATCATCAAGAAAAACCCCCTCTAAAAGTGACCTGTTGAAAATCTTGCTTATGGCGTAGTGAAGTGAATTAGAACATTTTTTGAGAAAAATTGGTGGAAGCATATCGTAGCCTGCACTTTTACTGCAGTCAAGGTCAGCGAGAGACAAGAGTACATCTTCGGCTTGAATTAGAGGTAGGTCAATGTTGTCTAACTGTCTTATATTTGAAAAATTTACCAATTGATAAATAAGATAAAGAATTATTATTAAATATAAATAGTTTAAATTCTAGGGGAAGATATAAAGATATAACATGTAGTTATATTAATTGATTTTCGCTAGGATAAGTTAATGATAACGATCGACAAGGAATTTTCTTTGAGGTATGAAATGGTAATGTGTACGGTGTTTGTGTTCAGCGTTTGGTTTTGGGTGAAACACCGAAAACTTCACAACTGAATGTGCTTGCTGTGTTCAGCTTTTGGGTTTTTGGGTGAAACACCTTAAAACCACCGAAAATGAAATGTTTGTTTTGCTTTGGGTGAAACACCGAAAGCTTTCTGTTGAATATAGCAATTGGTACATAAACCAATTGCTAACCAAAATAAAGAGCACTAGTTCTTGATTGAATTTGTACTGTTCTTAATATTTATTGATTTCTCTATTTATACTAATTTTCCTTAAAATACAATATGTAAAAATGTTAACAAATCATTTTATATATATACAAGAAAATAAAAATAACAATAACTGATATTATACATATTAATAAAATTAATTAAAATGTTAATTTGACAATATTAAAGTTTAGTGACCGACACGGTCAGTCACCTGCTTAGTGCAATTCAAGGCTAAGCTAACGGCATGCAGTTTTCTGCTGACGGTTGTTTTTTCTGTTTTCCGTTGTCGCTTTTTTGTTGGTCGCCAAGGTTGTTGTTGTTGTTGTTGTTGTTGTAGCGACTGATGGTTTTAAGTTGCAAATATAGTTTTTTTTTTGCAGGTATAAACATTCTCCCCCGCGTTGAACGATCGTTCAACAGATACGTCTTATGAGCCGAGTTATACGTCTATGGTGAATGAGTGTTGACGCGGCCTTGGTTCAGGTGGAGTTGTGTTGGTTTCTGTCTGAAGTGGGTACATCTGGGGTGGAGTGAGAACGAAAACACCTTGGTCTGTTAGTTGTAGATGACTTGGTGTCGCCCTTTTTTGTCTCGATGTCTCTTGCTGTTTTCTCCACAAATAATGTTTACATAACATGGCGATGATGACTAACAAACTTAGTGCTAGTGCTGTATATCCAACTGCAAAACTATGGTGGCGGTGTTCTCGAAAGGCATTAGGTAGATCATTGATTTGGTGTGATTCTAATTTTTGTTGTAGCGATGTGAGTTCCTTTAGCTGCGTGGTGTATTGATCT
Organism: Pherbina coryleti; assembly: GCA_943735915.1. NCBI lineage: Eukaryota > Metazoa > Arthropoda > Insecta > Diptera > Sciomyzidae > Pherbina > Pherbina coryleti. The sequence goes on along the minus strand of OX030948.1, from coordinate 97,324,802 downwards.
TCCATTATGTTTGCATAACGAGGATGTGGTGGAATAGGTTTTTTCGCTTCAGTCAAATGACCAGCGCTGGTGTATGAAGTACTTGCTTCTGAAGAAAATAATTGATTTCCCAACAACGTCAGGTGTTTGTGTTTGATAATGCATGACGGTGCTAGCTGTAGGAATCCTGAACCTTCCAATGATATTTGTGTTACTTGGTTATCGCATATGGCCGTTACTTGTATCCGTTCAGCTAGTGTAAAAATCCACCGATTTCTTTGGTTAGTCTGAATCCATACGTGATCATCCATTTGCACAAATTCACAAAGCGATCTTGTTTCGTTGTTGAACAAATTGACTTCACATGAGCAAGTGGTTGCGCCCTTGTTGTAGATTGGCTGTGTGTTGGGGCATAAGTATGCGTCTTCTTCCAATTTGGTGCAAGACTGCAAATTTTCTGTGTTGGTTGGAAAGTATTTGTCACGATGCAGAGTGATGGCAAGTATTGGTGTTGACGGTTTTATTGCTACCATAGTATTGTTCACCCAGATAGGTATTGCTAGCAACCGATATAACTCAAATTGATCTGGCTCGGTTAGTGGGATCGTTATTCTGAATATGGCATGTCTTTTGGTAATGCTTCCTTGGACATTCATTAAATTGTATATTGATGGAAGGTTTCCGTGGTAACCTGGAATCTGCCTGGTTGGTGGTAAATGTGTCGTGATTTTTGCAATTTCGCTGTTGAGTTGTTGTGGTGATAGAAGGTGAGGGCTAATTTGTCCATGGTGAATTCTGTGCCAGTATGCAGAAATTGCGTGACCAGATCTTCACATAACGTTTTTTGCTTTAATTGCTGACACACAAGTTGCATGGCGTATGTGCCATTTGTAAATAACTCGATTTCAGTAAATAACGGTTTGAGATCATAAAAGATCACCATGTTCCATTCGCTGGCAATTATTTGACTTGTTCCAATATGTTCGAAATGAATGCCCGCAGGTGAATCAATTTTCTCAATCTTGATTGGACTACAAAGCACGATTGGTAACATCAGCAGGATCGCCAGAATTGTTATTGGGGTGTAATGTAGTGCTCTTCTTCGCCTTTTCTTGGATACTACTTCCTGATTTTCATCGACATTTTGTTGTGAATTTATTTGTCGTTCATGTTTTTTGGATCCATTTGTTAAATTGGATTCCTGGATTGACGAAATGGTTTCATTCTTGCCATTGTTGCTGGGTGGGGGCATTGTACCTTGTTCATCGTTTTCTTCTGTATTAACAGGTAAAGGAGCTAGACGATGAATTGCACGTTTGAAGATACCCTTGGCAGTTTTTACGTCAACGACTCTTACAGCTCCATCGTCTCCCTTGTAAACCTGCACGATGCGTCCCAAGGGCCAATGCATGACAGGGACATTATCTTCCTTGATGATGACCATGTCTCCAGGCTTGATGTTAGCAGTTTGTGTCTTCCATTTATGGCGTTGCTGGAGCTCGTGGAGATATTCACTGGACCATCTTTTCCAAAAATCATGCTTTAGTTGAGATACCTGCTTCCAGCGAGATAAAAGCGTTAATTTTGTTGGTTCTGCTTGATTGTCTACTGGTGTTGTAAGGGCCTCGCCTATAAGCAAATGTCCTGGAGTTAATGTTGTTAAATCAGTCGGATCATTTGACATTGGAGTTAAGGGCCTTGAGTTGAGTATTGCTTCCACCTCTACAATTACCGTCTCCAATTCTTCGTACGTCAGTGACGCCTTTGAAATGCTTCGTAGCAACAGATGTTTTGCAGATTTTACCGCCGCTTCCCACAAGCCTCCAAAATGTGCTGCCCTAGGGGGAATGAAGTGGAATTGTATTCCCTTCGTGCTGCATGTGGAGATGATTGTTTCCTGTCCATTATCGGAATAGATATTCTGAGCCAGTTCTGATAGTTGATTTTTGGCTCCTACGAAGTTTGTTGCATTGTCAGAATAAATGTTCTGACAACGTCCACGACGGCTGATAAAACGTTTTAGTGCCCCGATATAGGCCTCTGTCGACAAATCGCTTACTAATTCTAGGTGAACTGCCTTGGTGGCAAAACAGCAGAATACAGCAATATATGACTTGGTTGGTCTTTTACCTCTGATTTTGTAATGAATCCAAAGCGGCCCGCAGTAGTCAACGCCAGCATTGATAAAGGGTCTTGCGGGAGTCACACGCGCAGGTGGAAGATTACCCATGATCTGTTGGAAAAGTTGTGGTCGAGCCTTGTTGCATATTATGCACTGTTGAACAGTTGCTCTGGCTGTTGATTTTCCTTTAATCGGCCAAAACCGCTGTCTTATTACTCCCAATAATGCTTGAGATCCGCAGTGCTTGTTGTCTTCATGTACCATGATGAACAATAATTTAATCAATGGGTCCTTGTATGGGATTAATATTGGGTGTTTAGAGTCATATGGTAATGCAGAAGCCTCCAGACGTCCTCCCACTCGAACAAGACCTCTATCATCAATGAAAGGAGCTAGACTGGTGATTGAACTTGTTTTTTCCACTTCATGATGCATTCTCAAATGTTTTAGATCTTGACTAAAATTGGAAGCCTGAATTGTTCTCATAATGTAAACTAGCGTTGTGTCTAACTCATCTGAACTTGGTGATTTGTGGATTGGGCGAGATGTCCTTGGAATTCTTGTGTTTTTAACGAATCGGAAAATGTAAGCTACGGTTCTTTGCAAACGTCGAAAAGAGTTTTTGTGATTTAACCCTTCTAGAAGATTTGTAGTAGTAAATCCAACTGCTGCTGAAATTACCTTGGAACTTCTTATTTCCAATGAACATTCTTCACGTGGAGGCTGCAATGGCCATGAAGTCACAGCTCTATGCAGAAATACTGGACCGTAAAACCAGAAATTGTTGTTAACTAATTTTTCCGGTGTGAGTCCTCTAGAAATAACGTCGGCAGGGTTGTCTTCAGAGCGGACATGTCGCCACTGTTGTGGAGATGATGTTTGTTGAATTGCTGAGATTCTATTGGCTATGAACGTGTGATAATGTGAAGATTCTGCATTTATCCATCCCAGGACTGCTGTGGAGTCGGACCAAAGAAAAAAAGGAGTTTTCTTGAAGTAATCGATTTCTTGTAGTTTTTGCATTAAATCTACGGCGAGCTTAGCGGCGCAGAGCTCTAGCCGAGGCAGTGTAATTTGTTTTGTCAGAGCGACACGTGAGCGTGCACATAAAAGTCGTACTATGACTGTCTTGTGTTCGTCAATTGATCTCATATAGGCTACTGCTCCGTACGCTTGCTCTGACGCATCAGCAAATATGTGCACTTGAGGATCAGTGATTAGTTTGTGGCCAAAAATGTGACGGGGAATATTGATATTCTCCAATAGTTTAAATTCGCTTTTGAACTTGTGCCAGGTCAATTGCATGTCATGGGGCAGAACAGCATCCCAATCAAGCTTAAGCTTCCATAGTTGTTGAAGAAATATTTTTGCGGTGGCAGTTACTGGCGCAATAAAGCCAAGTGGATCGAATATGCGAGAAATGTCCGACAAGGCTGTTCGTTTTGTCAGGCTCAAATTTTCAATTTTAGTGATTTTAATTTTGAATTCGTCCATTTTAGGGCTCCATGTAAGACCCATTGTTTTGACGCTTTCGTTTCCTGAGTTGTCGAAGCAAAGCTTAACTTCTTGGTCTGCAGCCGGAATGTTTTGAAGTAATTTCGGATGATTTGCGCACCATTTTCGGAGGTTGAATCCTGTTGAGCCCAGCATCTGCCAGAGTTGATGTTGAAGTTCGATGGTGGTACTAAGTTTATCTGATCCACATAGCACGTCATCGACATAAAAATTGCATTTTATGGCCTCTGCAGCCAATGGAAAGGTGTTTGCTTGCCCTTCAGCTAATGCTTGCAGCGAGCGAATGGCTAGGTAGGGAGCAGAAGTTGTACCGTAGGTTACTGTGGTAAGTCGAAAACATTTCATGGGCTGGGACGGATCCTCTCTCCACCAAATCAGTTGGTATTTCTGGTCGTCTTTGTTGATCCGTATCTGTCTGTACATTTTTTCGATATCTGCCGTAAATACGAAACGATGAATACGAAATCGCAGGAGAATCGAGAACACGTCGTCCTGGATGGTAGGACCAGTAGCTAACAGATCGTTTAGTGAAACATTGGAAGATGTTTTAGCCGAGGCGTCAAAAACTACTCTTAACTTTGTTGTCGAACTGTCTGGTTTAATAACTGCATGATGAGGAAGAAAATAATGTGGTCCTTTGATTTCAGTTGGCGATATTTCTTCCATGTGACCGAGCTTCTCATATTCGCGCATAAAGGAAACGTATTGCGTTTTGTATTCTGGATTTTTGTTCATTTTTCGTTCAATAGCTTTGAATCTCTGCAAGGCTATATCTCTTGATTCTCCGAGATGGCTAGGGTCACTTTGAAAAGGTAGTCTGACTATAAATCGGCCGTCCTGATGTCGACGAACGTTGCTTATGAAGTGATTTTCACAACGCATCTCGGCAGCTGTGAGTTTGCTGGCCCGAGAGTCACATTCTTCTAACTTCCAAAAATTTTCCAGTGTTTTGTTTAGTGATTCATCTTCTGTACATATACCACAGGTGATAGATCTAGTGGCTGTATCTTGATTGTATTCTCCGCCTATGATCCAGCCGAAAAGCGTATTTTGCAGGATTGGTCGTCCTTCTCCAAGTGATATTTTTCCACTGCTTAGTGTTGAAAAGAATAGTCCAGCCCCGATGAGTAGGTCGATGCTTCCAGCTTCATGGAAATTGGGATCGGCCAACTGCAGGTGACGTGGTATGTTCCACTTGGATACATTGATGTCACGAGATGGTTGCTTAGATACTATTTCTGGTAGTACGTGAGCTTCAATTTGCTGCTTGAAGTTAGATGTATTTGATGAGATTTGAATGTTGACTCTTTCTGCAGTGTGATTTTGAGTTTTGCCGATGCCTTCGATTCCGATAAGGCAAGCGTTTTTCTGCAGACCAAGCATTTTTACAAGTCTTTTTGTTATGAAATTGGCTTGCGACCCATTGTCTAGAAGAGCGCGGCAAGGTATTTGTTTTCCCCAATTGTCACTTATGGTCACAGAAATAGTGCTGAGCAGTGCTTTTGTGGTGTTTGGTGAACGATCTCGAAGAACGGTTAATGAGGCTGGAATATCTTGAAGTGACTGTGTATTTGTCTTGTTGTTGTTTTGAATCGATTTCGACGCCAGGTTTTGAGATGATGAAGTAGCATTGGGCGCCTTTCCAGCTTCTTCTAAATGCAGGAGTGTATTATGTTTCCTCTGACATTTTAGACATGTACCTGACCAGCACGACTTGGCATTGTGACCATTTTTGAAGCAGTTGACACAACGTTGGGCTTTTTGTACAGCATTCAGGCGTTGCCTTGGCGTCATTTTTAGAAATTCCTGACATCTGAAAGGCATGTGATTTTGTTTTCAGATGATGCACTTTTGATCCGTAGATATTGATACGCTCAATGCTTGATATGACTTGTTGCGTACTTGATCGCTACTGTCCTTGCTTGTTCTGGCACCAAGAGCTTCTAGTGATTGAAAGCGCAGGTTTAAGAACTTTAGGAACTGGTCTAGCGTAGGCATCTCTTTTGGTTGAGACAATGATTGTTCCCATAATACGTGAGTACTTTTGCTGAGATGCTGAGTCAGGATGTACAATAAGAATGGGTCCCAATTTTCTGTTTTAACGCCTAGATTTTGGAGGCTCAGAATGCATTCCATAGTAAATAGTATCGTGGAGCAGCTTGATTGTTGCTGCGCTTTCAGCGTTGGATGTTGGTTGCGTAAGTAACCTTCTTAATGATGCATTAATCAGCATTCGTTGATTTTCATACCGTTCATTTATTACCTTCCAAGCTGCTTCGTAATTGACTGCGGATGCCGTGAAGTGCTGAATTAATCTCGCAGCATCATCTGATAAGCTTGATTTCAGGAACCACATCTTTTGGCATTGTGGAATTGATTGCTTGTCGACCAGTTCCACAAATAGATCGTGGAATTGCCTCCACTTGTGGTAGCTGCCATCGAATTTTGGCAGCTCGACCTTTGGCAGTTTTAATCCTGATTGCCTATTGATTGCTGTGGGAGAGGCTTGACTGCTTGATGGCGCCGATTCTTCAGCCATGTCCTGAAGTTGGAGGATCTGCGTAGTGATTGTTTCCTCACTTTGGGCAAAACCCTCGTAGTCGTAGTCACCAGGTTCTTCAGATAGCCATATTTTTTGGTGCAGCTCTTGGGCGGTTTTCCAGTGCATTTCTGCTGTCCTTGCCTGCATTGCGTAATAGTGTGACGTTTGGCGTGTCACACTGTAAAGCACTTGGGTCAGCACTTTGCTTGCTATACCGATTGATCGTTTTTGCTTTTCAATTAATGAACTCAGCCGACTTGCCGGACTTCTGGTGGCTGTTGTCTCGGTGTTTGCCAGGGAATTTTTGTTGCTGGCACCCTGCTGGGCTGCTGCTTGATTTTTGCCTAGTAACTCGAGTCGCTGGATTTCGTTCTGAAATATGTTCTGGTATTCAGCTGCTATTTTCTTGATCTTGTCGTAATACTCATTTGTGAAGTATTCGTGATCCAAAGAAAGATTGCTAAGACTCCGGAGCTTGAAGTCATACTGTTCGAAACGTTCCCAAGCCTTATCGAGTTTCTGGAGTCGTTCATCAAAGTATTCAATTGATTTTTTCCTCTCTGCTGAATCCTTCTTGAAGTTTATGATTAGGCGCTGGATTTCTTCACCCGTATTCTTCAGAATATCCATAAGATCACTGAACGTAGCCATGATGATGTTTCACCAAATGTTTCAAAATGTTTATGTTTATGCTCTGAGCTGGGAACGCACCGTACTTTACGAACCGTGTTTTAACGATTTAAAATTTTACGCGTTTGACTGAAGGATGTGTGTCCTTCTCGGGGTCACCAAAATGTTTGTGATCAGCGTTTGGTTTTGGGTGAAACACCGAAAACTTCACAACTGAATGTGCTTGCTGTGTTCAGCTTGTGGGTTTTTGGGTGAAACACCTAAAAACCACCGAAAATGAAATGTTTGTTTTGCTTTGGGTGAAACACCGAAAGCTTTCTGTTGAATATAGCAATTGGTACATAAACCAATTGCTAACCAAAATAAAGAGCACTAGTTCTTGATTGAATTTGTACTGTTCTTAATATTTATTGATTTCTCTATTTATACTAATTTTCCTTAAAATACAATATGTAAAAATGTTAACAAATCATTTTATATATATACAAGAAAATAAAAATAACAATAACTAATATTATACATATTAATAAAATTAATTAAAATGTTAATTTGACAATATTAAAGTTTAGTGACCGACACGGTCAGTCACCTGCTTAGTGCAATTCAAGGCTAAGCTAACGGCATGCAGTTTTCTGCTGACGGTTGTTTTTTCTGTTTTCCGTTGTCGCTTTTTTGTTGGTCGCCAAGGTTGTTGTTGTTGTTGTTGTTGTTGTTGTAGCGACTGATGGTTTTAAGTTGCAAATATAGTTTTTTTTTGCAGGTATAAACATACGGTAAGGTAACCTATAAGGTAATCGATAAGATAATTGGTAAAGTAATCGGTAAAGTAACCTATAGGTAATTGATCAAGTAAACGGTAAGATAAACGGTAAGGTAATATGTAAGGTTAACTATGAATTAATCGATAAGGTTATCTGTCAGGTAATTGACATGTTAATCTATAAGGTAATCTGTAAGGTAGCCCGTAAGGTAGTCGTAAAGGTAGTCGATAAGGTAAACGGTAAGATATGTTAATCGCTAAGGTAATCTGTAAGGTAATCGATAAGGTAAACGGTAAGGTAAACTGTAAGGTAATCGATATAGTAAATAAAAGGTAATCGATAAAATATATATAAGGTAATCGATAAGGTAAACGGTAAGATAAACTGTAAGGTAAACTGTAAGGTAAGATATTCACGTATTTCTTCATCATCGTAGGCATTTGGCAAAGGCAAACAAATAAAACAAAAAAAATTATTGTTTATTTTTTTTTTTTTTCTAAGGCTAACAATTGAATCAAACATCTCCAGTCTAGCTATTACTGAGACTAAATTGAGAAGAACAAAAAAAAAATTATTTAAGAGGCATGACAAATGTTCGGTATGATATATTTCAATTGACATCAAAAATCCAATAAAATTTCAATGACCCATTAAGAAAACTTGAAAACGGAAAACGAAATAACTTTAAAATTATTGAGGTGACTTCGTAATATTTCCTACCAATGAATATAACTCTCCCGGTCAGAATCCAAGATGACCCAGATCTCTGCTATCCTTGAAGAACTTATATTCAAGATGAGAAATATTAGAGGAAAAAAAATGTAATTTAACTGGTTTTAGTCTGTAGAGGTTTGCGCGTTTGAATCGACAAGATAGTCGAGAGGGAGAGGATTGGAAGGGTTAATAGCTGAAACTAAATTGAGAAAAAAAAATTTATTAAAGAGGTATGAAAAACGTTTGGTATGATCCACTTCAATGGCTATCCAAAAATCCAATAACATCTCATTAAAAAAACAAAAAAAACAAAACAAAGAAAAATTTTGAAGTGAAGGCATTATATTTCCTACCGTTGAATAATATTCTCCCGGTCAGAATCCAAGATAACCCAGATCTCTGCTATTCTTGAAGAAATTTTATTCAAGATGTGAAATACTGCGTTTGAATTTAAAGCACGGTGGTATGGGAGAGGGAGGGACTGAAAGGGTTAAGAAGCATAAGGGGCTGTTTATGGAGAGTAACAGTTCAAAAAAGAAAAAAAAATCTTTACTTTTTAGGAGCTTCACGTTGGTTTTTGTCAAACGGGCCCCACGTTGGGCGCCAATTATTTCTGTAAGAAACAAAATTGCCCACTTACTTTGCTACGATTTAAATGAGCCAAGTCCGACGATCTCGACGCGATTTCTGCACACCTAGCTATGCTTCGGTCGTAGCTCAGGGAAAATAGGAGTGGGGTTGCGTTGGACAGTGGGATGGTGTGGGGGTTACAGATAATCAAAAAATCAGGTGCAGGGGGTTGAGGGTCTATTCTACCCAAACAAACGCAAAAAAAGGAACTCGTGACACGGACTGATGATGGTGATTCGAATTGTGGGAGGGGAGGAGGTGTTACTTTCTCCATCCGGTCTTCACCCACCCAACCTTCTCCAATTAAGATATATATTGGAGCCCTCGTCAAAACCAATGCCTAAGTTATTTGCCCCGCCGCATTACCTTTGATGTGAAGAAATGAAAAGGAATGGTTTACCTAGGCATATTATAATTATTTTATTTGTTTAAAAAAAATAAATAAATAAATAACTGGCCATTTCAGCCCTTGAAAGGACTTTGACCTAGCTTCTTATGATCAATTGTGTTGTGCGTGTTATTAAGTTTGTACACAATTGACCGAGAACCGGACCTACATGTTAAACGCCGACTCCGAACGGTGATGAACGGAATGTTCTTGTTCTCAAGAAGCTTTACATGGCATTTTGATTACTCTCTGAGGTTTTCCATTGTCTGCAGAGAGGTGACGGCCGTACAGAAAAATAATTTTAATTCAAATAATTTTCTGTCGCCGTTTGAATCGAACCTGGGTCTCCAGGTTCGTTGACATAGCGGCCACGCACTTTAGCCAATTACGCCACGGACGCCACCGTTTATTTGATTAGTTCACAAATTATTCCTACATAACTTAATTTAATGTATAAGTAAATAATCTTAGAATAAGTATTATCTCCTTAAAATCGCTTAAAAAATAAAATAAATAACTGGTCATTTCAGCCCTTGAAAAGACTTTGACCTAGCTTCTTATGATCAATTGTGTTGTGCGTGTTATTAAGTTTGTACACAATTAACCGAGAAACAGACCTACAGGCTTAACGCCGACTCCGAACGGCGTTGAACGAAATGCATTTTGATTACTCTCTGAGGTTTGCCATTGTCTGCAGAGAGGTGACGGCCGTACAGAAAAATCATTTTAATTCGAATAATTTTCTGTCGCTGCTGAAAGATCTAGGACACATTTGAAAGCTTAGAAATAGGCCTGTAATCGAACCACTTTTAAAAACTGGGGTAATTAAAGCAATTTTCCAAGAGTCAATAAATGACCCAGTTGATAACGATTTATTAAAAATTTTACAGAGTGGAAAGGATAAGGCATGCGCACAGTTTTTGAACAAAATGGAAAACTTTCTGGCTTAAAGTAAAAAATGCACACTCAAACCAGGCCTCTGCATTATATGCCGAATATTAACGAGTAGTTATAAAAAGTCCTTTATTTGAAATCACTGAGCAAGCAACATTGGTTTTGGTCGGTACTAAGAGTAAAGCCGTTTTTATACAGACGCTCATATGATCTCGGATCACGTCTTTTTTACGCTCTTTTTTCGTTTGATGAGCTCTGTTATGAAAGTATGTTATACAGACGCTCATTTGATCCCTGAACACTGGTACACTTTTTGCTACTTTTAATACTTTATGCAAAAAAGTATCACGAATATGCGTACGGTGAGCGTTGCTTTAAAGCAGGTATCATTACTGCTTTGATGGCTGAATTACAATACTGCGTTAGGTCGGTCGGCCTTTGACAGCTCGACTAGAAACACAAAATATGACCTCATGCATTACGTCGACCTCATCCCGTAAATATGAATTTGAGGGGGTGACGTACGATCAACGCTATGAGTAGCGACATGCTCTACTAGGTCGCGCTTTTGACATTCCATATTAACGCTGGGTTGCATTTTCGTTGAGCAATGCTAAAATGTGGGTATTCTTGGATTCCGATGGAAAACTCAGATTTTCATAGGATTATCGTGGGAATTTATATTTTGATGCGAGTTTTTTTTAAATTGATCAAATTTTTTAAATTAACATGCTGCTTAAGTAGTATAATACATAATAATTTTGATGAATTTAGCATGATATTAATATTATTCAATTGTATATCCTATTAAAATTTATGAATTTTTTAGTATATTATAAATAATATTATAAGGGTATCATGCAAAATGGCAAACTTATATATTGGTCAATTAGATATTTTAATGTGGTTGGTTGATGACGAATACCCTTAATATCATTGTTTGAATACTATAACACACAAAGGAATGCTGTAGTAAGGTAGATTGTTAAGGTAGATTGGCAAATGCCGTTCACTTTGTTTTTGTAAAGTTGTACCCAAGTACTCACTAATTACAAGTGATTACGCGAGCATTGTACAAGGGGGCGTGGCAACTCGAATCTGCAATATCGAATAACTTTGGAATTATAGGTCGCACAACATTGGCATTAGGTGTTCGGCCTCGATTTACATGTGCCGTTTCACTGGTAAAATTTTATGGGCGTTGGGAAAAGGGTGTGGCACTTTTTCGGCTGCCCAAATTGTGGGTATTACTTTCGAACTATTAGTCACACATCAATGAAACTCGGTAAGAATGTACTATTTAGTCTTGTCCTTTGACTGGAAAAATTAAGAGAGCATTGGACAAGGGGGCATGGCACCGCCCATATAAGACAAACTTATGGTATCAAATAGCTTTGAAGTTAAATGCCGCATAATAATGAAACTCGGTATGGAGTTGCCACTTGGCAATGTCCATCTACTAGAAAACCGAGACGGGCATTGTACAAGGGGGTGTGGCTCCGCCCATACAATTACAATTTTTGATATCGAATAGCCTATGAAAGTAAGTCACAAAACGTTGAATTTTAGAATAGAATTACTATTAGGTGATGCATTTCTACTAAAACAGGCTAAACATAATTAAAAGGCTAAATAAACTAAAACATAATTTGGACAGGCATTTGTCATGGGAACGTGGCTCCGCCCATACATGCCAAAGTTTTGATATCGAATAGCTATGGAAATTAAAGTCGCATAACATTAAAACTCACAATGGAGTTCCACTCGGTGATATCCTTCTACGCCTATGGTAGGCATATTGTAGTTTTAGGCAATTTTGTAAAAAAATTTGTGCTACAGCACCAACTTGGATCAAAGATAGTGCCAAAATACTCACCGTACCTCAAAACCACAATATACCAATTTTCATTCTAATCGCATAAAGACTTGTACTACAGCGCCCTCTGGTGTTCAATATGGGTCAAAAAAGATAGCAGCAAAACACTCAGCGTACATGAAAACCACTATATACCGATTTTCTTTAAATTTGTACTTAAGCGCCCTCTGTTGTTCAAGGTGGATAAAAATTTATTGAAATTGCTCCAAAACACGCACCGTACCAAAAAACTTCTATACACAAATTTACATGAATATTTCCATACATATTTCCAACTTGCTTTCGTTGACGAAATTTCCTACATTTTGCTCTCAAAATTTGCAAAAATCTCGGCAAAAATTAACAGTAATAATAATAATAAATAGCAGTAATTTTGACAAAAACAAGAAAAATAATGACATCAAGCAATCACATGTTATAAACAAAAATAATATACATTAATAATATACAATAATATACATATTTTTAAATATATGTATATATAAAAATATCGATCAATCAAAGGAAAATTTTTTGCCATAAAGACTGAAATGTGTTTCCAGAAATTACATTTTAAATTTTAATTTAATTTCACATTTTATCATTAAATTGGAAAGCGTTCATTTATTTTGAAGCTTCTAGTCCGAATTTGCACATTAATATGTGACATTTTTCATTATTTCGCAGATTATATTATACTTAATAAAAATATCTTAGCTTTCTAAAGTAAGTTTTATGGTTCTTAATGATTTTATGACAATATCTTTTAATTTTTCATTGATTAAAATTATAATTGCACGATTTCGGAAAAAGGGACTTTTGTGGGATTTTTAGTATAGCTGCTTTTATTGGCACCACCAAAATGATAGACGCACGATCTGTTAACGCAGCATTTAGTTTTGCAAAGTTTGAGGTCGTCCGTTTTGACAGCTTATATCGTAAAGTTTTTACAACGGAGACCAAAGTACGGTCAAAGGCCGACCGACCTAACGCAGTATTGTAATTCAGCTATGATACATTTCATACTAAAAGTGTACTATTTTCATGCAAAAACACAAATGTTGTGAATGATTGCACTGCGCAACACTGTTATGATCTCGTGATTCCATTTCATTTTGAAATCATTTGGTGACCAGTTTGGGCAAAATAAATTCCCTCGCTCATTCCCTTTTACATTGAAACAACAACAATGCGTGCCCATGATGAGCCCGTGAGCGTCTGTATCAGAGATAAAGAGATGGGAAACTTCGATGTGAAAGGGATAGCACTATGCCTGCTTTATGTCAAATTGAAGTCAATACTAACACAATATTATAGTTGTGGTCGTACATTTTGTTGAGAAACTCACCCAGTTTGGGTTCCAGTTTGAGTTGAGTTTGAGTTATTCAACTGGTTCGGGTTCTCACCACTGTGTAAAATTTCACTGAGCTTAACCAAACTGACCACGGTCAAAACCTAAACAAGTAGAAAAATTGCTGGTCTTGTACTGAAGTAGCAATAATTTATAATTTTCTTTTTTTTTGCCTAATTACAAAAAAAATATAAATAAATTTCAAACGAGCAAGAATACATTTTATTAATAAGAAAAAATTGCTTTTATAATTTTATCCAAATAAAAACTCATTCTTTATTAAAGTAATTAATTGTGTTATGAATTTGTTTAAAAATATTCATAAAATTTTTTTTATCTGTTTAACAATTTTGTATTTTTAAAAACAAATTAAAAATCATCTCATTGTTTAAAGTTAATTACAATTTTACAATTATTCATTTTAAAACATGATTTACTTCTTTATTTACAACTATAAAATATAAAAAATATTAATATACGAAACATTAAATAAATAAATTATTGCCAGAAAAACATCAATTACTGTTCATTTGCAAAATCTGGACTATCAAGCACTGAATAGCTTGATATCGCTACATCCATTTCTTTGCTATGAACACGGTTGTATTAGCTGCAAGTTCCATCGATTTATTTAGCGAATCCGGTTTTGCCTCAATTTGTTCCAGTACTTCTTGAATATATTTGGTGTTTTAATGGCATTAAGTAGTACTTTTAGGTTTTCACCCGATATGCGATCCTCGGCAATAGCATGTGTTGCATTATGGGACAATTGTTGCTGCTGTGCGTGAGGATGTTGCGGTTTATTGGCATGTATGAAGGATGCCATCATCTCGGACTTATAATATATTTATAATTTAACTTAAGTAATGGGTGTTTTTTTTAGGGGTTTGTTTTTCGAATAGAGATAAAACTGACATTTTGTGGTCAAATCTGGCAACTCTAATGTCATTTATGTTCAGTTTGGTTTGCCATTTCATCATGAAAAGGTTGACAAAAGAACAACGCTTGCAAATCGTGCAAATTTATTTCGAAAATGATGGTTCAGTTCGCGAAGTTTACCGCAAGCTCCGTCCATTTTATGGTCGACATAATTGTCCATCAGAGCAATTAATTCGGTTAACCATGGGTCGTTTTCGCACTATGTTTACTCTATGTGATAATACGCATCCGCAGAGACGTCGAACAGTGCGCACCGAAGAAACAATTGTCGCTGTAGAGCAAAATGTTGAAGAGGACCCGAATGAATCGATTCGCCACCGTGCACAGCAATTGGAGCTTTGTCCATCAACTTTATGGAAGATTTTGCGCAAAGATCTTGGCTTGCGACCTTACAAGATCCAGCTTGTGCAAGAATTAAAGCCGCGAGACCATGCAATGCGTCGTGATTTTGGTGTATGGGCCGAAAATGAGATTGATCTCGATGCTAATTTTCATCGCAAAATTTTGTTCAGTGATGAGGCTCATTTTTGGTTGAATGGCTACGTCAACAAGCAAAATTGCCGCATTTGTTGTGAAGAGTCCACAAATCCACATCCACAAAAACTGACTGTTTGGTGTGCTCTATGTGCTGGTGGAGTCATTGGGCCATACTTCTTCCGAAATAATGCTGGAGAGTCAGTTACCGTTAATGGAGACCGGTATAGAGCCATGATAACCGACTATTTTGTTCCCGAACTAGATGGCATGAATATGGATGAGTTGTGGTTCCAACAAGACGGCGCTACATGCCACACAGCGCACGTCACAATCGATTTATTGAAGGAAACATTCGATGAGCGCATAATTTCACGGAATGGACCTGTCAATTGGCCACCAAGATCGTGTGATTTGACACCATTGGATTATTTTCTTTGGGGATATGTGAAGTCGCTCGTCTACGCCAACAAACCAGAAACGTTAGGGGACTTGGAGGCCAACATCCGTGGCGTTATTGCCGACATACGGCCCCATATGCTCGAAAAATTGGTTGAAAATTGGACCTGTAGAATTGGCTTTATTCGAGCCAGCCGCGGCGGCAACATGCCCGAAATTATATTTAAACATTAATGACATAAAATTATCCTTCCAATAAAGCCAAATTGATGGACATTAAAACGATTTTCTTGTGTTTTATTTCAATTCGAAGTTCTATACCTCTAAAAAAACACCCTTTACATATCCCATCAAAAAGAATAAAGAAATTGGTGACATCAAGTTTTATGAAAAGGAGATTGCCTTTTAACCCATTTTCTACCACTGTTCGATTTTTCGAACACTCAACAGCTTGAATTACAAAATTTTTTTTATCACGTGGTAGGAAATGGGTTAAATAAAATGGTTAGGTGTAAAAAATTTTAGAATGCATTTAGGTTAATCATTATTTACTTGAAAACGAAGACATTGTAGCTGTACACTTTTCAATAAGGAATTCGGATTGCTTCATAAACAATTCATTGAGGTACATTATTAGCACATGATCTGA
The DNA here is from genome assembly GCA_943735915.1 of Pherbina coryleti. Lineage (NCBI taxonomy): Eukaryota > Metazoa > Arthropoda > Insecta > Diptera > Sciomyzidae > Pherbina > Pherbina coryleti. The sequence continues at coordinate 97,308,960 of OX030948.1, read as the reverse complement.
TTGACAAATCCAATTTTAAATTTCTAGCTTTTCTGTAATAAAAATTAATAAGAATTTTTTATATATCTATTTTATATATAAACAGCCTCTCACTCACTTCAGCTGCTTGACTTGCATATTTTCAAAGCTCCAGAAAAGAATCCAAACAAGAAAAAGCTTTATGGCCCATGCGAATTTAACCAATTTGATTACGATTGTGCAAGAACCAGCAAAGTAGAATTGCAGCAGCCACGATCAGAGTAAATTGAATCTGCAAAATACACTATTGTAATTTAATTTCATTTGAAATTTTTTAAATGATTATACAAAACATTTTGTATGATTTAAATTATTAAGATGAAATTGATATTTTTAATATAAAAGTATACAATATCAATATTTGGGAAATGATCACACAAGGAACACGCTTACCTCGGATATTTTCAACAGTTCAAAATTATCCATGAATATGTCAAAAACTATATCAATTATTCCCATGCTGCTGTCGACGTTACTTTCGAACACGCTATCCAGCTCAAGTGGATCACTTAGCTGTTCTAGTTTTTCCTACTGTGCTGGTAGCAGCGTGAAGCGTAATGAGTGATGATACAGCGGAGCACCCTCATTAAACTGAAATAAGTTACATAAAATAATAAGTGATTTTAATTAAAAATTAAACATAAACAAATGAAAGCTTCCGTTTACTTTTCATGCGTAGCAACATTTATGCTATGGTGTCATCACTGCCTACACGGGCGTCTAAATTAATTTCTTAACTCCACATGTGCATAGTTCTTACCTGCAATTTTTGACGAAGTACTTTCATCATTGAAATATGTTCTTTACATCATAAGATAAAGTAAACTAAGCAAACAGCTTAGATTTTGCAAATGCCAATGACACCGCAGCCGATGCTCGCGCCAGCATTGCCAGTAGACTTGCTCAACTCGTGCCCACCTTTGACCAAAGCATCGGGATGGGCATGCTCAACAATAGTACGTCCAACGATGCTCTTGGCGCCGCACAATGTGATTTTGCTGTCGCAAATGTCTACCTCAGTGGGTCTGCTTGCTTTGGCTTCAATGTTGCCCAAATCGCCCAAGTGACGGTTTTCATCACCGGGTGCGCCATGTTCCTTGCCATGGGGATTGAAGTTAGGGCCGGCGGAGGTGCATCCATTGGTGTCACCAAATTCATGCACATGGAAACCATGTAGGCCTTGGGTGAGACCATTAACTTCACCTATAACCTTAACGGGCGCGTCGGCACTCTCTTGTTCAAAAAGACGGTGCCACTAGCATCGCTATTGATAACGCACAGCTTTTGCAGGCATATTTCTTTAGTTTTATTACTTTATATTTAAGAATGACCACAACTTTATAAAATAATTATAAACTTTTCTCGACCCGAGCTAACGTTGAAATGAAAAATTAAATTACAGCAAAAATAAAGTATTTGAAAAGCAGACAATTTATAAAACAAATTTACAAAATTATAAAACTTCACAACAGCTGACGGCCGACACAGCAATTTTTGACAACTATGAGGTGAACTCACATACACAATACGTGAGGACATAAAAAATGAGAAGAACAAGCACCATTTTGGCGCAAAATCAACAAAAATGACAGCCTAATCGAAGTTTCCCATCTCTTTATCTCTGGTCTGTATAACAACGGCTTAGTTAAGATTTTCGCAATGCAGACCAGCGTTGCCACTTAAAACATTTTATTTTACCAAATTTTTACTGAAATTGTTACAGCCCAAAATTTGCTTGCAACCTATGTACCAATAAAGTATACCATAAAAAAAAAAATACATGCATTGTTACTTTCAGTTTTCACTTTATAATTTACAAAGAAAAAAAAATATAAAAGTATTTCATTATAACTTGTAATGTCTAAAGTTGCAAGGTGTAAAATATAATCGATAAATGAAAAATGTACAGCAATAAAGGTTTTCATCATCTTTTGAAGGAAATTAAGAAAAGGCACACGTTTTTATTTGCACAATTTTCCAATCCTTTTTTTTTTTTTTTTAATAATTGTAACTTTATTTATGATTTTCATTTACATAATATAGTGGTTAAAAAATTATTCAGTTCATTTAATTTCTTATTTAGCTTTTTTTAAAAAGTTACTAGATCCTCAGACAGTTTTATGATCCGTGTATAAGAGGATATATAAAAGAAAAAAATATTAGGAAAAGAGAAATAAATAAACAATTAAAAAGAAAATGAAAACAATTTTTTTATATTTAAAGCTAATTAAATATCACAATGTTTTTTTAGACTAAGTGTTTAGATTTAGCTATCTTAAATTCTGTACATATAGTTTTAATTTATTTTTGAATTTTGCATTTTTTATTTCATCAGGTAGCGTGTTGAATTGTTTTATTGCGCTGTGCTTGAGACTTTTCAGTTGTTTTGTTGTTCTGGCTTTTGGAACTTCTAAGTTGTGTTTTTGTCGCGTATTATGTTTGTGAATTGTATTTCTTGTTAGTGCCAATTTAGATTTGAGCATACAGTTCTTTACTTTGTAAATATATTTACATTTTTCTGCATAAATCAGCTGGTTGATGTCCATTTGTTGTGTATTTTTATATAAATCTTTTGTTGAAATTGTTGTATTTTGGTTATATAGGACTCTGATTGACTTATTCATCAGCCTTCCAATTTGCTCTACTTGAAATTTGTGTATATAAGTTTGGCTGTTTTTTTTTCAAGTACACCAAGTCTTTTTACCGCGTGTATTATAGGTAGAATAGAATTTTTTATTTCTTTTATATGATGCTCATATTTAAGTTTTTCATCGATAACCATACCAAGATATTTTGTATGCTGAACTCTCTCGATTTCAATATCGTTGATTTTTACTTTTATATTTATTTCGTTGTTGTGATTTGTTCTAAAGATGATGTAATTGGTTTTTTGTATGTTAATGATAAGTCCATTCCCGCATGCCCATTCATAATATGTCTTCATGTCATGGTTTATGCTGTCTTCTAATTCTTTTTCTGTTCTTGCTGTTGTTATCAAATTTGTATCATCGGCATAAATGTTGTAGACTGAATTAAATTTGCAATATTTTATGTTATTTATATACAATAAATAAAGTCTTGGGCCCAATATCGATTCTTGAGGTACTCCAATTATACTTGTGAGCTCTTCACTACATTCGCCATCCATTCTTACAATATGAGGCCTGTTGTTGAGATAACTTTGTATCAACTTCTTAGGTACTCCTCGTATACCAATATCACTTAAAGTATTAAGTAATTTTGCATGATCAACAAGGTCAAATGCTTTTGAGAGATCTATAAATGTTGCTGCAACTAATTTCTTTTCATCCAGTGCGTCGTATATTTTTTCCATCGATGATGTTATCGCCGACTCAGTACCGCTACTCGCCAGGAAACCGAACTGATTTTTGTGTTGATGAAGCCTTCGATTCTACTATCAATCGCCTTTTCGAACACTTTGCTAAATGCATTCAATACTGAGATTGGTCTGTAGTTTTCGCAGTTTTCTTTTTTACCCTTCTTATAAATTGGTGATATGATGGCTTTTTTTAGACAGTTTGGGAAAATTCCAGTTGTGAAACATTTGTTCACCATATTGACAAGAATCGATGAAATTGTTGGTAGCAATAGTTTGATATCCTTAACAGATATTCCATCCACTCCTTTTGCCGCATTGCTATTAAGGTTTGTAATGATATTTTGTATTTCATGGTGGCTAACTGGTTTAAGAAACATAGATTTTGGATTGACTATATTTGGTGTAGCTATATTTGTTGTTGTGGTATTTTTAAATCAGGAAAAAAAAACAAATCCACCTTGTTCATTTCAACTCAGATGTGGGGTTCTCTCCAAGCTTGAATAAACCTACATAAATTTCACTATGGAGCGACGAGCAACGAAGCAATTGATGATTGAGGCACTCACTGAAGCTGAGATTGAATTTCCGCCTCATGCTACCATATCGCAGCTAAGGGCATTATACAATGAGCTGCCAGGAGTGGACCGGTGTGCCTGAACAGGATCTTGCCAGAGTGAGCAAACACAAACAACTCCTGATGAGACCATTTCTGGCCAGGAGATCACTGCTACAAACCATTCCTGTGCCGAAGATGCTAGCGCTGTCGACGTCAATTCCGGAACACCAGCGACCGCAGTCGCAAATGCTGCTCTCGAACAGAGTCCCGCTGAATCATTTACTAAGCATACCGCCACCGATGGCATTCTCGCTGAACATGCCACCAATGCCAACCGTACAGAGCACGCCGATGTTTTCCGTCCCGAGCTAAGTCCCGCTGTTTGTGATGAAATTGAGAGTATTGACTTTGTTGATGTCCGATGTTCTTTGTTCTGAACACTCTACCGTCCGTCATTCTGAACTCATGTATAGCGATGCTACTGCCACAACCTTCCGTCCAAAGTGTGCAACTGCCTCCAGTACTAAACAACATTCTGCTGTCCGAAGTGACCATACAATTTCCAAGGATATCATTGCAGATATTTGCACCGATCAACGCTATAAAAAAATTGATAGCGAATCAGCAAGTGTTATAAATGTTCGTTAAAATTATTTCGACGAGTTAGATGCTGCTGTCTCAAGATTCACTGGAGATGATAATTATGATATTAGTAAGTGGTTTATTCAATTTAAAGACTATGTTGGTGCTTGCTGTTACAGCAAGCGTGAACAGTGTCTTGCAATACTACGCCGCTTAGGTGGAATTGCAAAGGAGTACGTAACCAATTTAGGTCTGATGGGTTATGATGATTTAAAAAATAGCCTTATTAAAACTTTGAGTCGAACAGTGACTCGACAGGAAGTTTATATGCAGTTAAGATCTCAAACTCTGAAACAAAGCGAGTCATGTCACAGCTATATTATAGCTATGCAGTCAATTTCTGCCCAGGCCAACATTGATACATGAAAAAATAGGTCACTTGGGTATTAATAAATGTTACGATGAAATACGGAAAAATTATTGGTTCGCAAACATCAAAGACAAAATATCTCTGTTTATTCAAAATTGCATTAAGTGCCTTCTTTTCTCGTCTCCAGCCCGAGTAAATAATCACAATTTATATAATATACCAAAGGAACCAATCCCTTTCGATACCATCCATAAAGACCATTTTGGCCCATTACCAGCAATTTCCTCTAAGCGCAAGCATATTTTAGTAATTATGGATGCATTTACTAAATTTGTTCGACTCTATCCAGTCAACTCAACCAGTGCCAAAGAGGTTTGGTGCGCGCTAGAAAAGTATTTTTCCTATTATAGCCGACCTAGACGCATTATTTCGGACAGAGGTACTTGTTTTACTTCTTGTGAATTCAGTAAGTTCATAGAAGATATCATCCATGTCAAGGTAGATGTTGTTTCACCGCAAGGCAAACAAATCCACCTTGTTCATTTCAAACTTAAATTATTTTAAGAAATATATCAGCTTATGAAAATAAGTCCTTAATAAAATAATAGTTACATCTGAAATACTTTTGGCATTTGTGATATATAACAGGGTTGTTTTGAATTGAATTAATTTTATGTCAGAGTTGCTAAAATTGTAGCAAGTGAGCAAATAATTTGTTGCTTGCAATTATTTTTGTTTGAGTTAATTCTTAATTGTTTGGAATTCTGAAATTTTTCAAGCCTTGCTTAACATCATAATTATAATTGCAATAAACCAACCAAACTACCAAGTAATATCAATACAATATATTGAATCAAAAATATATCAAGTTTGTATTCTGAAAAAAATAGTGGCAGGGCTTGTATGAGAGAGTCTGCTTTGTGAAAATAATAATGTGTTCAGTTTATGAGAATGAGAAAATACAACAAATTGAAACCTTCGAAAAAATACCAACAAAATACAAAAAACAAAATAAACAAAATAAAAAAACAAAATAAAAAAACAAAATACAAAAAAATTAAGCAGCATTAGAGCTCGAACAGAATCAAAAATTAACGATTTACGACATCGCAAAGCAATAGAATGCATGAAAATGTATGAACACGTCCAGAATGAAATCGCAGGTCGGCAGCCGCAACGAAATATCGCACAATTAGAATCTATTCTATTTTTTTCTCTTGCGACCGACGATTTTCTCTCTAAGTGCTATAAATGTTGTCATATTTTTGCTAGAAATGGGATATGTTCAAAGACATTTCCTTAGTTTTTATTATGTCTTGACGTATCTTCTTTGTGTGTGTTGTATTCACACAATAGAAGAGACCAATGCATTGAAATGAAATAGAAAAAATAAATAAAAAATACTATATAAAAGCAACTTTCAATCGTCAGTCGCAATCGTTTCATTCTGGGCGTGTTCTCTGTGATTGACGAACAGAGAGGATCGTCGGTCGCAACGATATTTGATTCTGTTCGGGCTCATGACAAGTTTCGGAGAAAGCAAACAACAACAATGCTATCCATATTTTTTCTTGTTATTTATGTCGCTGTTGCACAAGGTTGCCAGTTAAAATTCGGAACAATTCCCACTGAAATTACCTTTTTCCCACCGTACTATAAATTAAATACCACCAAAATTACCACGGGAAAAGTAAACAACAAAAATTTCCAACACAATTAAAAAATATCATAAAAATCCCACAAAAAACCCCACAATCATTAAAAATTACCACTAAAATACCACGCTTTTTAAAAATACCACCTAAAATCCCATATGCATTTAAAAATAAAAAAAAATACGCATTAAAAAATACCCTAATGCAACAGAAAATTAAACAGAGCGTTTGAAGCGTATAATGGTAATGACTTCATATGAGGTTTTCACGTAATAAATGTGAAAAAAAATAATTTAAGAAAAAAATTCCCATATCTCACGGCAATTAAAAAATACCACTGAATTCCCACGCTAATTAAAAAATACCACGCAGAATTAAAAAATACCACGCAGAATTAAAAATACCATGGGAACTCCCAACAAAAAAAAATCCCAAGGGCAATTAAACATTACGAATGGGATTTTTCCCACATAACTTGCGAACTTGATGCTGTATGTGCTGATGGACAGTGGTCTGAAAAGTGGGAATTAAAAAAATTAAAGCTGGAATTAAAACTTGAAATACATAACAACATTACAAAAAAAAAAATATATGCAATTCTTTAGAAAACACCTGCCTTCTGTCATTCACGTTATTAGTAAGAGTGTAGAATCCGGTCGTTTACAGGTGTTGCATAAATTCTGTTGCGTCTCAGATACAGAAAAATTCATAAACACGCTTTGTTATTCGTGAATGTACCTTTTAATATATTTATTTAAGATAACTACTATATTTGAATATAAGAATAAATGTATATAATTATTTCAGTAATATAAGAGATGCCTTCAGTCACCCCCTTTGCCTATTAAGTATATTTAAATTTCCTTAGAATTTTCATGGATCTTAAGCAGTAATCTCCAGTCGCACGTCGGAGCTGACACACACACACTTTGTTTTTGTTTTATTGCTATAAATATTTTTTCTTTGTTATATTCGTTTGTTTTGTGAAATGTTTTAACATTTTTTTTGTAAATTTGTATTTTTTATGATTTTAAAAAAGCTTTAACATTTTTAAGGTTTTTATTTTTGTTTTAATTTCGTTGTATTGAAATTTGTTAAATATGTAAATGTTAGTGAAATTTGTGTCAATTTGCATGTGAGTGAAAATGTTAAATACTTATTATTATATGGGAGTTAAGTTGACATTTAACATTGAACACTTTGAGAATTTCTTGTTCCAAAATGTTCCAAAGTTTATGTTTTCCTCATAGAAAAATTTTATTCAAAGATAGAAAATTCTTTTAAAATTTGTTAAAATATTTATCCAACATAAAAAATTTTTTAAAATTGTTCAAATAAAATTTTTTTTTTTAAATTTGCTCAAATATTTTTTCAACATAGGAAATTTTTTATTTATAACTGTTCACATAATTTTCCAACACAGAAAAATTTTTTTAAGTTTGTTCACTAGCAAATTTTATAAATTTGTTCATATATTTTTTCAACAAAAAAAAATTTTTTAAAATTGTTCACATAAAATTTTTATTTTTTTTTTTAATTTGCTCAAATATTTTTTCCAACATAGGAAAATATTTATTTAAAACTGTTCGCATATTTTTCCAAAACAGAAAAAGTTTTTAAGTTTGTTCGCTAGCAAATTGTAAATATTCGCGAGAAGCGTCTTATACTTTGCACTGCCCCACGTTGGGCGCCAGTTAAAACACTTTGGTTCTTATTGGCACTATGTGCCAGTGTTGCGGTTAAATCACCTTGTTTTATTAAACGTATCTTAAAAACTAACATCCTTATTCAATAAGTTTCCTTAAACAACCTTTCAACGCTTGTTTAGTTACGCACTGTTTAAGGCTTTACGTAGCCTCTATGCAACCTTGCTAACAGTGTTATTCATAAACATTTTTTCTTTCTCTGCTTATGTTTGTAAGGTTTGTGTCTGAACTATAGAAAATCTCTACAAAAATTAAGAATTCCTATGGATTTGCAATGGCCGCCGCATAAAAAAATGCTGAAAAGGGCGCATATTGAGCATGTCTTTGATATTAAACTAAAAGACAAATAAAAATCATGGTTGTATTTCCGCAGCCTTTAAACGCCAATTTCGGCGTTTAAGTTACGCAGCTCTTAAACAACTGCGAAAAATGTTTATGAATAACGTTTTCTTGTTTAAAGCCCGTTTAAAGTTACGCTGCCTCTAAAATGTGTTTATGAATAAAGCTGTAACATTTTAACTTGAAGGGAGTTTTAGGAGTCCAACCAGGACTCCATTATGGCACCATGTGCCAGTTTTGGGAGTCCAAACGCAACTAACTGAAAATACTCTAAATAACTTAATTATTACTATTGTCGTTGCTGCCATTGTTGTTGTTGCTATTACTGCTGTCGCTGCCGCTACTGTTGCTATAGTTGTTGCTATTGCTGTTGTTGTTATTACTATTGTCGTTGTTGTTCTTGTTATGGTTGCGCAAAGCGCAATTTGATCTTCACTGGTCGATGTCACTGTTGCGGCAACACAAGTGGCTGGTAGCAGATGCTTGCGTTGCAGAAATTGACGGATGACGGATTAACTTATACATGGCCGTCTATGTGATGTCCTCGCAGTCCGGATATGCGCTCTTCCCATATCAGCAGCAACATTTCCTATGAATCAGGAGACCACAGCTTCCTATTTTATTTTACTTTGCTTGACCTAGAAAACATTTTTATATTAAATAATGAAACATTAATTAATAATATATATATATCTGTGGCGTCCGTGGCGTAGTTGGTTAAAGTGCGTGGCTGCAATGTCAACGAACCTGGAGACCCAGGTTCGATACCCAGCAGCGACAGAAAATTATTTGAATTAAAATAATTTTTCTGTACGGCGGCTTTAATAGCTGGGGGTGTTGCCACCTTTCATTTTTACCATGATATGTTTTGACCATTACTGTGATTTAATGGTATATTATAATAAAACGTACTGTGAGATGTTTTTCATTTTGTATGGTAAAACACTCAATTAAACTCGTATTTTGGCTCTTAAATGAGATAAATGCCTCAGTATTAAACTTGAGGATTTGAGCAATTGTGCACATTGAAAAATTTGACAGCTTTGAAATAGCGATGCAACATTTGAGAGTTTATATACCAATAACTTGATAAATAAATGTAGTGATATAACACAAATTATATAATTCGACAATTTATTTGTACTCATAAATAAAAATACATAAATATTTTGTTTACAGCCGACAAAATTATCTTTATTTATGCTTAGAAATTAGCGTTAGCTTTCTGAGGCAAATACATAATCGGAAGCTAGGCATTTTACACAAAATGAATTGTACATCACTAATTGTAAAAATGGGAATTGTTTTTTATATTCAGTTAGATATGGATGGCAAAAATAAAGGCAATCGCTCTCAAATTAATTATTTTTGTTTTTATAGCATGTTTCCACGGCACTCTGAATCAAGTATTTTGGCTTGCGAATTAATAATTTGAAAAACCTTTTCCCACGGAGAAATTTTAATTCAGTTTGACAGCTGTGCTTTGTTCATTTTATTTTAATTTTGTTTGATTTGTTGTGAAAAACGAGAATGAAAAAAAAATTTATAGCAAAATGTATGTATTTATGTGTGTAAATGTATGTAAAGCAATACTCACTTTGACTTTTTGTTTTGTTTCTCTTTCTTCTATTGCTGTTTTCGATTAATTTCCGATCAAATTTAGAAATTAAACCGATTTCTACTTGATTCGGATGTTAATTCAAACTGAATCAACTTCGAATGAATTGATTTAGCTTGTCAAATTTTGTATGGCGAATTACTTAATTCAAAATGTGTTTCAGCCTCGAATAAAGAATGAGAGCCGAACTAGGTGCCGTGGAAACATGCTATTACACTTTTTTCGGCATGTTTATATATAGTTTATAAAATCTTTTTTTTTGCTTGCCGATAACAATAACAAGTAGCTGATTTTCACAAACAATACATACTTCAATAAATTTCTCAATCAAATGTGTGGTGTGTTCACGAAAACCTAATTGCACAAGTCCTCAACTGCAATGGCAAGTGCATTGAATCGTGAATGCCCTATATTATTAATCGTGAATATTATTACCCAGCCAGAAGGTACTAACAAGTTTACAAATACAATGCAACAATATTTTGTGATCACTAATACACCCATATGGTGACATGTTATGTGCAACAAGGAAAATTATATGTGCTTGAATATCTTGCTCTTTTACCCTCCAAACATAAACGAACAGTGAAAATCATAGAAGTAAAATATAAGGAAGCGGAGTAGTTGAACAGAAGTAAAGCATTTTCGTATTGGTGTCAGCTTACAGATGGTGGAATAATTATAAGGTGCTCTCATCCCATGACATTTATCAATATATTTTTTGACATGCTGCCTTATTTCGACAATCTGAAGGGTTTCATTGAAACGTTTTTGTCTGAAAATGTGAAAATGTCAGCCTATTTTTTTGTTTTGATATTTGAGATGAGAACATATTAATTATTATTATAATCTACCGCTGTAATTATTCTACAAGTGTTCTCAATTTGTACTGTTTGGTTAAAATTAGTGCCAATGACAAATTTACTTTTATTCTTTAATAAAATGAAAGTATTTTATAATGAAGAAAGTTCGAAACGCACTAAGAGCGAAAATTTTTAAAATTTAAATGCTTGTGATTTGAAAAAAGGTTAATATATAAAGATTTACTAACAGATTTGTTTTCATGATAAGGGATGTTCATTAGAGTGGGTCGAAAAAAAAAAGTTTGAGGAAACCACCTCCTATTTCAAAGCTTACCTCGAATAGATTCCAAAATAAAAAAAAAATTTTTTTTTGGACCATCGGAAAAACAGCCGAAATGGTCTTTTTTCTATTACTTGAGCATAACATATCCGATCTTAAAAAAATAATATGTCGTTTAAAAGTGCTTTACGAGTACTACATTTTTTCTTCAGAATATTTTTACTTCCAAGGTCATATTTGACTAGTAAACCTCGTTAGCCTGATTTACCCCCCTTAAAATTGTTTTTTTTTTCATAAAATTAAAGTCCTAAGATTTTGTTTACATTCTGTCCAAAAAAATTATTCATTAACTTTCAAAACAAAGAAGTTATAATGGTTCAAATACAGTACTTTTTGCTTATAGCGAACCCGTTTAAAGCGAACTTTCGCCTAAAACGAACCAATTTCAAAAGTACGCGTTTTTTTCCAATAAACCATGCATTTTTGTTCGCTTATTACGAACTGGTTTAAAGCGAACTTTCGGTTGTAACGAACTTTATTTGCATGCAAAACTTGTTTATTTTTCGGTTAAAACGAACCAAAAAGTGCCGCTATGTAAAAAATAATGTTTGGTCTGACAACACTGTAACACACAGTGCTTAATTTTTCCTGTCTCCAATCCGGGAATTCCCCTAAGTTTAATGTTTGTTTGCTGGGACACGATTACATATGTTGTGATGACGACCTTTTAAATACGGAAGAATTGGACGAAAAGCTATTGTGCAGTCTGTTTGCGCTGGTGATGACGACCTTAGACGATGACGATATAGACAACGTAGAGTCAATCCAAGTCACAACTGACGTGGATGCAGTGTGTAGCGTAAGCTATGTAAGAAATTTTCTTCAGTCGCGCGACACTCCACAACAAATTCTTGACCACTTGGCTCAAGTGGAAGTGTATTTAACTAAAACTAACATTGCTACTAAGCGAACTAAACTAACTGATTTTTTTAAAAATAAGGGTTAATGTGCACATACAATTGATTAATTCAAGTCTTCATTTAAAGCAAACTTCGTTTAAAACGAACCATTTTGCCCGGTCCCTTGAAGTTCACGTAAGGCGAAAAGTACTGTATATGGTACAATGCTTTTTCATTATGTATGAATTACTTTTTTTTATTTCAAACAAAATTGAAAATGAACTGAATTATTTTTAAAAATTAAGTAATGAAATTAAAATAAAATATTTTTCTTAAGATATTTAGGTATAAATAGGAGTTAATAACGTTATTCAAACAAAATTGCCCACGAAATTACTTTTTTTTTTATATCAAACAAAATTGAAAATTAACTGAATTATTTTTAAAAATTAAGTAATGAAATTAAAATAAAATATTTTTCTTAAGATATTTAGGTATAAAAAGGAGTTAATAACGTTATTCAAACAAAATTGCCCACGAATCGTGACAATATATTCAAGTTTCCCAAAAAAATTATAAACTAAATAATTATAGTGTCCAAAAGTTGAAAAATTCTTCATGAACTGTGTCAGCGTGCTAATATTCCGTTTGTGGTAAAGAAGGCATAAAGAGTAAAATACCCCATAGGTTTAAAAAATACCCTATAGGTTTAAACAGCACACATTCTGAGTTATCAGATTTTATGCTTTCTTTTAAACAAATAAGACAAATAAGACACGTCGACGAGCTTAATATATTTAATTTTCTTATATTTCTTATGAAAAATGCATTTATTACCAATTGGAATAAACTTATCCCACATCAATTTTATATAAATAACGATTGTATTATTTAAAAACCTGAATAATCTTATTTTACCTACTTGTGGAATGATATTAGAGCATTTTTTAAACGCTGGTTGCTATCGCCATTTTTCACTGCACAACACATATTTGTATAAATTAATCCGAATACAGTTTATTAAGTTTAAAAATATTTTAATATGTAGCGGTTATAATCACTTTTTCATATATTTCTTTAATTTGTTTCAGCGACACTTCCACTTGCTTAAGTTTTTTATTTTTGTGATAGCTCGCCTGTTAAAAAGTACTTGTTATCTCGAAATCCCAGAAGTACTTCAGCACAGGCATGGTGTAATAATAATAAGGTTTTAGTGAATTTTTGACATCATGAATAGCCTTCTTTCTGTCAAAAAATTCTGAGCGAAAGAGCGAAACTGTTGATAGTTGTCAAATTGTATTATGTTTGAGTTGCTGTAGGTTTATAGGTTATTATGCAAATTAAGTATAAATAAATATTTAATGCAATTAATTGTGCCGTGTTGTGTTGTCAAAAAATTATTGCAATTGTCTTCGCCCATTTGCCAAGTTCGCCATTGAATGGCTTTGCCATTTAATCATAAACGTGGGCTGGATTGTCTTGCATTCACATCATCTGCTTCAAGAACATATCGAATGCCATGAAAGAATGTTCAATGCCTCAATTAATAGCCATCAAAAGAAGTGGACATGACATTGAGTTTCGATCGACTGCATTTTAGCTGATTTATTTTTATTCCAATTCACCATCAGGTGTTTTTGACAGGAGCGGGTCGATATAAATTTATCATTTTGAGAGAGAAATACACACTAAGTGAGGTTAGCACCATTTCCTTATCTCTTAGTTCTTTGGTGAAAGTAAAGCGAGCGGCGCAAAAACAGTTTCCGAAAAAATAAAATAAAACTGTTTAAAATAATATAAATATAAATGAAATATAATATAAATGAAATGAAATATAAAAGTTTCTTCAAACTGTGTGTTGAAGCAATGTTGTGAAGCCTATTTAATTGTTATTTAATTTGTGCCTAAAATCAGGAAAATTTTTGGCTATTTGGAAAACTTGTTCCATTTTTCCGATATTTAAATCAGGAAATCGGTTAGATGTCAAAAATTACAGAGCTATTGTTAAGCAAGTTACATTTGCTAACTATTTGACAGCATTTTGCATAAAAAAAATATACGAAGTTATTAAAAATGATATTTGTGACTGCCAGCATGGTTTCCTGCCTGGTAGATCAACAAGCACTAATTTAGCTTTAATTTCAAACCATATCACAGTTGCTATGGAGAAATTTGGTCAACTTGATGTAGTGTACACTGATTTTTCTAAAGCGTTCGATAAAGTAGATCACACGATTCTTTTATTAAAATTGAAAATGTTCGGTTTTTCCGAATCGCTTTTAAATTTTTTCTTAAGCTTTTTGACTAACCGTAAATTATTTGTGAAAATTGACTCTGCTGAGTCGGAAATTGCAATCCAATCCTCTTCTGGGAAACCTCAGAAAATCTGCCAAAAATTTTCTCCTTTGCTAAGTGTTTACTTTTTGCGGATGATGTCAAACTTTTTTCGGAGATTACAAATACTGTTGATTGCTTAAAATTGCAAGCTGAATTCTATAAAATCAACAATTGGTGCTTGCTTAACAACCTTAAAGTAAACATCAATAAATGTTGTATAGTTTCCTTTTCAAAAAGCGTACAACCTATTCACTTCGATTACAGCATTGAAAATTGTGTTCTGATACGTAAAACTGAAAATAAAGATTTGGGAGTTATTTTTTACTCAAATCTTAATTTTAAGAAGCACTTTGATTTTTTATTGGTAAATCCTTCGCTTTGTTAGGATTCATTGAGAGAAATTCGGTTAATTTTAAAGATCCATTAACTTTAAAGGCGCTGTATGTCTCTCTACTTAGATCGAAGGTTGAATATTGTGCGATTATTTGGAATCCGTTTTATGATGAGCACTCAAATCTTATTGAAAAAATTCAAAAGCTGTTCACAAAATATGCTCTACGCAAATTAAGTTGGCCTGATGGTCTTCCGTCATACGAGTCTAGAAGAAAATCACTTAAAGATAGATGCTCTTACTGCTCCTTAATATTTGTTTATAACGTGCTATCCGCTAAGATTAATTGCTCCGATATATTAATGTTATTCCAATTGTATGATCCTCCTAGAAATTTAAGGCACAATAGATTATTCGAGGATAGCGCTCACAGAACTAACTATGCACTTTATTCGCCTATAACTCGATGTAAGCGTCTCTCCAATAGTCTTGCAAGTGTTTTAAATTTTAATGTTAGTCTATCGCGTTTTAAACTGGATTTCTTTCTTTTGTATAATTAGCTAAAATATTTTTAATTTACTTGCTTTGTGCCTTTCTTAGTGCAATCTAGTTTTTGTATTTATTAAGCGTTTATATCTCCAGAAATCACTTTATGTATTCATTCTTAATTTATATTGTTACGTTATTATTATTTTTTTAAACTTTATATTCAATTTTATTTAATTCAATTAGTCTGTTAGATTGTTTATAATCAGTAGGCTGAACAAATAAATAAGTAAATAAATAATAAACAGGAAATTGGAGTGAAAAGGCTGTGCTGTGAATTATGTGAATTATTTTCTTTTTAAAAAGTTTCCTTTTTATTAGTTAAAAATTATGTATGTCAATTAAATATTAATTTGTACATGCACTATATTTATTTTAATATGAAAAAAGTTGTAAAATTATAATTAAGTATGTATTTTTAAGACAATTATAGCCAAAATAAAAAAAAAAATAATAATAAAATAAATTAACATAAAAGTTAGTGTTTTTGTTTGAGCCAGGGTTCCAACTCACAATTCGGATAGAATAAGTTGGCATTAAGGTCTGAGCTCTAACCATTAGGCTACGGTCAAAAATAATAGAAATCAGATTACGCCAATAGAGTCAGAAAAAAATGCACCGTTCTGCGCAAGATATTAGGTCAAGATATCTAAGAAAAGACACTTTCTCTGTTCTCTCTGTTCTCACTGATTTTCTGTTCGTGCAAGAAGAGACGGAAAATAGTGCGAAATAGTTTTGTACGATTTATTTTTCAGTTAAAATTCTGTTTGTTTTATTCAGTGAAAAACAGCTGATTTTGACAATGTGGCGATCATGACGCAGGCAGACATTAAATAAAAAATATAACACTTGTTATGATTTTTCTTATGTAATTTCCTATTAGTTTGTGGAGTGCAGCTTAAAGTCTTTTTAAACTAGCAAGACATGGATGCCAGAACGAAATGCTTGGTCATACGTATGGGAAAATACATGTTCGATTTTTTCCACTATCTGAACAAATATAATGAGTTTAGTATGTAGAATTTTATATGGGCCTAACAGATTTTGTGTTACGACTCGCATTAAATAACAAATTAGCTAACAGTTACTGTTCTAGCTGGATATATTCTATCAGTGTTATTTATATCTAATGCTGAAATCACAAAGATGCATTAGGTCAGTGCGCCTTTGGCCGTACTTTGATCGACTGTTTAGAAATTTACGGGATGAGATGTCAGAACGGACGACCTTGTTGTTTTGCTTCTTCAATGTTGCTTTGGCAAAGTATGATCAAAGTACAACCAAAGTTTGAGATCGAATAGCGAATTGCTTCATAAGAAGACGTGAGTTTCTACTCTAGCTGTCAACTCACGACCGACCTAACGCATTATTGTGATAAAGGTATTATTCGTCGTACTTTGATAGTAAATATCACACGAAGGGGTAAAGTACGAGTAAAGTGCGATCTAACGAGATCATGGTGTAATTAACAAGGTGATCGTGATGTTTACTAATTACCCTACGGTTGTCAAAAAATGTTGAGAAAATAAGAAAAAAAGAGACAAGCTGAGGAAAAGTGTCAAATCACTTGCACTCAATAAAAAATTGTAATAGATTGTTTGCAACTTTTGCTTGAAATTTTTTTGTTTTTGCTGTTTTTGAGAAGGGTGGGTAAAATTTTTTTGAGATAAGCTAAAAATTCACGATCACCTTGTTAATTACACCATGAAAGAGATGACTTGAGCAATAATGTTCTCGGTTGCAATATCTTCAACTATTTGGATGCTAGAAACTGCATTTTTTTACACAACCTGATCTACACTCACACTCCTGACTACTTATTTGATTTGATTTAATATTCATTTGTTGTTATTCTTGATTGTTTCGATCTTTTCGATTTTGATTTCTTGTTTATTATTTTGTTTAGATCTTTAAGTAATTATATTAAGTTAAATTTAACTTATTTGTTTGTTGCTTATCACTTCTTATTTGTTATTTTTTATATGTATTACTGCCGTAAGAATCACTGCATTTCAAAGACTCTATCTTGTTTGTGAACAATTCTTTCTTTAATAAATGTAAATGAAATGTAAAATGAGTAGAGAACATTTCTACTCGGAAGTGCGTTTGACATTTTTTGCTATGGAAGCGTTGAATTTGCTTTGAGATAGCTAAATATAAGGGTAATTTTGAGTTACGATGGTAAACACATATTTTCATGGGTTTAGTTATGTTCTGTGACATGAGACAGTTAAAAATTGGTCCATGCACTAAAGCCATGTCAAATAGTACCATATGGCCTTCTTTCTCAATGCGATGAGAAATAAAGTCATAAGGCGTTATTACCACGGAGGGATTGAAATAAAGCCATTATGGCGTTATTGCACATGTATAAGTTTGATATCTTTTATTGGCTCCATGAAATATCGCTTAAAAGAATATGAAAAATATAAATTGAATATTTTTATATTTTAGACGCAATTTCACTTTCTGGTTTTGGGTGATTTATAATAAAACAAAACTTCTGTTTTGTTTTATAAAAACCTGTTCGCAAAAGTTTTCAACTAAAAAGAAAAAATATGTTAATCAATATTAACAACTTTTAATATGTTTGGATGAATTACAAACAAAATTTGTGAAGAAAAATTTCTGCGAATCGCCAAAACGTCGAAGCAAGGGGCGGTGTACCGTCTGAGAAGGTGCCGCTAACAGTGTTGGAGGAGACTGTTGCTGCCTTGCTCAACACCAGAAGGGCAGTAAGTCCACCTGGGCAGGTATTTGATGTAAACATTGCGGAGGATGATGCTCAAATTCAATTAGGGAATGAAAATGCATCGCCGCGTAGATCGTTAGCTCTTTAAGTTCAGCAAGCGTAGGAAAATGGTCGTAATTCAAGAGCAATAAAAAAGTTAGATGCAATATAAAGAACCTGCTACAAAAACTACGAAATAAACATAAAAATGCTCCATATTAAGAAAGTAAATTTGCTGTTATTGCAAAGAAGGAGGGCGAAAAGTCACAGCTGCGCCAAATTGATATGGAGCTAAAACAATGTAAAATAGACTTGATGAAAGCTTAACTGAGTTAAGTGTTTTGCATGTAATTTTTTAAAAGCGACCTTTTGTAGGTCAACTAGAAATTTTAATCTTATAATCCCTGTTTATAATTTTATAAACTCTAACAGACTCTTCTTTTTAAACGCCATCAGATTGTGGAATTCACTGCCTTTAAGTACAAAAAGTATCGCAAGTAAACGCAATGTTAAGCATGTAATTTTCCAACATTTCTCTTAAGTCTCTATCTTTCTCTAATCCTACGCAAATCTTTTTTAAACCTAAATTCAATAATAATTGTTAAATCTTTAAAAAAAAAATAAATAAATAACTGGCTATTTCAGCCCTTGAAAGGACTTTGACCTTGCTTCTTATGATCAATTGTGTTGTGCGTGTTATTAAGTTTGTACACAATTGACCGAGAAATGGACCTACAGGCTTAACGCCGACTCCGAACGGCGATGAACCAAATGTTCTTATTCTCAAGAAGCTTTACATGGCATTTTGATTACTCTCTGAGGTTTGTCATTGTCTGCAGAGAGGTGGCGGCCGTACAGAAAAATTATTTTAATTCAAATAATTTTCTGTCGCTGCTGGGGTTCGAACCTGGGTCTCCAGGTTCGTTGACATAGCGGCCACGCACGTTAATTAACTACGCCACGGACGCCACTATCTTTAAATCTTTGTTTGTTCTTAATTCTCTTTCTGTCTCTCAAAAAAATGCAATTGTTATTAAAACCAATCGTTTCCTGTGCTTTTTTATAGCTACCATCGTCAAAGAAGCGCAGGGCAGTGGTCAGCTTCCTGGGATTGCAGTCAGTTTTGTTCTTGTCTTAAACCAGTCTACAACCAAATCCAACAAATAAATAAATGCGTCTTTGTTCAATCTAAAATATTGAATAAACCTGAACAAAAAACAAATTAACGAAAAAGAGCGACTTCCACTATATTTCCAGCTAAAAATACCTTTTGAAATACCTTTTTATATACATATATTGTTCCTTAAAATGTCATGAAGACTGATTTTTATTTTGTTTTACTCTGAAATACTACACTGAAATATTTTTGTAAATATATAATGTTTCTTATATTAAAATTTGTTGTGAATTTCTTATTATTTTTTTTTTATTTTAATCTTAGGCAGAATGTACAAGGTGGCGCAAAAATAACCTTCCGATGTTTTTTGGCTGTAATTTAAAAAAAAAATTAAAAACTTTGATTCTTCTTGTGGATTATTTTTATTTGGTCTTTTAATATTTTTTACATCAAGTCGGGAATATGATGTCATGTAAATGGCCGCCGCCACAGTTGATTGTCATTTGAGCCCTTTTTATGGCATTTTCCATCACTTCGGCCAAAACTTCCGGCGATAGGTCCTCACATTCTTGACGGATATTGTCTTTAAGAGCTGCAAGAGTCTGATGCTTGTTGACATAAACCCGCGACTTCAAAAAGCCCCACAAAAAGAAGTCTGGAGCGGTCAAATCAGGCGATCTTGCTGGCCAGTGCAAATCGCCAAATCGGGAGATAAGGCGCCCGGGAAATGCATCCTTCAGCATATCGGTTGTGGCACGTGCAGTGTGTTCCGTTGCACCGTCCTGTTAGAACCACATGTTTTCCAATCCCAATTCATCAAGTTGCGGCAAAAAGAACTCGTTGAACAGTAACACATTCTTCGAAGAAAAAAGGTCCGATGACTCCTCCAGCGAAAACAGCACACCACACAGTGACTTTGAGCGGGTGTAATGGCTCTTCGTGGGTTACACGCGGATTTTCAGTGCCCCAGAAGCGTAAATTTTGCTTATTTACGTACCCGCTAAGATGGAAATGGGCCTCATCACTCATGATTATGACCGACCGATTATTGGTCAAATAAATAGTCAGCAATATTCCGCGCTCTGGAGCAGTGTAGCGTAACATTGTTTATTAACGTGTATTTCGCATGTGTTTACTACACAAATGTCAAAACAGAACTGACATTAGGAGCCAATCGCAAAATTTATAGCATTTTCTGATAGGAGGATTAGTTTTGCGCCACCTTGTATCTGCGGATTCTTCTAGACACAGATTCACGCTCGTTTTCGATCCGGGTGTTTATAATGTCTTCCATCTCTCGTGTGTTTGTTGACAAATCGGTGTCGTTCTACACCTTGAAGTGCTGGCTGACGTTGTGTAGCGCGCAGCATGCGTTTACAACTTTTGTTGATTGCGCAGGTTTTAAATGTTAACCCCTGATATATAAAAGGCAACTGAATTTTTTTTGAGAATGTCAATTGTTCGTCAGGCTTTAGGGGATATCCAGCATTACCTGTAAGAAATTTTAATTAATTTTAATGCGCACTGAATATTTTTCATTGTTTACACTCTTTACCTAAGATCCATTTGTTGCTCCCATATGAATCACAAAAAATGCTCTGAAAGATTCCATATAAAGGTAACATGCGATGCACCGCCATGTCTGGCATTTACAAAACGTATGTTTACACACCTGTGAAAAATGCAGTTCATTGTTTTGCAATATGAAGAACTCACCAGCATGACGTTGGCACTTGTGAAGCCGTTCCTGTTCTGGAACATATGACGAACACTTGCTGTTGGTGCGACGATTCGCACGTGCGTTCCATCGAGTCAACCCAAAAATCGTTTCCTGTGCTTTTTTATAGCTGCCATCGTCAAAGAAGCGCAGGACAGCGGTCAGCTTCCTGGGATTGCAGTCAGTTTTGTTCTTACAAATGTCTGTTCAGACAAATATAAGAACGAAAGGTCCATTGCGTTTTTAGATTTTATTTTTTGCAAGTTTTTCCAAATTGAAAGAAAAGTTGTCAGCGTGTTTATTTTTTGTTATTTTATTACTTTTTTTTTTGACAGTCACAAGTTAAAACAAAATTCTAATTACGTTCCAAAATCAAGCGAAACAACAACGTATTGTTTTGAACCATAATAGCTTGAAACTGCTGTGTCTTCTTGACAGTTGTGACTACTCGTAGGAAGACACAGCAGTTTATTGTTGTGAACCGTATTAGGCCTATAAAGATTTGGGCGTTTAAGTAGCTAAAAAGTACGTCCCTTGAAGAAAAGTGTTAATATTGTACCATATATAAAACAGTAGAAGAAAATAATATATATAACAGTATATTATTATTATTATTATTATTACAAAGTTTAGCATAAGTACACTTAGAACTATGTTCTATTATAGTACAAAATTGTTTAATTATAACAACCAAAGGAAAGCAAAAATACTTAACTAAAAATAATTCAATTTAATTTGGTTAAAACGACTTAATCTTAACATAGGTGAAAAAAAAAATAAAAAAAATAAATAACTGGCCATTTCAGCCCTTGAAAGGACTTTGACCTAGCTTCTTATGATCAATTGTGTTGTGCGTGTTATTAAGTTTGTACCCAATTGACCGAGAACCGGACCTACATGCTTAACGCCGACTCCGAACGGCGATGAACGGAATGTTCTCTTTCTCAAGAAGCTTTACATGGCATTTTGAATACTCTCTGAGGTTTGCCATTGTCTGCAGAGAGGTGGCGGCCGTACAGAAAAATTATTTTAATTCAAATAATTTTCTGTCGATGCTGGGGTTCGAACCTGGGTCTCCAAGTTCTTTGACATAGCGGCCACGCACTTTAACCAACTACGCCACGGACGCCACATAACATAGGTGAAAATGAATATAAATAAAACAAAATATAAAACCAAATTAATAATATTCTGAGTTTAATAAGTGAGAGATAAAAAGAAAAAAAGAGAATAAAAAATATAAAAATATAGAGAGCAGTTTATTAATGAGAAATAGAAAAGAAAGAAAGACTAGACTAAACATTTCTCTTCCTACGATTTCTATTAACCTTCGAGGCAGAGCATTCCATAGTCTAATGGCACTAATGAAGAACAGGCGAGAGGTACTTAGCGAATTATTCCTTGGAACAATCAGAATATGACTTCTTCTAGACAAGCAAAATTGAAGTTTATCATAAAGATATACTGGAGTTTTTTATGAATGAGCTTATGCAGGTATATGTAGTTTCTTGCATTAACATAAGCAGTTAGATCGCATCCAAGAATTGTATTTCTGAAAGTGGAGAGATGGTCAAATCTTCGTAAGCCATATACGTAACGTGTAGTATTATTATAAGCAATTTCAAGTTTTAGCCGGGAGGATGAGTCGTATTTACAGTAGACTATTTCTGAGTAAGTTATCAAAGGTAAAATCAGTTCAACACCAGCTTACTTTTTATGCCAACAGGAGTGACAAAAGCAGACATTCTTAAATTAAGTAGGACATAATAAACTTATTTGACTACACTATTTACACGATCAACACAAGACAACGAAGAGTTAATATGGAAACCAGGATTTACAATTTTTGATACAACAGTTAATTTGCTTGCTCCAATAAAAAGGTCAGAGACGTCATGTATGATAGTTTTATATCTACAAATCGGAAGAACGTACGATTTCGATGCATTATGTTGAAAACCATTGCTGATTGCCCACCCATGAACGCTACTGAGATCTTCATTCATCCTAGAGCAAAGATCGTCAAGAAGCCCAGTTGATCGCGAAAGATACAGCTGAACATCATCCGCACATGCATGGATAGATGCATGTCTGCAGACACCAAAAACGTCATTAATAAATATTGAGAACATTAGAGGACCAAGTATAGAACCTTGTGGAACGCCACTTAAAACTAATTTATATTGCGAGAACAATTGACCAACTTTAACCTTTTGAGACCTATTACACAAATAACTAGACATTAGATTGACAGCACTATTACAGAAACCAAACAAAGTCTTCAATTTATGACATATAGTTATTAAAAGCCTTCGAAAAATCAAGCAAGCAGAGCAAAGTCAAAGAACCAGCATCAAATCGTTTGTCAAATGGACGTTTGTCATCCAGAACCTTAACAACTGCTGAAGAACATCCATGTCCTGCGCGGAATCCGGATTGAAAAAGTGATAATAGTTTTTTTTCGAATAGGTGCTTATTGATTTGTTCAGC
Organism: Pherbina coryleti; assembly: GCA_943735915.1. Taxonomy (NCBI): domain Eukaryota; kingdom Metazoa; phylum Arthropoda; class Insecta; order Diptera; family Sciomyzidae; genus Pherbina; species Pherbina coryleti. The sequence continues at coordinate 97,285,525 of OX030948.1, read as the reverse complement.
CATAAGCTTTTCGCAAACTTTTGATAGCGGTGGTAAAATGCTTATAGGTCTAAAATCAATTGGTCCGGATGGATTACACTTTTTTGCTACCGGTAGAACAATAGCCACTTTCCATAAGTCGGGAAATGATGATGACAAGAAACATGCATTGATTATATGTGTTAGAGGGCTGATTATATGTGGCAATATAGGTTTCCGAAACTTTATGGGAATCCCATCTTCACCTATTGCATTTGACCTAATTTGCATGAGACATTTGCCAACATCAAGCTCATTTACAGCAGTAAACTGAAAAGATTGTTGCATAGCCAGACTACAGGGGAGGAGAGTATTATCACTGGAAGTAGCAGTAAAGTCACTAAAGAAATTGTTGAGGTCTTCTGGACTAAAAAGACATTCAGTGGTATTTTTATTACAAACTCCAAGTTTTTAAATGTTAGACCATAACTTTTTGGTTGGAAGAGAGAGTTTAAGCTTCGCCTCAAAATAGCGCGATTTGGCCTGCCTTATTAAAGATACTGACTCATTCCTTGCACTTTTATAGGCTTCCCAGTGAACTGAACTCGGTTTTTTGGTCCATAATTTCCGAAGTTTGTTCCTTTTTTTAATAGATTTTAGAACATGCTCCGTAAGCCAAGGACAAGACTCATTTTTTATACTAACAGTGCGCAAAGGATCATGTTTCTCAAATAGAAATTTAATAGGTTCTATAAGGCAACTTAGCTTATCATTAACATCGTGATGAAACCAGCATTCATTAAACGAGATCAGGAACATATCATAGAACAGAGACGCATAATTAATGTTTTTGAAGTCCCTATAGGAGAAATTACATGATGTTACATTACGCTATAAGTTTACATTTAACGAACAAAAGATAAGGTCATGATCAAAAACAAAATACAATTGATCAAAGAGAGAGATGACAGAGGAATCAGATACTACAAAATAATCCAAAAAACTTGGATTTGTGTTTTTTAAAAACCTGGTGGGTACGCTTTCATTTACAATCGATAGTCCTAACGATGATATATTTTAGTACTAGACTTGCTTTGAGAACTCACTTGAAAGTAAATTAATATTGAAGTCACCACACAGAACGAGTAGATATATCGTGTATAGGTATATATATCGGTATATATATAACAGTAAATATATATATATATATATATGTTAACACACAAGTTGTTAAGAATAGTCCGCTACACGCGCCAACTGTAAGCCAGACGCAATTTGACGCCTGGCATCCGCTAGAAAACGTTCTCACCAAAACTGCATCGAAAATCAAAATAAATAAAAAATAAATGAACTGGCGCCCGGGCAGGGACCAGTAGAGTCGCGAATCTGAACGATAAAAAGTAAAACGTGCCACAAAAAAATTAACGTTAAAACGCTAAATAGAAGTGCCACCAAATTAAAAAACCTTTGAAAATAAATCAGACGAGCGCAACAGCGGCAGGTGAACTACATAGCAGGAAAAGAGGCCCCTAAGTAAACGGATTATCTACGTACGAAAAGGAGTTCTAAATGAAAGGACAGCCGACTGCCTAAAATTCACCTAGGACACCACTGGAATAATGATAAGTGTAATTATAGTTTTTATGTAAGTCAAATCAATTTTATTTAAAGAAATAACATAAATAGAAAATTAAAAAGTGTTTTTAAATGATAAGTATAAAACAAAAAAAAAAAAAGAAAAGAAAATATTTCTAATCATTAAAAATATAAAAAGAAGGAATATTTAAAGAACTAAAGAAACTTTTAATATTTTATTTGTCTACAAAATATTTCCTCAAATCATTAAAAATATAAAAAAGAAAAAAAAGAACTAAAGAAATGTTTCCAATTAAAATATAGAATAAATTAAATATAATAGTGGCGTCCGTGGCGTAGTTGGTTAAAGTGCGTGGCTGCTATGTCAACGAGCTTTGGAGACCCAGGTTCGAACCCCAGCGGCGACAGAAAATTGTCCCTGCAGACAATGGCAAACCTCAGAGAGTAATAAAAATGCCATGTAAAGCTTCTTGAGAATAAGAACATTCCGTTCATCGCCGTTCGGAGTTGGCGTTAAGCATGTAGGTCCATTTCTCGGTCAATTGTGTACAAACTTAATAACACGCACAACACAATTGATCATAAGAAGCTAGGTCAAAGTCCTTTCAAGGGCTGAAATGGCCAGTTATTTATTTTTTTTTATTTTATAAACGAAATATTTTATTTGTCTTCAAAATTAATATTTTTATAAGTGAATTAAAACACAATTGAATTACAATGGAAGACTATTTAGTCCAAGAATTAAATAAACTGAGAGTTTCATCCCAATCCAATTCCCAAAATAATGCATCCCAATCCAACCAACAATCCAACTAACAGACACCTTAAGTAAACAAATAACCGAATTAGTAGCTGCAACTTCGACAGTGACTACTTCGTACCATTCAGCTCCACGAACGTGAAAGAATTGGACAAAATACCTGATATTGTTAAATGCTTACGAGAATTCTCTGACCAAGCAGGAGAGTTTAGTTCTTGGCGGAAAACTGTTGATAGAATTTTCACTGCATACGAAAACATTAAGGGCACTCCAAAATACTATGTTATTTTACATACTGTAAGACACAAAATTGTAGGCGATGCGGATACGGCATTAGAATCCTACCGGACACCATTAGACTGGATGAAATTAAAAAGTATTTAATGATGCACTATTTTGACAAACGTGACATAGGGACATTGGAATATGAAATGACTACTTTAACTCTGCGAAACCTGACAATAACAGGATTCTACCAACAAATTTATCAATATCTTTCATTGATTTTGGACAAGATCGCTTGTTTAGAATCCAGTGAAGAATCTCTTCAAACGATGACCAACGCCTACAGAGAAAAAGCCTTAATTACTTTTATTCGTGGTCTTAATGAAGATCTTCCAAGATTACTAAGCGTTCGAGAACCGGCAACGTTGCCACAAGCCTTACACTTGTGCCAAAAGTTGGATAACATGATGTACAGAATGAAATCGATCCAAAGATCGAATAATTTTAGAAAAACCAATAATCCTCTGCCACCACCCAGGCCACCACGCTCAAATTTTCCTCCGTTACAAACATTTGAGAAAAGGTTTTTCCCAGAACTGACTCACATCCCACAACCAAGATATAATAACAATCCAAACGGATTTCAACGAAACAATCAGAATTGCTCTTACAATGACCCGCGAGTGTTCCAACCGAATAATCACTACTTTTTAATTAACAACCCATATCAATCACAACTCAAGATTTAATAACAGGCCATATATGCCCCCAAAACCCCCAGTTCCTATGGAGGTAGACCCTTCCATCCAAACTAGACAGGTCAGTTATCAGATTAGACCAAACATTCAATAATTGAAAAAAACGACCAGCAACCCAGCAGGAGTATCGCCCAAACAAAGTTCAAAAAAATTTCCATGCCAATACAAATTTCGCATGTGATACTTCTAATGTCGGAGACACTTGATTCCCAAGAACAATACCAACACATAGCTGACGAATACTACAATGACACGACTAACCAAGGGTTCGAAGAGATCGATCAAACTAACAATATGTATTTTTTAGATTAAGAGAGTCTTCACTTTCCTATTTTGAATTCAAAACCAAAAGTGAAGACGTACTCAACTTCTTAATTGATACAGGCTCCAATAAAAACTACATACAATCGACGCGTATTAGAAATCCTATTTCCAATGCAAAACCCTTAACTGTTAACTTAATTGCCGGAAATATCAAAATAACACAAACCGAAAATTAAAATTTTTTATACTACCCACATTAACAACCTTTCATGGTATTATAGGAACGCTTAAGCAATTAAAAGCAACAATACACACAGACGAAAGTTTGATGACAATTTTTCCGAACATTAAGATTCCATTTTAGCAACAGGCAGTACAGGACGTTAACCATGTAAATTTGCGTTTACCACATCTTACACATACACAGAAAGAACAGTTGAATAATGTCATCAGAAATTGTCCAAGACTATTTTCAGATCCCAACAAAAAACTAACATACACTTGTACAATAAAAGGCGAAATTCGCACTACAAACGAACTCTAAAAGAAGAGGTCGAACGACAAGTAGAATAATTATAAGACCGTCGAAATCACCATATAATTCACCTGTTTGGATCGTTCAGAAAAAAATGGACGCATCCGGTGAAAGAAAATACCGAATGGTGATAGATTATCGGAAACTCAATAACGTTACCATTCCAAACAGATATCCGATTCCTGAGGTTATTGACGTTCTCTCTAACCTCGGTAAACACCAATATTTTACGATAATAGATTTAAAAAGCGGTTTTCATCAAATACCACGGAAGGAATCCGACATAGAAAAAACTGCATTTTCCATTAACAATGGAAATTTTGAATTTGTCGGATTACCCTTTGGGCTGAAAAATGCCCCAGCAATATTTCAAAGGACCTTAGACGATATACTAAGGCAACATATAGGAAAAAAGGTGTTACGTCTACATAGACGATATCATCATTTTTGGCAAAAACGAAAAAGAACATTTGGAAAATTTAAAAATAGTGTTCATAACACTGGAATTGGCCAATATGAAGGTCCAGTTAGATAAGTGCGATTCAAAAAAAAGAGGTCGAGTTTCTAGAGTACGTCGTGGGAATAGACGGGATAAAAACAAACAAAAACAAAATAGAAGCAATAGCCAAAATGCCCCTACCAAAGAATCTGAAACAACTCCGATCATTCCTCGGAATGTCCGGATATTATCGACGATTCATTTTGGATTATGCAAAAATTGCCAAGCCGCTGACAAGCCTTTTACGAGGAGAGAAAGGTCGTATTTCCAAATTTGCTTCAAAAAATAAACTTGTGACTTTATACCAAGATGCAATCGAATCTTTCAATAAAATAGAAAATTCACTTATATCAAAAGGCGTTATACTATCTCACCCAAATTTCGAAAAAGAATTGATTATGCGAAATCTGATTATGCGATTGGGGCTGTATTGTCCCAAAACAATAGACCAATCTCATTCATCTTCAGAACTCTTACTAAAACTGAAGAGAATTACGCTACGAATGAGAAAGAGATGCTTGCTATCATCTGGTTTCTTAATTCTCTGAGAAACTACCTGTACGGTTCAAAAAAGATAAACATATTCACAGACCATCAACCGCGTACTTACGCTCTAAGCGCAAAAAATACCAATAGCAAAATGAAGGGATGGAAAGCCATCCTAGAAGAATATAATTATCGTCTAACATACAAACCAGGTAAAGCAAACGTCGTCGCCGAAACTCTCTCTAGGATACCCGTAGAAATAAGCTCCCTAACACCAACGATCCATAGCGACGAAAGTTCAAGTCGCAATTTAATTCCATGTACAGAAACCCCAATAAATGTATTCAAGAACTAGATTTTTCTCAAGATTGGTGATTGCTCAACCTACCAATTCAAACTTGTATTTCCAAGTTACCATAGACACATCATTACCGAACAACAATTTTTAGAATCAAATCTGGTCTCGCTTTTAAAGAGATATCTTAACCCGTCCGTCATCAACGGAATACGCACCGATGAACCCATTATGGGCCAAATACAAAATATCTATCCACTTCACTTTAGTAACTATAAAGCAAGATATACCCAAAAATTAGTAGAGGACATTACAAACGAACAAGAACAGGAAAACATCATACTCGAAACTCACAACCGCGCACATAGAAATGCAATAGAAAATAAAGCACAAATTCTAGAAAAATACTATTTTCCAGGAATGCTAAACAAAATTAAAAGAATGACTACAATCTGCACGACATGCAAAGAAAATAAATATGAGAGACGACCTAATCAACCAAAATTAGCAGAAACACCCTTGCCTGCATTTCCTGGTCACACAGTACATATAGACATATTTCTGACAACTAAAAAATTGTTATGACCGCAATAGAAAAATTTACAAAATACGCCATGACAAAACTACTAGACAGCAGATCGATAGAAGACGTACGACGACCCTTAAGAGACATAATTTTTTCATTTGGAGTACCAAAATCCATCGTTATTGATAATGAACCATCCCTTAATTCAAACTCAATCACATTCATGTTAAAAGACGAACTTGGAATAGACGTCTACACTACACCTCCCTATAAAAGTCAGACAAACAAGTGGAAAGGTTCCACTCAACGCTCGTTGAAATAATGCGTTGCCTCAAAGAAAACGGAGGACACAGGAATTCTGAAGATTTATTAGAAAGAGCAGTATCTGAATACAACCACTTTGTACATTCGGTAACAGGAAACTAGTAAGAAATGATCTTCAACTGGGCCGAAGTTAAAATACCCCCACGTCAGAACCGAAGTATATTCAAAGTCTTAAGTAATCAAAAAAATGTTTATTTGTAAAAACATTTGCGTCATTGTTTTAACAGAAAATATTCTCTTTTGTTCTTTGATAAAGTCACTTTGTATGGGAGGTGTGTGTAGTTTTCACTCGATATGGTTGAATTTCATACAAAGAGTACATGTTGTATATCAAAGTTCATATGCAAAATTTCAAGTCCATATATTAATTTTTGTGGTATTTAAGAGATAAGGTCACCTTTTTTGATAAAGTCACTTTGCATGGGAGGTAAGCGAGGTTTTCATCCGATTTGGTTGAATTTCATACTCAGAGTGTATATTAATTATACAAGCTCATTTGCAAAATTCCAAGTCCAAATATTAATTTTTGTGGAATCCTAAGAAATTTAACTGTTTTGATAAAGTCGATTTGTATGGGAGGTAGGCCTGGTTTTCATCCGGTTTGGCTCATTTTCGAACTTATATTTTATATTTTAGAGAAAAGCTTAAATATCAAATTTCGTGATGATAGCTAGAAAACTACGGCTGTAATCGCGATCACAGACGGACAGAAAGTCGGACATGGCTAAATCGACTCGGGTGGTGATGCTGATCAAGAATATATATACTTTTCTATACCTACCACGCCTCCTTATGTACGTTACAAACGGAGTGAAAAAATTAATATACCCCGTTTACGTTTTTAAAACATAGGGGTATAAAAACGTAGGGAAAGGACAAGACCAAGTAATTTAGAAAGACTAACTAAGAAACAGAAAAAAGACTTACAATACCACAATTAAAGCAAGCAAGAAACAAAGCACTACTTACCAGGACAGATTATCTTTGTACGCAGAAACAAAAGATTAGGTACGAAATTGTCAAAAACATTTATTCAGGAAATAGTCAAGGAAGACAGGAACAGTACAATTTTAACAGAAAAAGGACGAATAGTACATAAAAGCTTAATTAGAAACTAAAAATTAATTTATTTTAGGTTTTTCGAGGCATCATGCACAGCAGGTATGCAAATTCTGGACTATACCAATTCTCAATTGGTTACAATACATACAGGCAGTGCCAAACTCTAGACTGGTACGTTTAAGATAATACACTACATCGACATAAAACAATACGAAGATGCGATAGAAATAATAGAATCTACTATTAAAACAAAAATACCACCCAACCATCCTTTCTACACAATCCTTTCACCCGAATTATCTCAAATCATGAACCATTTAATAAACTTGAAGCCAACAAAAAAACGGGAAAGAAGATCCTTAGATTTTATTGGTAGCACATGGAAATGGATAGCTGGCACGCCAGACCATTCCAATTTTAATATATTAACCGACAAAATTAATAACGTATTAATGAAGAATAATCAACAAGCTCTAATTAATAAAATGACCATAGAAAGAATAAATGAAATAAATAATGTAACTAATGAAGTTCGACAAATTGTTAAGTCAGAAGGCAAAATTGAAAACGAAATTATAATGGTTATGAAAAATAAGTTAGAAATAATAAACATTGAATATGCGATACATTGGGCCAAGGCAAATATTGTAAATGTGTATATGTTATCGAACTATGAATTAGATATTGTAAAACTGATTGATATTGTACACTGATCTAATATAGTCCTCAAAAAATAAAAAAACAAGTAAAATTGAAAATGTCACAACAAAAAAACTAGCTACCACTTGAGTGTGCACTATTGCAAAATACCAACAAAATATACACAGCATCAATAACCTTGATACCTTTCGACGCGAGCAAACAACAACAATGCTATGCACACTTTTTTTCTTGCTGTCGCAGCGCAATGCGCCGACAGTCATTTCTTCGAATTACAACAAACACTGAAATATTGAAGTTGTTGTAAGTGAGCTAAAAGAGCTAATTGAGCTATGGGATTTACAACTCTGTTGTAAAAGATATATTTGATAAAGAGAGCATACCGTACATAAACATTGATGAGACACTTGAATTCGCCCAAATAAAAATTACATCAAATGATAAATCTATTATTTATATTGTAAGCTTACCAGAAACTAACACAGAACTCAGTAAAACAATGATTATTAAACCCGTGAAAAAGAAAAACAAAATCAATAAAATCGAATAAGAGAAAAGTGTAAAACGTATAATAAGTTATCAATATGTCCTTTTGACAATATTGTAGATATAAGTAAACCTGCATGCATTTTTAAGTTAATGAATAACCAAGTACCAAACTGCACAATAGTAAACAACCAACATATACCGGAAATCGACGAAATAACCCCAGGACTTTTATTGTTAAACCAATTCAATGGATCAGCATCAGTAAACAATGAAACAATGGAATTAGAAGGAGCATTTGTAATTCGATTTCATAATACAACTATTAAAATTAATAGCAAAACATACACTTCTAAGGAAATCACCACACACATGATGAAGGAACTTAATTTCAATAACACCGCTCATATCAACTTATTTTTATACCCGCAACAAAATACTATTTGGAACCAACATTGTACTGACGCTTTTAACAATATTGCTGATAGTACTTCTAGTAATAAAAACCACTATATGGAAGAAGTTACAAGGAGTAAAAATTACAAAAGTAACCAAGGACGATCCACAACTTTCAAAATCGGCAATAGAAGGACTCAATAAAATTTTCATTCAAACATCTAAATCAAACGAGGACGTTTGAATTAAGGAGGGGAGGTGTTAACACACAAGTTGTTTCTACACGCGCCAACCAGACGCAATTTGACGCGCGGCATCCGCTAGAAAACGTTCCCATCAAAAACTGCATCGAAAGCAGCAGCACAAACACAGCAAAAATAAATTAATAAAACAACTCACACATACTAATGCAGTTTTGGTTTAGTTTAAGATATGTAATTTTTGTTAAGTTAGTTCTAGTTAAGAAGCAAAATAAAGTTGACGACATCAGAGTTCCACTGATGTCTCTTTTTTAAAAATCAAAATAAAAAGAAATAAATTTACTTATGTATATATATATATATATATTAGAGCGGGGCAAATTGTATGGAACAAAAAAATTCGATGTTGGCCCCACCCTAGCGGTGTTCTATGGGTCATTTCAAGAAACTTTGGCGATCTTTCTTCAAATCGGAGCCTGCCAGTTTTTCAAAATAGGTATTTTTTCAAAATATTCAAGATTTGGCTTAGAAATTGCATTAAAAAGACAAAAAACTATTTTTTTTAAGTGTATATATGGGGGTTTTTTATTTATGAAAGCCACAAGAGGGCGTTTAGCTACTATTTTTGCATTTTATCATTTCTTTTTGATAAAATCGTAATAAAAACTTTTGTGGAAATTAAAAACCATTAAGTGTTGCCTATACCAAATACATCAAGTGTTTTAAAATAAAGGGGAAATTCTCCTGTCGTGGACCTTCTTCTAAAGAGGACTCTTTAATAACTTTTTTCTCAAAAGTGACTACACCATTGTGATTCAAAGTACTTATACAAAATGGCCAATGCGATTTCTAATGGTGCGGTTCTGGTGGATTTGTCTCACATTAAACCAGGGCCAATTGCACATTCTCGTTGGCTCACCAAGGCCAGGCATTAAGGCTATACGTTACAACTAATAAGCCATCTAAAAATATAAAAATTTTGGCAATCTATGAAATGAAAGTGGCGTCCGTGGCGTAGTTGGTTAAAGTGCGTGGCCGCTATGTCAAAGAACCTTGGAGACCCAGGTTCGAACCCCAGCAGCGACAGAAAATTATTTGAATTAAAATAATTTTTCTGTACGGCCGCCACCTCTCTGCAGACAATGGCAAACCTCAGAGAGTAATCAAAATGCCATGTAAAGCTTGTTGAAAACGAGAACATTCTGATCATCGCCGTTCAGAGTCGGCGTTAAGCATGTAGGTCCGGTTCTCGGTCAATTGTGTACAAACTTAATAACACGCACAACACAATTGATCATAAGAAGCTAGGTCAAAGTCCTTTCAAGGGCTGAAATGGCCAGTTATTTATTTATTTTTTTTTATGAAATGAAAGTATATACACTAATGCATTTCAATATCAAGTATTACGGTTTTGTCGTGTACGGTAGTGTGTCATTTTACAAATTCATACGTTGGACACAATATTTAGAGCCAAATTTACGCGAAGTTATTAATAATGTAATTCAAGACAATGCATATTACGCACCCTCGGAAAATATCTTATTAGTAGTGTTGTTTGATAATAAAAAAGAGATAACGACAATGCTATAAAAAGAATTTTACACTATCGAAACAACCTGGATGATCCAATGCAACTTAGAGTTTATCAAAGGCCTATTGAAAACTTCAATTGCACAGATTATATCAATATGATTGACGACAACAATTTATTCGAACCACCGTTTACGCAAAGAATTCCGTATGATAATTTGCAACAATATTTTGAATACAACAATCAACCGTTGTCTGATCCAAAAATTCCGTTATACATACAAGGAACGTTCAATTGCTGGCTACCAAAAATAATATATTCAAGATTATACCATGCGCATGTCTACCTACGTCATGATCGACATATTGTCAAAATCAGCTGTTTTTCACTGAGCATAACATAAACAAACAGAACTGTAGTTGAAAGTAAATCACACGAAACTATTTCGCACTATATTTCGTCTCTTCTTGCACGAACAGAAAATCAGTGAGAAAAACAGAGTGTCTTTTCCTATCTACGTCACGAAAGACCGAACGTCTTGCGCAGAACGGTGCAACTTTTGCTGGTAACCGTTTCTAAACGAGTTTTACAAGAGAATCGAGTTGGTGTTATGATGGCGACATCAGAGAGGCGTAAGAAATTACCCAAAGTTGAAAGCAAGAAAGACTTTTCGTTCTAAACAATATCGCTCCTTTTGTTAACACTGTGCAATTCTTCTTATTGTTTATTTCAGTTTTATATAGCATAAACACATTGTATTGAATTTTTGTGAGTTTACGTATCGCACAATAAATATAAAAGGGCACAAACTCAAAAAATAACAATATTCTGGAGAGGCAAAAACTGTTGCAACAGCTCCATATAAAGAACTGAAACAAAACGATGTTTAACCGCGAAAATCGATAGAGTTCTGCACTAAAAATATAAAGTTCTGACCCTTCTATATTTAGTGTGCGAAATGTTTTTCTCTACTGAAAAATTAGATTGAAATTTTGAAGAAAAAATAAAAGAAAAAACAATGCAAAGAAAAATCGCATTTTTTGTCTAAGATTGTTCACAACAAAAGGTGAACTTCAGAAATTTAACAATTTAATAAAAACACATAGTTATTTATCGTCGGGACAAAAGCCTTAGCTCAAAATACCCGACATTTATTTAATCTTTCTTTCCTCTTTGAAAGCCTTTTTGCAACTGATTGACCGCCTGTTGTCGACATAGTCTCCGAAGTCTGTCAATCATAATGCGACAAAACCACAATTAAACTTATTTATGATACAAATACAAATTACAATAAATGAATTTTATACAAAGATTTAACAAAATCGACATAGATCGTTATGAGTACCTACCCTTATTTTCATCACTGAGCATTTTGGACTATTTAAAATATTAAAATTTAGAATTGCAATATTGCAAGGGTAAATATTTGTCAATTTTCCCAACAAATTCGGCAATTTTCCCCAAAAAGAAGCGATAAAATGCAAAAATAGTTACATAATGCTCTCTGGTTGCTTTAATAATTAAAAATTAACGTTAAAAATGGATTCCTTGACACCAAAAACTCCCATATATACACTTAAAATAGTTATATAGTTAAATATAATAAATAGTTATAGTTTTTTGTCTTTTTAATTCAATTTCTAAGCCAAATCTTGAATATTATGAAAAATACCTATTGTAGTGTACTCTTAAGTCACTATGAACATTGTTTTTCCCACATTCTTTTTACTGTTAACAAATTTAAGGCAAAAACAATAAAATCAATATTATTTATAATCGAGTCAAAGATCCCAAAAATATTCATGAAAATTTAACGTAAACATTTTTACCATATTTACAAGCAATAGTATCAAATTCATAAATGCATTTTCTCACCCCTTCGCTTGTACAGCCAGACAGCGCATAAGCGTTAGCATAACTGCAAGCATCAGCTTACAATAGCTGTGTACAAATAAGTACAACAACAACAAGCATCAGGCTGAACTCGTGCCAACGACACTTTCAATATCAAGGTTGAAACATATATTTATTAATTAATGCCAATGATTGAAAATTAAAAATATCTTTTTGAGGGGAAATGTGCATAATAATCAAATCAAAGAATTTGATTAGTTTTCTTTAATTTAAAATTTAATAAGCTGGAAAAATAGGAGGAGTATTGGAGATAGGGTTATTTTAGTTTTAAGAAAATACTGTTAACAATAAAATATATACTGTTAACTGTTAAATATAAGGAAAATGAATTGAGAAATAAAAGAAGTTATATTTTGACAAGAAACTAACTCAAGTGGCTCTTTAGCCTTATAGTTATTATTTTTGAAGACTTAAACTGCGGCTCTCTAGCCTAAGTCAAAACAAAATATTTATGAACACTGCGGCTCATAAGCCATATCAATATTTGGCGTGACACGCTTTCTAATATGTCGACATACACAACACGACCAATCCTTACATGGCGATCCTGCCCACATACGAACCAGAAATTTAAAAAAAAAAAAAAAAAAGAATTTATAGAAACAAAGAAAAAATAAATGTATTTCAAAATTTAAACCATCAAAACCATCAAAATTTCCATGACGACTCAAGAAGAAATAGACAACATCTTCAAGAAATGGGATGATTACCAATTACCATTGTGGAAGAATACATACCAGAAGGTGCACATGAAGACACACCAATATACCAACCAACACCGAAATCTGCTGGACCAAAACCGATCTCCATCGAAGAATACCAAAAGAGACAACAAACTAAAACAACGATAGCAAAAGACACAAAACCAAAGATAAGAAGACCAAGAGGAGGCCGAAAGGTAAAAGCACGCCAACAACTAGCGGAATTACACAGAATTTTAGTCATAACTAAAGATAAAAACTTGAAATCAGAATTATATAAAAAAATACAAATAGAAAATAAAAAATTACATAGTTGAATGATATTTTAACTAATAATAATTTGTTATTTTTTTTCTATGATACCAAATATAACTATTTTATATAAATATATAACAATGTTCGATAAAAAGGAGAAATAACATATTGTAATTAATGAAAATATTTTTTTTTTTTTTTTTTTTTTTTTAATTTTTATTTATATTTGCAATCTGTTTATTATAACAAACAATAAGCAAACAAGATGATTATGCTAAATTGACATAAAGTCGTACATTTCCATTGAAATACACGACAAGGTATTATACACTAGTGGTAAAGATTTAGTTTAGAAAAGGTAAATCTAAAACATGCTTCCGCTTCAGTCTTCTCGTTTCTTCGCTGTCATCCAATAAAGATATCGCCAGAACATTTGAATGGGTCGCTGAGCCTTTGCAAATATTTTGTGCTAAATCTGCTGATTTCTTCTTTTACAGGTACGACGTTAAGATCTCTATTAATAGTTTTGTTGGATACGAACCACGCTGCGTTTGTTATGAGCCTAAGAGTTTTTGATTGGTATCTCTCTAGAATTTCTACATTTGAATTGCTGGCAGTTTCCCATAATTGTATTCCGTAGGTCTAAACCGGCTTTAAAATGGCATTATAAATTCGCACCTTGTTATTGAGAGAAAGCTGCGAGTGTCGACCTAAAAGCCAATAGAAAATAATTTTTTTAGCTCTCTTTGGGAAAAAAATTCGCACTACCCATAAATCCCAAGAACTTCTCACCAATACATACAATAGCGGACATCGAACAATGTATACAAACCATAGAAGACAATGAAAAAGAGGTTGCCAGACCTAAGGTTACAAACCAAGATACAGCATACAAAAGAAAAATTCAAAATACGTCAAAAGAAAAATTTATAATGAAAATATACAAAAATACTCGAAAATTCTTAAAACAATACAAGGATGAAATAATCATTACAAACGCAGACAAAGGAAATAAAACTGTTGTTATGTTAAAAAAAGAGTACATAAATAAAATGCAGGAACTACTAGAAGACAAAAAAACATACAAAACAATAAGAGATGATCCTACACCGAAGCTAAAAAAGACAGAACAACATTATAAGTAACGATATTTTTAAAAAACAACTACATAGACAAAAGCGAAAAATTTAATCTTTCAAGTTCTGCGTCTACAGCTTCCAGACTCTATGGACTTCCGAAGACCCACAAAACAAACACACTGAAATAAGTTGCTGGAGCGCTGGACGGACACAAAGGTAAGCCTAAGTGTATAAAATTCTGGTGCAATACGTGCTCACAGAATTTTATACACAGGAAATGAAAACAAATAAAGTATTTTAGTATAAGTCCAATATGTTGGATGTTTTTAATAACTTTATTGATGATTTATGATTAATTATTCCTTACTTTTTACAAGGTGGTAATATTAGGGAGGAAAAGTTGTAGAAAAAGCTGCCAATGATGATGCGAAAATCTTAAGATAAGATTTCGTTCGGATAAACCGAAGAACCAGGAATTCGATCGCGGTAAGCGACATTACATCGGTCGGTAAGGCAGTTAATAAAAAGGTAGGTACATATTATTTAGCTTAATTAAGTATAATAATATTATTACTTAGGGTTTAGGTATAAACATGCCGGCCCCCTTGCAGTATTACTGTAATGTTCAAAACAATCTCATATATTTTGTATTAATAAAAATAAAAATTATTCTTAAAAATACTATAAAGTCAAAAAGAAGTGTGTTGATGTTTCTTTCTCGTCTCAGTGCAATACAATTTATTTAAATTCATGTGTATTTATATATGCAAATGAAAAAAAGAAATATATATAATGTATGGAAATGGGAAAATTTATGCATGTGTTTTATCGGCTACAGGTGCCAGACAGAATCCATCCGAATATGGTGTTTTGAGTGACAGCTCCCCCCAAAACGCTGGGTATAATACCCGGTTGTATTATACGCGGGTACACGTCTACCCCTAATACTATTCTCACTGGGGCCACTTTAAAGAAATTAGGGTCAGCTAGCACCAAGTTAGAAAATTTGGCCCTGATAGACGCGTCCAGTGTCGAACTTGGAGTTGTCCGTGATAAGTGGCGTGTAACCTTTGCCTGTGTCGTAATCGACAAGGCGCTTTCATGTAAGGCCCGCAGAGTTATGGAGCACAACTCCGACGATCCACACCTTATCTTGGGCAACCCCAACTGGCGCACTAACTGGTCGGACACTTCAGACATGCCCGCACTATGGTCTATCAGGGCCCTAACCGGGTTTAACCGCCCGTTCGCCTGTACCTTTACGACCGCCGTAGGTAGAAGCGGTATTACCTCTTGGAGGCAGGGTATAGATGGCGAGGACTGGCTTCTAAAACCGCTATATGAGCGATTCTGATGGGTGGGTTTTTTGGTTTGACGTCGGTGGTGGTGTTGCTTGGCTCGTCGTTGACGTTTGTAAGCGCGCCGGGTTGATGCTTGTACTCCTAGGGGGGGGGGGGGCGGAAAGATTGTGACTCTTCCGCACGCTGAGCTGCTGAAGCCATGTTGGTGTCCATCTCCATCCTTTCTTCGCCATCAGGTGCCAATCTCCTCTCATCGCTTGCTGGTTGAGACAAACGAGGTTTAACAGCGACCTCTCGTTCGGCGGACGTAAAATCGCAACGGGGAGACCGAGGCAAACGAGGCCTGGCTACGTCGCGAGAAGAGTCGCGTCTCGATACTTTAAATTTATCACGACGGGAAGACCGAGACAAACGAGGCCTGGCTACGTCGTGAGAGGAAGAGCGTCTCGAATTTAAGGTGGTGTCACGACAGGAAGTTCGAGACAAACTAGGTCTGACTGTGTCGGAGCTTTCTGTGCGCGATTCGGACAAACGAGGTCCTTCGCGTAATTGCAACCCCAGATGGAGCAAAGTATTATGCGCTCCTTGGCAGTAGAGGCAGGAGCCGTCGCTAGCGCATTCGTTGGTCCGGTGGTTTGGGGAGAGGCACTTCGAGCAGTATCGGAAAAGCAACACCATTCGCAGGCGCCCAGTGATATTTTCGCGCAAAAATTCCGGGCAGGATCTAAGAGCGTGCTGACCCAGGCACACTAGGCATGTTGATGGTTTGGTTGAAATTAGGGACATTTCTGAAAGATGTAAATTATTTAGTTCCCTAATTTTGGAAAAGGACGTAGAGGACATCACAAAATCTACTTTTCGCGTTGTGGTAAGAGAATTAACTTAACCACCGGCCTGCTAATGACCCCACGTTCCGTTCGTAAATCAGCAACGCGTACGCGACCGTCGGTTCCTAGATAGGTTTTTATAACTCTGCCTAATCGCCATTCGTTCGCCGTAAGATTGTCTGCTTTGATTACAACTAAGTCATCAATTTATAAATTTTCGCGTGGATTTTTCCACTTATATCTCTTTTGCAGTTCCTTTAGATAATCTGATTTCCAGACCCGGCAGAACTTCTGGTTCAATGCCTTTAACTTTTGCCAACGATTGATAATCGACATAGGACTCTCAGATATGTTTGGTTCAATATGTGAAAGCAACGGTCCACCAACCAAAAAATGCGCTGGAGTTAAGGGCGCAAGATCATGAGGGTCGGTTGACATCGGACTTATAGGGCGCGAATTTAAACATGCTTCGATACGCGAAAGCAAGGTCGACAGTTCTTCAAACGTGTACTTCATGTCTGACGCGATTTTGCGAAAATGTAACTTGAAACTTTTTACACCCGCTTCCCACAGGCCTCCCATATGGGGAGCACCAGCTGGGATAAAATGCCAAGATAAGTTTTGATGTGCAAACTTTGACACCACGTTTTCTTTTGTTTCATTAAGAAAGGCTTTAAAATCTTCTTTGAAGGCTCGTGAGGCACCAACAAAGTTAGTTCCGTTGTCAGAGTACATTTTCTCTGGACATCCTCTTCGCGATACAAAGCGAGAAAATGCCCCTAAGGAAGTGACCGTACTCAAGTCACTGGTGGCCTCCAAGTGAATGGCCTTTGTCGAAAAATAGACAAAGACACAAATATAGCCTTTCGTGATGAGACACGCTCTGCCCGTATAATTTTTAATGTCGTATGGACCCGTAAAATCCACACCAGTGCACGCAAAAGGACGTGTAAGGGATGTTCGCTCAGGTGGCAAGGATGCCATTAGTTTAAGATTTAATCATGTTTTTTACCTTAGGAATCCAATATTGCATCCGAATAAGTCGCAATACAAGTTGGTTCCCTCCGTGAATAGAAATTTCATGGGTAAACTGCACAAGTAATTTTGAAAAATGACAGTTATACGGTAAAATAATGGGGCGCCGCTCGTTGTAGTTTATATGCTCAGCCAACCTTTCACCTACTCTTATGATGTCTTGGCTGTCTAAAAATGGGTTAAGCGTTAAAATTTAGCTTTTGGCATCCACTAAAATCTTGTTCTTTAAATTGTGGTATTCTGAAGAATAGCCCAATTTCTGGCACCATATAAGGAGCCTGTTCGTCGTGTCTTTAATTTCTTGCGGGGTTATAGCAACTGACTGGAAAACGAAATTATTTCGCTGCGTCTTATGCGTCATCCGAAAGAATCGTAGTACGTACGATATAACCCGCAAGGCACGAGGTAGTGAAGAGAAACGACTTAAAATGTCCGTATTCTCGGCCCAAGCCATATGGGCTTGAACTGGTTTGCATTCCACCGTTGTATTGAACTGTTGTTCTTTGCTTGGCCATAGAGATGGATCCTGCTTCAGCCACGCTGGTCCATGCCACCACAAAGTGCTGTCTTTCAAACTTTGTGGGTCTGTTCCTCTGCTGGCAAGATCCGCTGGATTATCCTGGGAGTCCACATGGCTCCAGTTTTCAGTATTAATCTTTTCCTTGATTTTTGTGATACGGTTGGCCACGAACGTCGTCCAAGTGCACGGTTGTTTACGCAGCCAAACCAACACTATCGTCGAATCAGTCCAAAGAAACAACTGGTGGTTGTACGCTTCTAACTTCGACAAGAAGGCATTCACCATTTCGGCTAAAATCACAGCTCCACACAACTCGAGCCTCGGTAGAGACACCGTTTTAACTGGTGCTACCTTAGTTTTGGCCACAAAGAGGTGGGTGTTTACCTGGTGGTTATATCTGACCCTTATGTATAACTCTGCACCATATGCTTTTTCAGACGCATCACAAAATCCGTGAAACTGGATATCGGCGTCAGGAGAAAAATTAACCCAGCGTGGAATCTTTATGCTGCCGATGTGAGAATAAGTCTGCACAAAGGTCTGCCAACGTTGGAGCGTTGAAGGAACCAATTACTTATCCCAGTCGATCCCATCTAACCAAACTTGTTGCATCAAGATCTTTGCTACAACAACTACTGGGGCCAGCCATCCTGCAGGGTCAAAAAGTTTTGCTTTCGTAGATAGCACTTCTCTTTTCGAAAAGCTTCCGCCTTGGTCGAGTGGACGGACATCAAAATAAAAGATGTCCGAACGTGCATTCCAGCGGATGCCTAGCGTCTTCACCTGACTGCTGTCTTCGAATTGCAGGAAGTCTTCATTGAGCAAATGGACCTTGGGAATTCCTCGAAGAACTTCTTCGGAATTCGCCGTCCACTTACGCATGGAAAACCCGGCAGATTCTACCGCCTTTTCAAGCTCCTTTCGTGCTTGAATTGAGGACGCTAAGCTATGTCCACCAGCCAAAGCGTCATCTACGTACATGTGGTTACGCAGTATGCTTGACGCCAGCGGAAGGGTAGTCTCCACATCATCTGCTAACTGGAGAAGTGTCCGAATCGCTAAGAATGGAGCACAATTGACTCCAAAGGTCACAGTCTTTAACTGGAATTCTTGAAGCGGATTCTGCGACGACTCTCCATAGATTATGCGTTGATAAGCCTGCTGGGTATCTTCCACGACAATCTGGCGATACATCTTCTCGATGTCTCCATTAAAGACAAACCTAAAAAAGCGCCACTTAAGGATGAGTACCGTTAAGTCACTTTGCAGCACTGGTCCCGCGTAGAGAACATCGTTCAGGCTGACTCCATTCGATGACGGACTTGATCCGTTGAAGACCACTCGTACCTTCGTAGTGGTGCTATCGGGCTTCATAACGGCATGATGAGGTAGAAAATAACTGTCGGCTGGTTTCTTTTCAAAATTGTCAGGAACCTTTTGCATATGGCCGAGGTCCAAGTATTCCCTAAGAACCGTGTCATATTCCATTTTTGCGGCCGGATTTTTCATAAGTCTGGCCTCATTTCGAAGAAATTGGCGTACTGCGATATAGCGCGAGTCGCCTAAGCAAATTTCTGCTGGATAACTTTGCTTAAATGGCAAAGTCACCATATATCGGCCTTCTGAATTTCGTCGCGTAGTTTTGACAAAGTTTTCTTCGCAAAATCTGTCTGCGTCAGTAAAAAAAATCTTTTGTGGCAACTCCTCGAGTTCCCAAAATGACGCTAACTGGCGATCAAGAGAAACTTCACAAAAGTAGGATACCATAGACGAGGACGCGGACTGACCATCACATGGAACGGATCCGGTTAGGATCCATCCAAAGATGGTCTCTTGGGCAATAAGTGAACCCAAAACATTACGGCGGATACCGTCAAGTAAAATTTGCGAATACAAATCTCCGCCTAGTAGTACATCTACCTGTTCGCTGTGGAAAAATCTTTTATCTGCTAAAACAAGCTCCGGAAAAGCTTGTTGAATCAATGGATCCACGGAACAGGTAGGAAGATTTCCGGTGATCTTTGATAAGATCAGGGCGTCTGCATAGATTTGTATTGTTGGATCAATAGGTGATCCAAGAACAAACTTGCATGGCTTTTGCACCTTTGCAGAGACTACATTGTTGAGGCCAGAGACCTGGGCGCTCACGCGGCGAGTAGGTAACTAAATAAGTTTCTGCAACCTTTCAGATATAAAGGACCCTTCTGAGCCAGAGTCAATAAGTGCTCTGGCTGTGAAGTGTGAACCCTTATGGCAGATGTTAACCATCGCTGTGCCCAGTAAAATACGTTTACTGCTGGAAGCAAAGCACGATTGAATATTTCCTTGAGCGCTTGCTGATGTTTGCGGTTGCTCTGGACCTTGGTTGCTTGTATTTTGAACTCCCCCTCCAGGCTGATTATTTAAGCTTGAATGGGTTCTATGCAACAGCGTATGGTTTCGTTGCGAACATGTGGAGCAGCTATAAGTGCTCCTACAATCTTTAGAGACATGGCTACTTGAAAGGCAGTTAATGCAGTAGTGTAAGCGCCTCACTGTTGATGATCGTTCATTAACATTCATCGACAAGAATTTTTGGAAAAGTCTTAATGAATGCTGCTGGCCTTTGCACAGCTTGCATTTAGTATTTGTTACCTTTGCCTGGTAGGTGCTGACCTTTTTTTGTTGTTGAGGTGGCGCACTTGCTTTAGAGATTTTTGGCATGGCACCTCTGAAATCAGACACTGTCTCTAGCGTTTGAAAACGACTAGTAAGGAATTTGTCAAGGTCAGTCCACTTAGGATTTTCTGCCTTGTCCTGAATTGATTGTTTCCATAAGGAGAGCGTATTCTCAGGCAATTTTGTTGAGCACAAATAGGTGAATATTGCATCCCAGTTGCTTATATCAATTATTAATGTCCCTTTGAAGCTTTTTTATATCGCTTCCGGACTCACTGACCACCGCAGGTAGATTAAATAAAACCTTCAACTGACTATTAACAAGAATCCGTTTATTCTCGTAACGGTCTTTCAAATTCTCCCACGCTGTCGCAAAACCTTCATGAGTCAAGGGAGATTTCTGGACAATCTCCTTGGCTTCACCACGAGTTTTCTGGTTTAAATGGAACAGTTTCTCAACGGGCGTCAGTCAATTATTAGAAATATAAATCGCTGAAAACATGTCACGAAAGGACGGCCACGTTAAATAATCTCCATAGAAGAGTTCGCAGGGTGGTAGGCTTATATTATGGCCAGACAAATGGGCCTCAGTTGTAGAAGGAGACGGAATCTCCTTTACTCTTCTTGCTGCGGACAACTGATCGGACATGTCGGTCATTTTTGATAGACAGCGGACGAAGGCTTGATAGCAGGTACGATATCTAACCTTTACGACACTAACATTTTGTTCATCGTCATTGCTGGACGTTGTCAATTTGAGAAGGCATGATTCATAAGAGGCTTTCACACTCGCCCAAATTGATTTTAATTCATCCTCTTGAATTTTGAGCGAAAATATAGTGTGCTCATTTTGAGGAATTTCATTAAAATCTGCCTCCATGTCAAAAATTTGGTCAGTTTGACGCATGAAGGAGTTTAATTTTGCCATTGTATAAAGCTTTATCTACAATGTAATAAAAACTTGAAGAAAACCCACGAAAAAATAAAAAAATTTGATATGAAAAAAAAATTTTATTTAAAATTTTAAGATTTGGAACTCCTTGAGATAGACGACGGAGTCCAAAATACTATCTCAAAAGGGTAGCAAAATAAAAATGGAAGAAAAAACTTCAAAAGTTATAAACAACTAAAAATATCGCGTAGTAACGATTAAAAATAAATCTTTTAAATATTGGTCGAAAATGCAAAAGAAAGGAACGATGCAAAAGACATACACCAGTAGTAGTTTTAGGTTACACTGGTCCAGTTGACGATTTTATTGTTTTTTATTTAAAAAAAAAATTTTTTTTTTTTATATGACTCCTAGACGCGTTCAGTGTCGAACTAGGAGTTGTCCGTGATAAGTGGCGTGTAACCTTTGCCTGTGTCGTAATCGACAAGGCGCTTTCATGTAAGGCCCGCAGAGTTATGGAGCACAACTCCGACGATCCACACCTTATCTTGGGCAACCCCAACTGGCGCACTAACTGGTCGGACACTTCAGACATGCCCGCACTATGGTCTATCAGGGCCCTAACCGGGTTTAACCGCCCGTTCGCCTGTACCTTTACGACCGCCGTAGGTAGAAGCGGTATTACCTCTTGGAGGCAGGGTATAGATGGCGAGGACTGGCTTCTAAAACCGCTATATGAGCGATTCTGATGGGCGGGTTTTTTGTTTGACGTCGGTGGTGGTGTTGCTTGGCTCGTCGTTGACGTTTGTAAGCGCGCCGGGTTGATGCTTGTACTCCTAGGGGGGGGGGGGCGGAAAGATTGTGACTCTTCCGCACGCTGAGCTGCTGAAGCCATGTTGGTGTCCATCTCCATCCTTTCTTCGCCATCAGGTGCCAATCTCCTCTCATCGCTTGCTGGTTGAGACAAACGAGGTTTAACAGCGACCTCTCGTTCGGCGGACGTAAAATCGCAACGGGGAGACCGAGGCAAACGAGGCCTGGCTACGTCGCGAGAGGAGTCGCGTCTCGATACTTTAAATTTATCACGACGGGAAGACCGAGACAAACGAGGCCTGGCTACGTCGTGAGAGGAAGAGCGTCTCGAATTTAAGGTGGTGTCACGACAGGAAGTTCGAGACAAACTAGGTCTGACTGTGTCGGAGCTTTCTGTGCGCGATTCGGACAAACGAGGTCCTTCGCGTAATTGCAACCCCAGATGGAGCAAAGTATTATGCGCTCCTTGGCAGTAGAGGCAGGAGCCGTCGCTAGCGCATTCGTTGGTCCGGTGGTTTGGGGAGAGGCACTTCGAGCAGTATCGGAAAAGCAACACCATTCGCAGGCGCCCAGTGATATTTTCGCGCAAAAATTCCGGGCAGGATCTAAGAGCGTGCTGACCCAGGCACACTAGGCATGTTGATGGTTTGGTTGAAATTAGGGACATTTCTGAAAGATGTAAATTATTTAGTTCCCTAATTTTGGAAAAGGACGTAGAGGACATCACAAAATCTACTTTTCGCGTTGTGGTAAGAGAATTAACTTAACCACCGGCCTGCTAATGACCCCACGTTCCGTTCGTAAATCAGCAACGCGTACGCGACCGTCGGTTCCTAGATAGGTTTTTATAACTCTGCCTAATCGCCATTCGTTCGCCGTAAGATTGTCTGCTTTGATTACAACTAAGTCATCAATTTATAAATTTTCGCGTGGATTTTTCCACTTATATCTCTTTTGCAGTTCCTTTAGATAATCTGATTTCCAGACCCGGCAGAACTTCTGGTTCAATGCCTTTAACTTTTGCCAACGATTGATAATCGACATAGGACTCTCAGATATGTTTGGTTCAATATGTGAAAGCAACGGTCCACCAACCAAAAAATGCGCTGGAGTTAAGGGCGCAAGATCATGAGGGTCGGTTGACATCGGACTTATAGGGCGCGAATTTAAACATGCTTCGATACGCGAAAGCAAGGTCGACAGTTCTTCAAACGTGTACTTCATGTCTGACGCGATTTTGCGAAAATGTAACTTGAAACTTTTTACACCCGCTTCCCACAGGCCTCCCATATGGGGAGCACCAGCTGGGATAAAATGCCAAGACAAGTTTTGATGTGCAAACTTTGACACCACGTTTTCTTTTGTTTCATTAAGAAAGGCTTTAAAATCTTCTTTGAAGGCTCGTGAGGCACCAACAAAGTTAGTTCCGTTGTCAGAGTACATTTTCTCTGGACATCCTCTTCGCGATACAAAGCGAGAAAATGCCCCTAAGGAAGTGACCGTACTCAAGTCACTGGTGGCCTCCAAGTGAATGGCCTTTGTCGAAAAATAGACAAAGACACAAATATAGCCTTTCGTGATGAGACACGCTCTGCCCGTATAATTTTTAATGTCGTATGGACCCGTAAAATCCACACCAGTGCACGCAAAAGGACGTGTAAGGGATGTTCGCTCAGGTGGCAAGGATGCCATTAGTTTAAGATTTAATCATGTTTTTTACCTTAGGAATCCAATATTGCATCCGAATAAGTCGCAATACAAGTTGGTTCCCTCCGTGAATAGAAATTTCATGGGTAAACTGCACAAGTAATTTTGAAAAATGACAGTTATACGGTAAAATAATGGGGTGCCGCTCGTTGTAGTTTATATGCTCAGCCAACCTTTCACCTACTCTTATGATGTCTTGGCTGTCTAAAAATGGGTTAAGCGTTAAAATTTAGCTTTTGGCATCCACTAAAATCTTGTTCTTTAAATTGTGGTATTCTGAAGAATAGCCCAATTTCTGGCACCATATAAGGAGCCTGTTCGTCGTGTCTTTAATTTCTTGCGGGGTTATAGCAACTGACTGGAAAACGAAATTATTTCGCTGCGTCTTATGCGTCATCCGAAAGAATCGTAGTACGTACGATATAACCCGCAAGGCACGAGGTAGTGAAGAGAAACGACTTAAAATGTCCGTATTCTCGGCCCAAGCCATATGGGCTTGAACTGGTTTGCATTCCACCGTTGTATTGAACTGTTGTTCTTTGCTTGGCCATAGAGATGGATCCTGCTTCAGCCACGCTGGTCCATGCCACCACAAAGTGCTGTCTTTCAAACTTTGTGGGTCTGTTCCTCTGCTGGCAAGATCCGCTGGATTATCCTGGGAGTCCACATGGCTCCAGTTTTCAGTATTAATCTTTTCCTTGATTTTTGTGATACGGTTGGCCACGAACGTCGTCCAAGTGCACGGTTGTTTACGCAGCCAAACCAACACTATCGTCGAATCAGTCCAAAGAAACAACTGGTGGTTGTACGCTTCTAACTTCGACAAGAAGGCATTCACCATTTCGGCTAAAATCACAGCTCCACACAACTCGAGCCTCGGTAGAGACACCGTTTTAACTGGTGCTACCTTAGTTTTGGCCACAAAGAGGTGGGTGTTTACCTGGTGGTTATATCTGACCCTTATGTATAACTCTGCACCATATGCTTTTTCAGACGCATCACAAAATCCGTGAAACTGGATATCGGCGTCAGGAGAAAAATTAACCCAGCGTGGAATCTTTATGCTGCCGATGTGAGAATAAGTCTGCACAAAGGTCTGCCAACGTTGGAGCGTTGAAGGAACCAATTACTTATCCCAGTCGATCCCATCTAACCAAACTTGTTGCATCAAGATCTTTGCTACAACAACTACTGGGGCCAGCCATCCTGCAGGGTCAAAAAGTTTTGCTTTCGTAGATAGCACTTCTCTTTTCGAAAAGCTTCCGCCTTGGTCGAGTGGACGGACATCAAAATAAAAGATGTCCGAACGTGCATTCCAGCGGATGCCTAGCGTCTTCACCTGACTGCTGTCTTCGAATTGCAGGAAGTCTTCATTGAGCAAATGGACCTTGGGAATTCCTCGAAGAACTTCTTCGGAATTCGCCGTCCACTTACGCATGGAAAACCCGGCAGATTCTACCGCCTTTTCAAGCTCCTTTCGTGCTTGAATTGAGGACGCTAAGCTATGTCCACCAGCCAAAGCGTCATCTACGTACATGTGGTTACGCAGTATGCTTGACGCCAGCGGAAGGGTAGTCTCCACATCATCTGCTAACTGGAGAAGTGTCCGAATCGCTAAGAATGGAGCACAATTGACTCCAAAGGTCACAGTCTTTAACTGGAATTCTTGAAGCGGATTCTGCGACGACTCTCTATAGATTATGCGTTGATAAGCCTGCTGGGTATCTTCCACGACAATCTGGCGATACATCTTCTCGATGTCTCCATTAAAGACAAACCTAAAAAAGCGCCACTTAAGGATGAGTACCGTTAAGTCACTTTGCAGCACTGGTCCCGCGTAGAGAACATCGTTCAGGCTGACTCCATTCGATGACGGACTTGATCCGTTGAAGACCACTCGTACCTTCGTAGTGGTGCTATCGGGCTTCATAACGGCATGATGAGGTAGAAAATAACTGTCGGCTGGTTTCTTTTCAAAATTGTCAGGAACCTTTTGCATATGGCCGAGGTCCAAGTATTCCCTAAGAACCGTGTCATATTCCATTTTTGCGGCCGGATTTTTCATAAGTCTGGCCTCATTTCGAAGAAATTGGCGTACTGCGATATAGCGCGAGTCGCCTAAGCAAATTTCTGCTGGATAACTTTGCTTAAATGGCAAAGTCACCATATATCGGCCTTCTGAATTTCGTCGCGTAGTTCTGACAAAGTTTTCTTCGCAAAATCTGTCTGCGTCAGTAAAAAAAATCTTTTGTGGCAACTCCTCGAGTTCCCAAAATGACGCTAACTGGCGATCAAGAGAAACTTCACAAAAGTAGGATACCATAGACGAGGACGCGGACTGACCATCACATGGAACGGATCCGGTTAGGATCCATCCAAAGATGGTCTCTTGGGCAATAAGTGAACCCAAAAAATTACGGCGGATACCGTCAAGTAAAATTTGCGAATACAAATCTCCGCCTAGTAGTACATCTACCTGTTCGCTGTGGAAAAATCTTTTATCTGCTAAAACAAGCTCCGGAAAAGCTTGTTGAATCAATGGATCCACGGAACATGTAGGAAGATTTCCGGTGATCTTTGATAAGATCAGGGCGTCTGCATAGATTTGTATTGTTGGATCAATAGGTGATCCAAGAACAAACTTGCATGGCTTTTGCACCTTTGCAGAGACTACATTGTTGAGGCCAGAGACCTGGGCGCTCACGCGGCGAGTAGGTAACTGAATAAGTTTCTGCAACCTTTCAGATATAAAGGACCCTTCTGAGCCAGAGTCAATAAGTGCTCTGGCTGTGAAGTGTGAACCCTTATGGCAGATGTTAACCATCGCTGTGCCCAGTAAAATACGTTTACTGCTGGAAGCAAAGCACGATTGAATATTTCCTTGAGCGCTTGCTGATGTTTGCGGTTGCTCTGGACCTTGGTTGCTTGTACTTTGAACTCCCCCTCCAGGCTGATTATTTAAGCTTGAATGGGTTCTATGCAACAGCGTATGGTGTCGTTGCGAACATGTGGAGCAGCTATAAGTGCTCCTACAATCTTTAGAGACATGGCTACTTGAAAGGCAGTTAATGCAGTAGTGTAAGCGCCTCACTGTTGATGATCGTTCATTAACATTCATCGACAAGAATTTTTGGCAAAGTCTTAATGAATGCTGCTGGCCTTTGCACAGCTTGCATTTAGTATTTGTTACCTTTGCCTGGTAGGTGCTGACCTTTTTTTGTTGTTGAGGTGGCGCACTTTGTAATGGCACAAACGCATCATGAATACCCTATTCATGGTTTTTTACACCATGCGTCAAGTGTGGTATGGTCCTTAATGTACACTACGCGAACATACCCACTTGACGTTCGGTTGGCACCCCTGAGGTAACGAAGATGGCGGATCGAAGTGGTAAAGCAGCGCAGCGATCGGCCATCGTTCTTTTCTCTGTGAGCCGTAAGCGAGGATGGTCGCATCAAGATCCAACAACATCAACAACATCATAATAAGGAAGCAATAGGTGAGTTTCTAGCCTAACCCATCTTGAATTGATTTCTTTATAAAATCATTTTTAAGTGAAGTTTTTGGTTGATTGATAAACTTTCTTTTCGTTTTTCTCCTCCTTATTGTTGTTGTTGTATTCAGGGCCAACACCCTACAACACCAGCATCTTCATCGTCAGCCACAGCCAACGGAGCCCTAGCGCTACCGCTGTGCGCTGCAACAACAACAACTACAACACCAGCATCTTCATCGTCAGCCACAGCCAACGGAGCCCTAGCGCTACCGCTGTGCGCTGCAACAACAACAACTACAACACCAGCATCTTCATCGTCAGCCACAGCCAACGGAGCCCTAGCGCTACCGCTGTGCGCTGCAACAACAACAACTACAACACCAGCATCTTCATCGTCAGCCACAGCCAACGGAGCCCTAGCGCTACCGCTGTGCGCTGCAACAACAACACCCTACAACACCAGCATCTTCATCGTCAGCCACAGCCAACGGAGCCCTAGCGCTACCGCTGTGCGCTGCAACAACAACAACTACAACACCAGCATCATCATCGTCAGCCACAGCCAACGGAGCCCTAGCGCTACCGCTGTGCGCTGCAACAACAACAACTACAACACCAGCATCTTCATCGTCAGCCACAGCCAACGGAGCCCTAGCGCTACCGCTGTGCGCTGCAACAACAACAACTACAACACCAGCATCTTCATCGTCAGCCACAGCCAACGGAGCCCTAGCGCTACCGCTGTGCGCTGCAACAACAACAACTACAACACCAGCATCAACATCATCAGCCACAGCAAAGGAGCCCTAGCGCTACCGCTGTGCCGCTACAACAACAACACCAGCAGCATCATCTTAGAGACAACCATCACACCCCGGACAGGACCACCCCGACCGGGGAATGAGGTCGCCAGGTTTTTTAAAAAAAAAAAAAAAAATTTTTTTGTATTTTTTACATTTTTCATAACTTAAAATTTTTTATTATTTTTACATTTTTTATTATTTTTACATTTTTCATAACTTAAACTATATATATTAACACTAATATAAAAACCAATATATATTTAATAATTTAAACTTAAACCAAATTTCTAAAATAACATTACAATTTAAAATAAAACTTAAATTAAAATAAAAACCTAAACTAAATTTAAACCAAAGGTATAACATAACCGCAAATTTGAACTAAACTAAAATGTAACCTAAACTTACAATTTAACCTAAAACTAAAATCGAATTACAATCTAAGCTAACACTTAAAATTACATTAAAATAAAACTTCAACTCAACTTTTAACACAAACATACATATATAACAACCATACTTCCACATATTTTTTATTATTAATAATTTACTTATTATTATTTTTTTTTTTTTTCTTTTAATGTTTAATAATTTAAACAAAAACAGAAATTACTTACAAATTTTTTATTATTTTATATTGTTTTAATAAGTTAAAATAAGCCAAAATTTAAAACTATCTTAAACTTAAACAAAAATTAAAACTATAGATTAAAACAAAAATTAAAACTATATATTAAAACTAAAAATAAAATTACAATTTAAACGAAAACTTAAATTAAAATAAAAACCTAAACTAAATTTAAACCAAAGGTATAACATAAACGTAAATTTGAACTAAACTAAAATGTAAACTAAACTTACAATTTAACCTAAGACTAAAACTTAAATGAAAACTCAAACTAAAGCTAACATGGAAATAAAAACTAACATAAAAAAATAATATATTTTTAATAATGTCAAAACAATAAAACTAAATTTAAAACCAAAACTAAAAAATTGAAATTAAAACTAAATTAAAACTTATATGTTAATAAAAATATAAAAAAAAATATAATAAGAAATTAAACTAAATCACCGAACATTAAATAAAAATAACAATCAAATATATTTAATATTTATTTAATAATTTAAATATAAACAAAAAAAAAAATTAAAAATCAAAAATAAAACTCAAACTTTAACTAAAACGTAAGCTAAAACATAACAATACATTAAAACTGAAACTAAACTAAAGTTCAAAATCCAAAAAAAAAAAAAAAAAAAAAAAAAAAAAAAAAAAAAAAATATTTTTTTAAACTAGATCTAGAATTAAACTAAAGAAAAAAAAAATTTAACTTAAACTAAGCAAAGACTTAAACAAGATTTAAGAAAAATAAAATTAAAAATGTAATTTTATTAAAACTAAACTAAAATTAAAACTACATATTAAAACTAATACTAAAAATAAACTAAAACTTAAAATTAAATTAAAACTAATACTAAAAATAAACTAATACTTAAAATTAAATTAAACTAAAACTTAAAATAAACTGAAACTTAAAATTAAATGAAACTAAAACTTAAAATTATAAGTAAAACTTTAATTATTTAGTAAGCGATATGAACTAATCTCGGTAATATAGCATTTACTTAAAATTAAATGAAACTAAAACTTAAAATTATAAGTAAAACTTTAATTATTTAGTAAGCGATATGAACTAATCTCGGTAATATAGCATTTACTTCCTTTGAGCCTCAAAATTTAAGCTTAAGTAAGACAATGTAACAACTTTTATATCATATTTTGAAACAATTACCGTTTGGGATATATATTGTAGTTTTTTCAAAAGTATATTTAAATTTATAATGTGTATTAAATGACCCAGAGAAAAAAAAAAAAATATAAAATGAACTAGTTTTCAATAAAATGGTTTAGGGATGGAAGATTAGTTCTGAATAGGGAGGATCCCAAAAAGTTTCGCCCCGGATCCTCACGGTGGGTGGGATACGTGGGGCATGGGCCATACCATCCGGTCCATGAGCGTCGCGGTTGGGGTTGAGTGGAGGAGCAGGGCCCCCCCTCTCACTCAAAAATTAAAATTCTGTTTTTCTTTTTTTTTATTATTTACAGATACATGAGTTCACAGGTCGAGCTCCCCAAACTTTCATTCCGCACGAGAAATTTTTGTGTGCGGCAAAGGGGTGCTACCGGCCCAGAAACGAACCCCCCCACTTCCCGAACTGGCAGCACAGTGGCACGCAAGCTCGTGCGGGCCCTGGACGGTAGCACCCACAGGTGCGGTTGTGCGCGTACGCGGGTCGGCCGCCCTGGTTTTGTCTTTCGTCTGGCACAGAGACCAGGAGCGCCTCACAGGGCGCTCTCCAAACATAATATAAAAACCAGGGCGACCGAATAGAAAAGCAAGCGGGCGCACGCCGAGGCCGAAAAGTCCGTCCGCCACAAAATGGCGCCCAACGTGGGGCTCGAAATTTTAAAAACAATTTCGGGTTCCAAAAAATTTTTTTCTTTTGTTTTTTTTTGGGAGCTCGTCCTCTGAACTCATGGTAGAATATAAAATTGTTTTAGCATGCAGTGTCAGCTTTATCCGTGATGTTTCTTTTTATATTTTTTTTTAATAACTTTTAGAAACGTATTTGTTGGATTGTCAGGTGAAGGGCGTGTGGCCCTAGCTTGAACCGCGATATAGTTCCTATAAATTTTGTGTTCTTCTTGTAAAATAAAGTGACCTGCAGAAGTGGTTAAACTCAAATAAGTGATAGTTTTTTTTTCTTCGAGTTCTTTAAAAATTTGTTTTTTTTTTTCAATTTCTCTTTTGGGTTTTTACTGTGCGCGGCAGTGCATTCGGACCTACTGGATATTGCGAGACGGTTGCTTCAATGCGCCCCTCGACCGTTTGCTCAGATGCACTCGCTTAGTAAGCAGTATAATCCCATAAGCCCATTTAGACAGTTATAAATAATTAAAAGTTTTTTTTTTGTGGAGCTCTGTTCGGACACTCAATTCTGGCCAACGCGCTCTAAATAAGTCGGTCAAACCTTCCATCCCGAACCAGATAAAATTTAATACACATTTATACGTTTAGTATTGATTAGAAGCAAGAAGCTTAAAAATATTTTATTTTTTTTCTTCTCAACAAACGGTTGATATATTTCACTAATTTAAAATTTAAGTAACTTATATTAAATTCAATTGTTTTTCTTTTATATTACTATGCCATTGCACCACAGTAACGAGGACCTGGTAAGTTTGTCGGATGGTGGTGAGGCTGCGTGCAGTATCTGTAAGTTGGCTTATGGACAACATGATGATGTCGTAATGACACCATGTCTTCATGTTTTTCATAACATTTGCATACAAAAATGGATTGCGGAGGCACACAGTTGCCCTCTGTGTCGCGCGCTTTGTAGCCCTAAAAAGCTGAAGCCATACCTGCCGGTTTTGCAAACCATGCCACAAGCCATTCCGCCAAACGCACCCACGTCCCAGTTGTTAGAAGTACCAACTCTAGGGGCGGTACCCAAAAAGCGTCCAGTTACAAGGAGTCAACGGAATTTAGTAAGCCAAGATTTTGGGGGCAACAAATCGCATAGTTTGAACCTATCAGGAGTGCAACCCGCGCCGAGAGAGTCGATCGAGCGTACTCCGCATCGAAATGCTGCTGCTCAACCGTCGGTTTCCGATTCGCAGTTGCAGCATTTGATAAACGAGGCCGTCCGAATCGAACTCTCAAAGCTGCAGTTAAAGTCCAGCCATGTACAGAATCCTCTGCAGGGTTCGGATTCTCCTAGGGTTCTGCAACCGGATATGCACTTTTTATCGAGACCTCCACCAAATTTAAATCCCGGAATTACGAATCATCCCTATCAGCACCAAGGTGAGGCGCAGGGTCATCCAAGGCACCACACCCCAAGTCATTATGGACACGGTGGCATCGGGATTCCACGACCTCCCGCAGAATTTGCAACGTCGGAAAATGTGGCAAATGCGATTAATAACTGGAAAATCACATTTTCGGGAAAAGACGATGCATTAACTGTAGATAAATTTATTTACAGAATCCAGGCCCTGACGGTGCAAAGTCTGCGTGGAGATTTTGGGAGCCTGTGCTGCTACGCCCATATGCTGTTCACGGGTAAGGCATTGGACTGGTTCTGGCGCTACCACCGAAGCGTTGCTAGGGTTGAGTGGTTTGCCCTGTGTGCTGAGTTGCGTAGCCAATTTCGAGATCGTCGAAACGACCTCGACATAATGGATTTGGTGCGCAGCCGCAAGCAGCGCTACGACGAAAAGTTTGATGAATTCCATGAGGCCATATTGCAATTAACCGATAGATTGCAGAGCCCTATGGATTCCGACGCCCTGCTGGGGATTTTGCAAAGAAATTTGCGTTTAGATGTGAGACGTAGTTTTCTCTTCGTAAGCATCAACAGCATAAGCCAGTTGCGGACGTTAGTTCAGAGACGTGAACTGTTGGACGAGGAATACGGTAGAAATACTAGAAATCCTCCAAATCAGCGTCACGTTTCTGAGCTGACGCCCGGACCTGTGCGCCCCAGTGCTACTACCAATAATAATAACAATTTTGATTTTTTAGACCCCCCACCAGCACCACAATAAGTTGTGATGCTGGGTGTCAAACTGACAATAACCCTGATGTACAAACTTTACCTTTGAAAATTTTAAAACGCGAACAGCCTCGTTCGGTGACTCCTCTTCGGCAGTTCAAACCATGGCATATTAGATGGTCAGAATACCAGGCGGCGAGAAGGAGAATTTTTCAGGAAGAGGAACGCAAAAGTCACCCAGAACCTAAGCGGAGGAGGCGCTCGACTGCAAGGTTGAGACGATTTTGGAAGAAAATCAGAGCGCCTAAAAAATTGGTTTGTTCGGCGTTGTTGACTTCGGCTCCCGAAAATGATATTCGCCCCTATGCCCCGGTCTCATTAGCCGGTGAAATGTTGGTAGGTTTAGTCGATACTGGCGCTTCTGTCAGCTGCATAGCCAACAATTTGGCACATAAAATTATGGCTAACAAGCAGCTGAAGTGGTTAAAGTATTCGGCTAAATTGAAGACAGCGGATGGGACGAATCATTTTTCGGCAGGTGTGGTTGACACTCTGATCACCTATAAAGGCGTCACCAAACAGCTTAAATTTTTGATTGTTCCAACTTTGTCTCAAGACTTGTACTTGGGTGTCGACTTTGTTAAGGCGTTTGGTTTGGCTAGCGACCTTTTCTGGGAAAATTCCCTTTCTCAGTCAGCGGGTGACATTTCCGAAGTGAGCTCAAATCACCACGTATTGGATGCTCGTCAACAAGCACGGCTGCGCGCCACCATATTATTGTTTCCTTCTTTTTCTGAACAAGGCTTAGGCCGCACCAGTTTCATAAGTCATGTTATTGACGTAAGAGATGCTAAACCAGTCAAACAACGGCATTTCTCGGTGTCTCCTGGTGTCGAAAAACTTCTGTTTGCTGAAGTTGATCGTATGTTAGCGCTTGGCGTAATCGAGGTGTCTCAAAGCGCATGGTCTTCTCCGGTGGCATTGATCGTCAAACCCAACAAAGTTCGTCTGTGTCTCGATGCGCGCAAGGTCAATGAGGTCACTGTGAAGGATGCCTATCCTCTGCCGCTCATTGATGGAATTCTCAGTCGGCTTCCAAAAGCCCAATTTATTTCAAGTCTGGATTTAAAAGATGCCTTCTGGCAGATTCCATTAGATGAAGCGTCAAAGGACAAGACCGCCTTCACAGTGCCAAATCGACCGCTTTACCAGTTCGTTACAATGCCTTTTGGCCTATGTAATGCACCGCAAACCATGTCACGACTGATGGACAAGGTCATACCGGCGCACTTGAGAACTAAGGTCTTTGTTTACTTAGACGATCTATTGCTGATCACAGAAACCTTTGACGAACACGTTTCATTGTTACAGGAGGTAGCCCGATGTATGCAGGACGCTGGTCTCACCATAAATATTGAAAAAAGTAAATTTTTACTTAAACAAATACACTATTTGGGTCATATAATTGGACACGGAACTATAAGTACGGATCCGGACAAAGTGAAAGCAATTCGAGAATTTCCTCAGCCGAAGACGGTTCGACAACTTCGTCGCTTTCTTGGTGTCTGTGGATGGTACCGTAGGTTCGTGCCCAATTACGCATCCATTTCGACCCCGTTGACCAACATGCTACAAAAAGCAAAAACATTTGCCTGGAACGAAGAATCCATCGCTGCTTTTGAGGCCCTCAAAATTAGTCTGTGTAGTGCTCCTGTGCTGCATAGCCCAGATTTCTCGCGTCCATTTTCTATCCAATGCGATGCTTCTCAATATGGAGTTGGAGCCGTTTTGGCTCAACGTGATGATGAAGATAGTGAAGTACCCATAGCGTATATGTATGTACATATGTATGTATATATGTGAAGTACCCATAGCGTATGCATAAGTTTAATCAAGCCCAAAGAAACTACACTGTTTCTGAGCAAGAATGTCTGGCAGCTGTTATGGCCATTAAGAAGTTTCGAGCATATGTCGAAAGACATGAGTTCGAGGTTATAACCGATCATGCTTCGCTCAAATGGTTGATGGGTCAAACCGACTTGCACGGCAGGCTCGCTCGATGGGCATTGAAGTTACAGGGTTTTATATTCACTATACGTCATCGAAAAGGTAGTCAGAACGTTGTTCCCGACTCCCTATCTAGAGTGCATTCACCTGAGAATGTTTAAATTGCAGCATTAACCGAGAATGCGACAGAACCTGTCCCAGCAATCGATTTTCAGTCCAAGTTTTTCAGAACCGAAGCCTACCTAAAATTGATTTCTGACTTTCAACTAGAAGGCCAGCAACAGCCCGACATCCAAATCGTGGACGGATTAGTTTACAAGCGGTGCGAGTTTGCAACCGGAGACCCCATCCAAG
Source organism: Pherbina coryleti (assembly GCA_943735915.1). Classification (NCBI taxonomy): domain Eukaryota; kingdom Metazoa; phylum Arthropoda; class Insecta; order Diptera; family Sciomyzidae; genus Pherbina; species Pherbina coryleti. The sequence goes on along the minus strand of OX030948.1, from coordinate 97,250,036 downwards.
AGGACCAATCCTGGAAACTCTGGGTGCCGGAAGAATTGAGAGCGGCTCTCATAGTGAATGCTCACGATCACCCAATGAGTTCACATGGGGGTATTGGAAAAACGCTCAGCCGTCTCAAAATCTTTTATTTTTGGCCCAGAATGGCAAAACAAGTGCGTGATTACGTGTTGTCCTGTGAAATTTGCAAACAGACTAAAGCCCCAAATTATATACTTCGTCCGCCTATGGGACAGCAGGCTACGTCTGTGCGAATCTTTCAGAGACTCTACGTGGACCTTTTGGGACCATATCCCAGGTCACGCTCAGGGAACGTGGGTATGTTGATTGTGTTAGATCACCTCTCGAAATTTCATTTCTTAGAGCCAATACGAACATTCACCGCCCGGAAAATAGTAGAGTACCTGGAAAAACGAATTTTCGATGTTTTTGGGGTTCCCGAACTGATTACGACGGACAACGGTGTTCAATTCCGAAGCTCGCTGTTCAAAGATCTCCTTAAGAAATATGGGGTGACGCATAACCTGATAGCAAATTACTCTCCACAGGCCAATGCTGTTGAACGCTTAAATCGTTCAATAATTGCCGCTGTTCGCGCATACATTCATCCCGACCAAAAAGACTGGGATGAGGCTTTGTTCGCAATTAGCGCAGCTCTCCGTAGTTCGGTTCACTCTTCGGCTGGTTTTTCGCCCTATTTCATTGTTTTCGGACAAAATATGATGTGCCATGCAACGAGTTACGAACTGTTGCGAAAATTGAATCTTCTAGAAGACCCAAGTGCGGAGATTAAGCCGGAAGAGAGAACTGAGCTAATCAGAGAGCAGGTTAGGCTGAATTTGCGTAAGGCATTCGAAATAAATGAAAAGAACTACAACATGCGCTCGCGTCCCACCAGTTTTGAGGTTGGTCAAATTGTATACCGTCGCAGCTTTGCCCAAAGCAAAGCGTCCGAACACTTCAATGCAAAACTGGCCAATGTGTTTGAGAAAGCTAAAATTGTGAAAAAGCTGGGATCGGTCTACTACGAACTGACTAATATGGCAGGCAAACGGCTTGGGGTATTTCACGCCAAAGACATCAAAGCGTAGTGCCTTCAGTTCTTGTAAGACGTGGTTGACTGATTACAATAACTGTTTTGTAATGGCACAAACGCATCATGAATACCCTATTCATGGTTTTTTACACCATGCGTCAAGTGTGGTATGGTCCTTAATGTACACTACGCGAACATACCCACTTGACGTTCGGTTGGCACCCCTGAGGTAACGAAGATGGCGGATCGAAGTGGTAAAGCAGCGCAGCGATCGGCCATCGTTCTTTTCTCTGTGAGCCGTAAGCGAGGATGGTCGCATCAAGATCCAACAACATCAACAACATCATAATAAGGAAGCAATAGGTGAGTTTCTAGCCTAACCCATCTTGAATTGATTTCTTTATAAAATCATTTTTAAGTGAAGTTTTTGGTTGATTGATAAACTTTCTTTTCGTTTTTCTCCTCCTTATTGTTGTTGTTGTATTCAGGGCCAACACCCTACAACACCAGCATCTTCATCGTCAGCCACAGCCAACGGAGCCCTAGCGCTACCGCTGTGCGCTGCAACAACAACAACTACAACACCAGCATCTTCATCGTCAGCCACAGCCAACGGAGCCCTAGCGCTACCGCTGTGCGCTGCAACAACAACAACTACAACACCAGCATCTTCATCGTCAGCCACAGCCAACGGAGCCCTAGCGCTACCGCTGTGCGCTGCAACAACAACAACTACAACACCAGCATCTTCATCGTCAGCCACAGCCAACGGAGCCCTAGCGCTACCGCTGTGCGCTGCAACAACAACACCCTACAACACCAGCATCTTCATCGTCAGCCACAGCCAACGGAGCCCTAGCGCTACCGCTGTGCGCTGCAACAACAACAACTACAACACCAGCATCATCATCGTCAGCCACAGCCAACGGAGCCCTAGCGCTACCGCTGTGCGCTGCAACAACAACAACTACAACACCAGCATCTTCATCGTCAGCCACAGCCAACGGAGCCCTAGCGCTACCGCTGTGCGCTGCAACAACAACAACTACAACACCAGCATCTTCATCGTCAGCCACAGCCAACGGAGCCCTAGCGCTACCGCTGTGCGCTGCAACAACAACAACTACAACACCAGCATCAACATCATCAGCCACAGCAAAGGAGCCCTAGCGCTACCGCTGTGCCGCTACAACAACAACACCAGCAGCATCATCTTAGAGACAACCATCACACCCCGGACAGGACCACCCCGACCGGGGAATGAGGTCGCCAGGTTTTTTAAAAAAAAAAAAAAAAAATTTTTTTGTATTTTTTACATTTTTCATAACTTAAAATTTTTTATTATTTTTACATTTTTTATTATTTTTACATTTTTCATAACTTAAACTATATATATTAACACTAATATAAAAACCAATATATATTTAATAATTTAAACTTAAACCAAATTTCTAAAATAACATTACAATTTAAAATAAAACTTAAATTAAAATAAAAACCTAAACTAAATTTAAACCAAAGGTATAACATAACCGCAAATTTGAACTAAACTAAAATGTAACCTAAACTTACAATTTAACCTAAAACTAAAATCGAATTACAATCTAAGCTAACACTTAAAATTACATTAAAATAAAACTTCAACTCAACTTTTAACACAAACATACATATATAACAACCATACTTCCACATATTTTTTATTATTAATAATTTACTTATTATTATTTTTTTTTTTTTCTTTTAATGTTTAATAATTTAAACAAAAACAGAAATTACTTACAAATTTTTTATTATTTTATATTGTTTTAATAAGTTAAAATAAGCCAAAATTTAAAACTATCTTAAACTTAAACAAAAATTAAAACTATAGATTAAAACAAAAATTAAAACTATATATTAAAACTAAAAATAAAATTACAATTTAAACGAAAACTTAAATTAAAATAAAAACCTAAACTAAATTTAAACCAAAGGTATAACATAAACGTAAATTTGAACTAAACTAAAATGTAAACTAAACTTACAATTTAACCTAAGACTAAAACTTAAATGAAAACTCAAACTAAAGCTAACATGGAAATAAAAACTAACATAAAAAAATAATATATTTTTAATAATGTCAAAACAATAAAACTAAATTTAAAACCAAAACTAAAAAATTGAAATTAAAACTAAATTAAAACTTATATGTTAATAAAAATATAAAAAAAAATATAATAAGAAATTAAACTAAATCACCGAACATTAAATAAAAATAACAATCAAATATATTTAATATTTATTTAATAATTTAAATATAAACAAAAAAAAAAATTAAAAATCAAAAATAAAACTCAAACTTTAACTAAAACGTAAGCTAAAACATAACAATACATTAAAACTGAAACTAAACTAAAGTTCAAAATCCAAAAATAAAAAAAAAAAAAAAAAAAAAAAAAAAAAAAATATTTTTTTAAACTAGATCTAGAATTAAACTAAAGAAAAAAAAAATTTAACTTAAACTAAGCAAAGACTTAAACAAGATTTAAGAAAAATAAAATTAAAAATGTAATTTTATTAAAACTAAACTAAAATTAAAACTACATATTAAAACTAATACTAAAAATAAACTAAAACTTAAAATTAAATTAAAACTAATACTAAAAATAAACTAATACTTAAAATTAAATTAAACTAAAACTTAAAATAAACTGAAACTTAAAATTAAATGAAACTAAAACTTAAAATTATAAGTAAAACTTTAATTATTTAGTAAGCGATATGAACTAATCTCGGTAATATAGCATTTACTTAAAATTAAATGAAACTAAAACTTAAAATTATAAGTAAAACTTTAATTATTTAGTAAGCGATATGAACTAATCTCGGTAATATAGCATTTACTTCCTTTGAGCCTCAAAATTTAAGCTTAAGTAAGACAATGTAACAACTTTTATATCATATTTTGAAACAATTACCGTTTGGGATATATATTGTAGTTTTTTCAAAAGTATATTTAAATTTATAATGTGTATTAAATGACCCAGAGAAAAAAAAAAAAATATAAAATGAACTAGTTTTCAATAAAATGGTTTAGTGATGGAAGATTAGTTCTGAATAGGGAGGATCCCAAAAAGTTTCGCCCCGGATCCTCACGGTGGGTGGGATACGTGGGGCATGGGCCATACCATCCGGTCCATGAGCGTCGCGGTTGGGGTTGAGTGGAGGAGCAGGGCCCCCCCTCTCACTCAAAAATTAAAATTCTGTTTTTCTTTTTTTTTATTATTTACAGATACATGAGTTCACAGGTCGAGCTCCCCAAACTTTCATTCCGCACGAGAAATTTTTGTGTGCGGCAAAGGGGTGCTACCGGCCCAGAAACGAACCCCCCCACTTCCCGAACTGGCAGCACAGTGGCACGCAAGCTCGTGCGGGCCCTGGACGGTAGCACCCACAGGTGCGGTTGTGCGCGTACGCGGGTCGGCCGCCCTGGTTTTGTCTTTCGTCTGGCACAGAGACCAGGAGCGCCTCACAGGGCGCTCTCCAAACATAATATAAAAACCAGGGCGACCGAATAGAAAAGCAAGCGGGCGCACGCCGAGGCCGAAAAGTCCGTCCGCCACAAAATGGCGCCCAACGTGGGGCTCGAAATTTTAAAAACAATTTCGGGTTCCAAAAAATTTTTTTCTTTTGTTTTTTTTTGGGAGCTCGTCCTCTGAACTCATGGTAGAATATAAAATTGTTTTAGCATGCAGTGTCAGCTTTATCCGTGATGTTTCTTTTTATATTTTTTTTTAATAACTTTTAGAAACGTATTTGTTGGATTGTCAGGTGAAGGGCGTGTGGCCCTAGCTTGAACCGCGATATAGTTTCTATAAATTTTGTGTTCTTCTTGTAAAATAAAGTGACCTGCAGAAGTGGTTAAACTCAAATAAGTGATAGTTTTTTTTTCTTCGAGTTCTTTAAAAATTTGTTTTTTTTTTCAATTTCTCTTTTGGGTTTTTACTGTGCGCGGCAGTGCATTCGGACCTACTGGATATTGCGAGACGGTTGCTTCAATGCGCCCCTCGACCGTTTGCTCAGATGCACTCGCTTAGTAAGCAGTATAATCCCATAAGCCCATTTAGACAGTTATAAATAATTAAAAGTTTTTTTTTTGTGGAGCTCTGTTCGGACACTCAATTCTGGCCAACGCGCTCTAAATAAGTCGGTCAAACCTTCCATCCCGAACCAGATAAAATTTAATACACATTTATACGTTTAGTATTGATTAGAAGCAAGAAGCTTAAAAATATTTTATTTTTTTTCTTCTCAACAAACGGTTGATATATTTCACTAATTTAAAATTTAAGTAACTTATATTAAATTCAATTGTTTTTCTTTTATATTACTATGCCATTGCACCACAGTAACGAGGACCTGGTAAGTTTGTCGGATGGTGGTGAGGCTGCGTGCAGTATCTGTAAGTTGGCTTATGGACAACATGATGATGTCGTAATGACACCATGTCTTCATGTTTTTCATAACATTTGCATACAAAAATGGATTGCGGAGGCACACAGTTGCCCTCTGTGTCGCGCGCTTTGTAGCCCTAAAAAGCTGAAGCCATACCTGCCGGTTTTGCAAACCATGCCACAAGCCATTCCGCCAAACGCACCCACGTCCCAGTTGTTAGAAGTACCAACTCTAGGGGCGGTACCCAAAAAGCGTCCAGTTACAAGGAGTCAACGGAATTTAGTAAGCCAAGATTTTGGGGGCAACAAATCGCATAGTTTGAACCTATCAGGAGTGCAACCCGCGCCGAGAGAGTCGATCGAGCGTACTCCGCATCGAAATGCTGCTGCTCAACCGTCGGTTTCCGATTCGCAGTTGCAGCATTTGATAAACGAGGCCGTCCGAATCGAACTCTCAAAGCTGCAGTTAAAGTCCAGCCATGTACAGAATCCTCTGCAGGGTTCGGATTCTCCTAGGGTTCTGCAACCGGATATGCAATTTTTATCGAGACCTCCACCAAATTTAAATCCCGGAATTACGAATCATCCCTATCAGCACCAAGGTGAGGCGCAGGGTCATCCAAGGCACCACACCCCAAGTCATTATGGACACGGTGGCATCGGGATTCCACGACCTCCCGCAGAATTTGCAACGTCGGAAAATGTGGCAAATGCGATTAATAACTGGAAAATCACATTTTCGGGAAAAGACGATGCATTAACTGTAGATAAATTTATTTACAGAATCCAGGCCCTGACGGTGCAAAGTCTGCGTGGAGATTTTGGGAGCCTGTGCTGCTACGCCCATATGCTGTTCACGGGTAAGGCATTGGACTGGTTCTGGCGCTACCACCGAAGCGTTGCTAGGGTTGAGTGGTTTGCCCTGTGTGCTGAGTTGCGTAGCCAATTTCGAGATCGTCGAAACGACCTCGACATAATGGATTTGGTGCGCAGCCGCAAGCAGCGCTACGACGAAAAGTTTGATGAATTCCATGAGGCCATATTGCAATTAACCGATAGATTGCAGAGCCCTATGGATTCCGACGCCCTGCTGGGGATTTTGCAAAGAAATTTGCGTTTAGATGTGAGACGTAGTTTTCTCTTCGTAAGCATCAACAGCATAAGCCAGTTGCGGACGTTAGTTCAGAGACGTGAACTGTTGGACGAGGAATACGGTAGAAATACTAGAAATCCTCCAAATCAGCGTCACGTTTCTGAGCTGACGCCCGGACCTGTGCGCCCCAGTGCTACTACCAATAATAATAACAATTTTGATTTTTTAGACCCCCCACCAGCACCACAATAAGTTGTGATGCTGGGTGTCAAACTGACAATAACCCTGATGTACAAACTTTACCTTTGAAAATTTTAAAACGCGAACAGCCTCGTTCGGTGACTCCTCTTCGGCAGTTCAAACCATGGCATATTAGATGGTCAGAATACCAGGCGGCGAGAAGGAGAATTTTTCAGGAAGAGGAACGCAAAAGTCACCCAGAACCTAAGCGGAGGAGGCGCTCGACTGCAAGGTTGAGACGATTTTGGAAGAAAATCAGAGCGCCTAAAAAATTGGTTTGTTCGGCGTTGTTGACTTCGGCTCCCGAAAATGATATTCGCCCCTATGCCCCGGTCTCATTAGCCGGTGAAATGTTGGTAGGTTTAGTCGATACTGGCGCTTCTGTCAGCTGCATAGCCAACAATTTGGCACATAAAATTATGGCTAACAAGCAGCTGAAGTGGTTAAAGTATTCGGCTAAATTGAAGACAGCGGATGGGACGAATCATTTTTCGGCAGGTGTGGTTGACACTCTGATCACCTATAAAGGCGTCACCAAACAGCTTAAATTTTTGATTGTTCCAACTTTGTCTCAAGACTTGTACTTGGGTGTCGACTTTGTTAAGGCGTTTGGTTTGGCTAGCGACCTTTTCTGGGAAAATTCCCTTTCTCAGTCAGCGGGTGACATTTCCGAAGTGAGCTCAAATCACCACGTATTGGATGCTCGTCAACAAGCACGGCTGCGCGCCACCATATTATTGTTTCCTTCTTTTTCTGAACAAGGCTTAGGCCGCACCAGTTTCATAAGTCATGTTATTGACGTAAGAGATGCTAAACCAGTCAAACAACGGCATTTCTCGGTGTCTCCTGGTGTCGAAAAACTTCTGTTTGCTGAAGTTGATCGTATGTTAGCGCTTGGCGTAATCGAGGTGTCTCAAAGCGCATGGTCTTCTCCGGTGGCATTGATCGTCAAACCCAACAAAGTTCGTCTGTGTCTCGATGCGCGCAAGGTCAATGAGGTCACTGTGAAGGATGCCTATCCTCTGCCGCTCATTGATGGAATTCTCAGTCGGCTTCCAAAAGCCCAATTTATTTCAAGTCTGGATTTAAAAGATGCCTTCTGGCAGATTCCATTAGATGAAGCGTCAAAGGACAAGACCGCCTTCACAGTGCCAAATCGACCGCTTTACCAGTTCGTTACAATGCCTTTTGGCCTATGTAATGCACCGCAAACCATGTCACGACTGATGGACAAGGTCATACCGGCGCACTTGAGAACTAAGGTCTTTGTTTACTTAGACGATCTATTGCTGATCACAGAAACCTTTGACGAACACGTTTCATTGTTACAGGAGGTAGCCCGATGTATGCAGGACGCTGGTCTCACCATAAATATTGAAAAAAGTAAATTTTTACTTAAACAAATACACTATTTGGGTCATATAATTGGACACGGAACTATAAGTACGGATCCGGACAAAGTGAAAGCAATTCGAGAATTTCCTCAGCCGAAGACGGTTCGACAACTTCGTCGCTTTCTTGGTGTCTGTGGATGGTACCGTAGGTTCGTGCCCAATTACGCATCCATTTCGACCCCGTTGACCAACATGCTACAAAAAGCAAAAACATTTGCCTGGAACGAAGAATCCATCGCTGCTTTTGAGGCCCTCAAAATTAGTCTGTGTAGTGCTCCTGTGCTGCATAGCCCAGATTTCTCGCGTCCATTTTCTATCCAATGCGATGCTTCTCAATATGGAGTTGGAGCCGTTTTGGCTCAACGTGATGATGAAGATAGTGAAGTACCCATAGCGTATATGTATGTACATATGTATGTATATATGTGAAGTACCCATAGCGTATGCATAAGTTTAATCAAGCCCAAAGAAACTACACTGTTTCTGAGCAAGAATGTCTGGCAGCTGTTATGGCCATTAAGAAGTTTCGAGCATATGTCGAAAGACATGAGTTCGAGGTTATAACCGATCATGCTTCGCTCAAATGGTTGATGGGTCAAACCGACTTGCACGGCAGGCTCGCTCGATGGGCATTGAAGTTACAGGGTTTTATATTCACTATACGTCATCGAAAAGGTAGTCAGAACGTTGTTCCCGACTCCCTATCTAGAGTGCATTCACCTGAGAATGTTTAAATTGCAGCATTAACCGAGAATGCGACAGAACCTGTCCCAGCAATCGATTTTCAGTCCAAGTTTTTCAGAACCGAAGCCTACCTAAAATTGATTTCTGACTTTCAACTAGAAGGCCAGCAACAGCCCGACATCCAAATCGTGGACGGATTAGTTTACAAGCGGTGCGAGTTTGCAACCGGAGACCCCATCCAAGAGGACCAATCCTGGAAACTCTGGGTGCCGGAAGAATTGAGAGCGGCTCTCATAGTAAATGCTCACGATCACCCAATGAGTTCACATGGGGGTATTGGAAAAACGCTCAGCCGTCTCAAAATCTTTTATTTTTGGCCCAGAATGGCAAAACAAGTGCGTGATTACGTGTTGTCCTGTGAAATTTGCAAACAGACTAAAGCCCCAAATTATATACTTCGTCCGCCTATGGGACAGCAGGCTACGTCTGTGCGAATCTTTCAGAGACTCTACGTGGACCTTTTGGGACCATATCCCAGGTCACGCTCAGGGAACGTGGGTATGTTGATTGTGTTAGATCACCTCTCGAAATTTCATTTCTTAGAGCCAATACGAACATTCACCGCCCGGAAAATAGTAGAGTACCTGGAAAAACGAATTTTCGCTGTTTTTGGGGTTCCCGAACTGATTACGACGGACAACGGTGTTCAATTCCGAAGCTCGCTGTTCAAAGATCTCCTTAAGAAATATGGGGTGACGCATAACCTGATAGCAAATTACTCTCCACAGGCCAATGCTGTTGAACGCGTAAATCGTTCAATAATTGCCGCTGTTCGCGCATACATTCATCCCGACCAAAAAGACTGGGATGAGGCTTTGTTCGCAATTAGCGCAGCTCTCCGTAGTTCGGTTCACTCTTCGGCTGGTTTTTCGCCCTATTTCATTGTTTTCGGACAAAATGTGATGTGCCATGCAACGAGTTACGAACTGTTGCGAAAATTGAATCTTCTAGAAGACCCAAGTGCGGAGATTAAGCCGGAAGAGAGAACTGAGCTAATCAGAGAGCAGGTTAGGCTGAATTTGCGTAAGGCATTCGAAATAAATGAAAAGAACTACAACATGCGCTCGCGTCCCACCAGTTTTGAGGTTGGTCAAATTGTATACCGTCGCAGCTTTGCCCAAAGCAAAGCGTCCGAACACTTCAATGCAAAACTGGCCAATGTGTTTGAGAAAGCTAAAATTGTGAAAAAGCTGGGATCGGTCTACTACGAACTGACTAATATGGCAGGCAAACGGCTTGGGGTATTTCACGCCAAAGACATCAAAGCGTAGTGCCTTCAGTTCTTGTAAGACGTGGTTGACTGATTACAATAACTGTTTTGTAATGGCACAAACGCATCATGAATACCCTATTCATGGTTTTTTACACCATGCGTCAAGTGTGGTATGGTCCTTAATGTACACTACGCGAACATACCCACTTGACGTTCGGTTGGCACCCCTGAGGTAACGAAGATGGCGGATCGAAGTGGTAAAGCAGCGCAGCGATCGGCCATCGTTCTTTTCTCTGTGAGCCGTAAGCGAGGATGGTCGCATCAAGATCCAACAACATCAACAACATCATAATAAGGAAGCAATAGGTGAGTTTCTAGCCTAACCCATCTTGAATTGATTTCTTTATAAAATCATTTTTAAGTGAAGTTTTTGGTTGATTGATAAACTTTCTTTTCGTTTTTCTCCTCCTTATTGTTGTTGTTGTATTCAGGGCCAACACCCTACAACACCAGCCACATCGTCAGCCACAGCCAACGGAGCCCTAGCGCTACCGCTGTGCGCTGCAACAACAACAACTACAACACCAGCATCTTCATCGTCAGCCACAGCCAACGGAGCCCTAGCGCTACCGCTGTGCGCTGCAACAACAACAACTACAACACCAGCATCTTCATCGTCAGCCACAGCCAACGGAGCCCTAGCGCTACCGCTGTGCGCTGCAACAACAACAACTACAACACCAGCATCTTCATCGTCAGCCACAGCCAACGGAGCCCTAGCGCTACCGCTGTGCGCTGCAACAACAACACCCTACAACACCAGCATCTTCATCGTCAGCCACAGCCAACGGAGCCCTAGCGCTACCGCTGTGCGCTGCAACAACAACAACTACAACACCAGCATCATCATCGTCAGCCACAGCCAACGGAGCCCTAGCGCTACCGCTGTGCGCTGCAACAACAACAACTACAACACCAGCATCTTCATCGTCAGCCACAGCCAACGGAGCCCTAGCGCTACCGCTGTGCGCTGCAACAACAACAACTACAACACCAGCATCTTCATCGTCAGCCACAGCCAACGGAGCCCTAGCGCTACCGCTGTGCGCTGCAACAACAACAACTACAACACCAGCATCAACATCATCAGCCACAGCAAAGGAGCCCTAGCGCTACCGCTGTGCCGCTACAACAACAACACCAGCAGCATCATCTTAGAGACAACCATCACACCCCGGACAGGACCACCCCGACCGGGGAATGAGGTCGCCAGGTTTTTTAAAAAAAAAAAAAAAAAAAATTTTTTTGTATTTTTTACATTTTTCATAACTTAAAATTTTTTATTATTTTTACATTTTTTATTATTTTTACATTTTTCATAACTTAAACTATATATATTAACACTAATATAAAAACCAATATATATTTAATAATTTAAACTTAAACCAAATTTCTAAAATAACATTACAATTTAAAATAAAACTTAAATTAAAATAAAAACCTAAACTAAATTTAAACCAAAGGTATAACATAACCGCAAATTTGAACTAAACTAAAATGTAACCTAAACTTACAATTTAACCTAAAACTAAAATCGAATTACAATCTAAGCTAACACTTAAAATTACATTAAAATAAAACTTCAACTCAACTTTTAACACAAACATACATATATAACAACCATACTTCCACATATTTTTTATTATTAATAATTTACTTATTATTATTTTTTTTTTTTTTTCTTTTAATGTTTAATAATTTAAACAAAAACAGAAATTACTTAAAAATTTTTTATTATTTTATATTGTTTTAATAAGTTAAAATAAGCCAAAATTTAAAACTATCTTAAACTTAAACAAAAATTAAAACTATAGATTAAAACAAAAATTAAAACTATATATTAAAACTAAAAATAAAATTACAATTTAAACGAAAACTTAAATTAAGATAAAAACCTAAACTAAATTTAAACCAAAGGTATAACATAAACGTAAATTTGAACTAAACTAAAATGTAAACTAAACTTACAATTTAACCTAAGACTAAAACTTAAATGAAAACTCAAACTAAAGCTAACATGGAAATAAAAACTAACATAAAAAAATAATATATTTTTAATAATGTCAAAACAATAAAACTAAATTTAAAACCAAAACTAAAAAATTGAAATTAAAACTAAATTAAAACTTATATGTTAATAAAAATATAAAAAAAAATATAATAAGAAATTAAACTAAATCACCGAACATTAAATAAAAATAACAATCAAATATATTTAATATTTATTTAATAATTTAAATATAAACAAAAAAAAAATTAAAAATCAAAAATAAAACTCAAACTTTAACTAAAACGTAAGCTAAAACATAACAATACATTAAAACTGAAACTAAACTAAAGTTCAAAATCCAAAAATAAAAACAAAAAAAAAAAAAAAAAAAAAAAAATATTTTTTTAAACTAGATCTAGAATTAAACTAAAGAAAAAAAAAATTTAACTTAAACTAAGCAAAGACTTAAACAAGATTTAAGAAAAATAAAATTAAAAATGTAATTTTATTAAAACTAAACTAAAATTAAAACTACATATTAAAACTAATACTAAAAATAAACTAAAACTTAAAATTAAATTAAAACTAATACTAAAAATAAACTAAAACTTAAAATTAAATTAAACTAAAACTTAAAATAAACTGAAACTTAAAATTAAATGAAACTAAAACTTAAAATTATAAGTAAAACTTTAATTATTTAGTAAGCGATATGAACTAATCTCGGTAATATAGCATTTACTTCCTTTGAGCCTCAAAATTTAAGCTTAAGTAAGACAATGTAACAACTTTTATATCATATTTTGAAACAATTACCGTTTGGGATATATATTGTAGTTTTTTCAAAAGTATATTTAAATTTATAATGTGTATTAAATGACCCAGAGAAAAAAAAAAATATAAAATGAACTAGTTTTCAATAAAATGGTTTAGGGATGGAAGATTAGTTCTGAATAGGGAGGATCCCAAAAAGTTTCGCCCCGGATCCTCACGGTGGGTGGGATACGTGGGGCATGGGCCATACCATCCGGTCCATGAGCGTCGCGGTTGGGGTTGAGTGGAGGAGCAGGGCCCCCCCCTCTCACTCAAAATTTAAAATTCTGTTTTTCTTTTTTTTTATTATTTACAGATACATGAGTTCACAGGTCGAGCTCCCCAAACTTTCATTCCGCACGAGAAATTTTTGTGTGCGGCAAAGGGGTGCTACCGGCCCAGAAACGAACCCCCCCACTTCCCGAACTGGCAGCACAGTGGCACGCAAGCTCGTGCGGGCCCTGGACGGTAGCACCCACAGGTGCGGTTGTGCGCGTACGCGGGTCGGCCGCCCTGGTTTTGTCTTTCGTCTGGCACAGAGACCAGGAGCGCCTCACAGGGCGCTCTCAAAACGAACCCCCCACCGGCCCAGAAACGAACCCCCCCACTTCCCGAACTGGCAGCACAGTGGCACGCAAGCTCGTGCGGGCCCTGGACGGTAGCACCCACAGGTGCGGTTGTGCGCGTACGCGGGTCGGCCGCCCTGGTTTTGTCTTTCGTCTGGCACAGAGACCAGGAGCGCCTCACAGGGCGCTCTCAAAACAAAAGATAAACTATAAAAACCAGGGCGACCGGAAAGAAAAGCAAGGAGAGCACGCCGAGGCCAAAAATTCCGACCGCCACAACTTGCTTTAGAGATTTTTGGCATGGCACCTCTGAAATCAGACACTGTCTCTAGCGTTTGAAAACGACTAGTAAGGAATTTGTCAAGGTCAGTCCACTTAGGAATTTCTGCCTTGTCCTGAATTGATTGTTTTCATAAGGAGAGCGTATTCTCAGGCAATTTTGTTGAGCACAAATAGGTGAATATTGCATCCCAGTTGCTTATATCAACTTTATGCATTGTAAGTGCCGAAATGCAATTATTAATGTCCCTTTGAAGCTTTTTTATATCGCTTCCGGACTGACTGACCACCGCAGGTAGATTAAATAAAACCTTCAACTGACTATTAACAAGAATCCGTTTATTCTCGTAACGGTCTTTCAAATTCTCCCACGCTGTCGCAAAACCTTCATGAGTCAAGGGAGATTTCTGGACAATCTCCTTGGCTTCACCACGAGTTTTCTGGTTTAAATGGAACAGTTTCTCAACGGGCGTCAGTCGATTATTAGAAATATAAATCGCTGAAAACATGTCACGAAAGGACGGCCACGTTAAATAATCTCCATAGAAGAGTTCGCAGGGTGGTAGGCTTATATTATGGCCAGACAAATGGGCCTCAGTTGTAGAAGGAGACGGAATCTCCTTTACTCTTCTTGCTGCGGACAACTGATCGGACATGTCGGTCATTTTTGATAGACAGCGGACGAAGACTTGATAGCAGGTACGATATCTAACCTTTACGACACTAACATTTTGATCATCGTCATTGCTGGACGTTGTCAATTTAAGAAGGCATGATTCATAAGAGGCTTTCACACTCGCCCAAATTGATTTTAATTCATCCTCTTGAATTTTGAGCGAAAATATAGTGTGCTCATTTTGAGGAATTTCATTAAAATCTGCCTCCATGTCAAAAATTTGGTCAGTTTGACGCATGAAGGAGTTTAATTTTGCCATTGTATAAAAACTTGAAGAAAACCCACGAAAAAATAAAAAAATTTGATATGAAAAAAAAATTTTATTTAAAATTTTAAGATTTGGAACTCCTTGAGATAGACGACGGAGTCCAAAATACTATCTCAAAAGGGTAGCAAAATAAAAATGGAAGAAAAAACTTCAAAAGTTATAAACTTTTTTTTTTTTTTTTTTTTTTTTTATTTATTTATTTGCAATCTGTCAAAAATAACAATAAGCAAATGCATTCACATATAAATAATATAACAGTATAGTAACACTCCAATGAGTATAACCAAAGAATATACAATATATAGAATGCGCATCTTGGTACAAAACGCAAACATTTTTCTGTCTTACTCATAGATGCGGGGGGAGCAACAAGACGAAGATACGATGTGAGCAGCATTAAGCAACATCGAACATTTTGAGCGAACCAACCAAAGGTTGTAACAGGAATGGTGATGTTTGACAAAGCACACAATGTTTTTCTGAGCTCGATCATGTTGTTAGCATGATCGGCATTCGTAGCTTTGCTGGCCTTTTTGAAATTTTTTTATTATATGAATTGCTAATGCGACAAGTCGTTATAATGTCAAGAAATATAATAAAGAAAAACAACCTGGAGTCTGGCATTAAATGCTGTATGCAGACTTGCAAAAAATCAAAAAGAAATTCCCCTTATATTAAATTATTCAAATTTCCTTCCCACTATTTAGCAATGGGTCAAATATGTCGAGAAAAATGCCATATCTCAGATTTGGACTACGGTTCAAATGTGTACATTTGCAACAGCCATTTTTATACCCCCACGTTTAAAAAACGTAAAAGGGGTGTATTGATTTTGTCACTCCTTTTGTAACGCCCATAAGGAGGCGTGGTAGGTATAGAAAAGTATATATGACGCGTCCAAAGCAAAAGAAAGCAATATTTTTATGTACTCAAAAATCGAAAAGAAAAAGGTTCAGCGCAAAAGTGAGCACAACTTGGTTGCACGGCGCATCAAACAGAAGTTGCATGTGGATGACGGTTGCAAGCGAACATTGAAAGTTTGCATGATGATTGGAAAAGAGGTTGCGGGGTACATGCTGAAGAGCATAAATGCTTGGTGTTTGTTTGGTCGTGTTTATGCTTTGTTATGAAAGTATGTGTGCCATCAATGCAAAATCTCAATTTTTAGCATTTTCTGCGTTTTAATATTTTAATAAATAAAATCACCTAGCTTTGAATGAAATTATGTATAAATTTATAGGTTCTTAAAGGGATTTATCTTATTTTTACTTTTTTATGAGCAATGGTTCTAGATTACACTACTCAACAAGGTTTTCCACAACGAATTGCGATAACATTTTCTATAGTAAAATATTTCATAGAATCCGAATATCGTAATAATTTTTTTCGATTGACCACAATTTTTTATGTGAATGTGAAAATCCAAAAAATCCACTATTGGGAACACGTACTTCACATAAATGCTTGTAAAAACTTACATATTCAGTAAATTAATTTTAATTTAATTGCATGTAGTAGAGGCGTCAGATGAACATTTGAAGGTATAATATGTGCCAATAACATCAAAAAATCACTTTTTTTCGTTTTTTATAAACATATTTTATGTTTGAAGCCCTATATCTCGAAATAATTATATCGGAGAGAAAAAGTTAGCCCTCTTATGTGATAGAGAATTTTATTACAAAAATTTCAAGTATATACATGCTTATAGAAAAGTCATAATTCACTAACTTTTTAACATCAATTCAAAAACCATTTTTTATTAAAAAAAAATATTTTATTGCAGTTAAATTAAGAAATGCATGTATACAATGATTTGTGTTTTATAACTAAGAAAAATGAGTCACTGAATCCGAATTCGATGTCAGAATTAAAAAATTACTATCTTTTAAAAATAGGGTTGCAACCTAATAATATATTTTTTCAAGAGTTTTAAACATTATCTAACAGTTTTAGGGGGTCGCTGATTCCGAATCTAGGTTTTTTGTTTGTCTAGGTGCCGCCAAACTTTATTCTCATTCTTATTCTTATTCTTATTCTTATTCTTATTCTTAGTCTTATTCTTATTCTTATTCTTATTCTTATTCTTATTCTTATTTTTATTCTTATTCTTATTCTTATTCTTATTCTTATTCTTATTCTTATTCTTATTCTTATTCTTATTCTTATTCTTATTCTTATTCTTATTCTTATTCTTATTCTTATTCTTATTCTTATTCTTATTCTTATTCTTATTCTTATTCTTATTCTTATTCTTATTCTTATTCTTATTCTTATTCTTATTCTTATTCTTATTCTTATTCTTATTCTTATTCTTATTCTTATTCTTATTCTTATTCTTATTCTTATTCTTATTCTTATTCTTATTCTTATTCTTATTCTTATTCTTATTCTTATTCTTATTCTTATTCTTATTCTTATTCTTATTCTTATTCTTATTCTTATTCTTATTCTTATTCTTATTCTTATTCTTATTCTTATTCTTATTCTTATTCTTATTCTTATTCTTATTCTTATTCTTATTCTTATTCTTATTCTTATTCTTATTCTTATTCTTATTCTTATTCTTATTCTTATTCTTATTCTTATTCTTATTCTTATTCTTATTCTTATTCTTATTCTTATTCTTATTCTTATTTTTATTCTTATTCTTATTCTTATTCTTATTCTTATTCTTATTCTTATTCTTATTCTTATTCTTATTCTTATTCTTATTCTTATTCTTATTCTTATTCTTATTCTTATTCTTATTCTTATTCTTATTCTTATTCTTATTCTTATTCTTATTCTTATTCTTATTCTTATTCATATTATTCTTATTCTCTCTCTATATAATGTTTCTTATACCGTTTTTTTTTTTTTTGTTTTTTTATTTATTAATTTTTTATTTGTTTATAAAGAATTTTTATAATACATATTTTATGGGAACTTAATAATTTTTTTATAACTATAAAAGCATAATTGCAATTAATTTGATCGAAAAACGATAAATCACAAAATTGCTTGATAGAAATTGCTGCGCCCGCGAAGTTGCAAAAGTATACAAATTCCGATTCCCTTCTCTTATACCATGACTTTAGCAAGCGAACACATCAGACAGATTTAATAACAAAAACAATGTACTATCAATGGTGCAACAACAACAATGAGCACAACACGTTGCGGTATGAATATGAGAGCGGGTTGTCATGTTTGGTTTGAACGGGTTGCAATGTTGGAGAGCGGGTCGTAATATTACGACCCGCAAACAAAATTTCTTCTTATATGAGATGCGCATTCTATATATTGTATATTCTTTGGTATAACTATATAAACACAAGATAGTTTTACATCTTCAGTTAGTTACTTCAGGACATTATATAATACATTATGTACATATGTAATATTAACAGATTATTTTTATTTGAATATGTGTATTACTTAATTACGATGAGGTAAATCCAAGACATGGTAACGTTTCAGTCTTCTTGTTGATAAACTATTATCTAAAAGAGCTATAGCTAATGTGTTAATATGACTTTCGAGCCGGTTAATGTATCCTTCACTAAACCTTTTTTTTTTTTTTTTTTTATATGGTATGTAAAACCAATTGACGACTTAGTTCGCTTATATGTAACGTAAAATGTCAAAAAATTACATAAAAAACCACGTTTAATAATAAAAATTATATTTTCTATATTTATTTTTTTTTTTTTTTTTTTTCAAAACTTTAATATTGAAAAATTATCAAAAATTACTTAAAATTATTTAAAAATACTTTGAATGGTGATTATTACGTAAACCACTACAAATTTACGCAAAATGCCAAGATATGTAACTTTTGTCAAACAAAAAATCAACCGTGTGAACCTACCCACTATTTGCATATGTTTTATCTGTTGATGGCAACCCTTTTTTTTTGAGGTTGTTTCTTGCCAAAGTATAAATTGCAAATAACAACAAAAAACGTACGCGAAGTAAAAAAGTTTATTTTGTTAAAAATAATATAAAATTAATGAAAAATATAAGTGAGTAAGTAATTAATAGAGTGGTTGTGCTAAATCTTATCGTGTCGGGATGTGTTTTTTGAGTGAGTTATATTTTCTCACTGCATATAACAATAGCAGATTCTTGCAATAAGAAATAAAAAAAAAAAACAAAAATAAATGTCCGACGGACGCACGGCAGAGTTTGTTTACTTGCCTGTTGTGCACAAAAAAACTAACCAAAGTTGGTTAAGTGAATAATTTAACACCGATGAATTTAATCGTTTTTAATTAACAAATCGTAAAAGAATTGTACGAATTGAAAAACGCGAGTGGCAAAGAATAAATTAAAAACAAGAAAAATTGCGTGGTGTTATTTGGTTTCTTTTTTATGCGATAACAAAAAAACAAAAAAATGTCCGACGGACGGACGGCAAAGTTCAGGCACTGAGTTCGCGTTTTCAACTTGATTACAATATAAAATTGTGTTTTGACGATTAATTGCAAATAGAAATCGGAAATTAATAAAATTCTGTAGAGAATATTTAATGTTAACAATTTGCAATATCAAAAAACGAACGCCATTACTAAACTTTGTAATTGTTGCAAAAAACTGAAATTCGCGAAGTTCAACGAATGCCTTGTATTATGGCCGCCGCGATTTTTGTTATATATGTGTATATATAAATTTAATTTTCTTTTAATTTAAATTTTAATTAATTCTATTTTCGTTTTTTTTTTATTATTAGATTTTTTCGCATGAATTACACGACACAAGCACTGAGACGTAAGTAAATTAAAGACAAATCAACGCACCTTTTCTCTTGTTGAAAGCTGGTAAGGTTTTTGTTGATGTGATTTAAGTTGATTGTTGAAAATTGTCTTCTTGTTTTTAAATCCTTTCAGGCTATCCGGCTCGTTTGGACCATGAATATTTCGCTTTTGTGGAATTAGAAGATGCTGGTGCAAATAAGTTGCTGGAGCGCTGGACGGACACAAAGGTAAGCCTAAGTGTATAAAATTCTGGTGCAATACGTGCTCACAGAATTTTATACACAGGAAATGAAAACAAATAAAGTATTTTAGTATAAGTCCAATATGTTGGATGTTTTTAATAACTTTATTGATGATTTATGATTAATTATTCCTTACCTTTTACAAGGTGGTAATATTCCGGAGGAAAAGTTGTAGAAAAAGCTGCCAATGATGATGCGAAAATCTTAAGATAAGATTTCGTTCGGATAAACCGAAGAACCAGGAATTCGATCGCGGTAAGCGACATTACATCGGTCGGTAAGGCAGTTAATAAAAAGGTAGGTACATATTATTTAGCTTAATTAAGTATAATAATATTATTACTTAGGGTTTAGGTATAAACACACACCCTTAAGGCCGATTTCATCATCCTTCAACGTTCCATGCTATAAATTATCAAAATACCTAGGAGCCATTTTGAAAAACATAATTTCGGAAAAATATAACATCAAGAATTCTTTTGAGCTCAAAGAAAAAGTCAAAGATGTTGTCTTAAGTGACGGGGACATTTTAGTATCCTATGACGTTATTTACCAACATACCGACTCACCTAGTTATTAAGAAAATTTTAAATTCATGGACTATAATTGAAAACCACACAAAAATACCGAAACGAAAATTTATATCTATCCTCGAATTCTGCTTAAAAGACAATAATTACTTCAAATTTGATAATAAAATTTTCAAGCAAATATTTGGAATGCCAATGAGAAATCCGCTTTCCCCAACACTCGCAGGCATCATATTGGACACTCTTTTGGACTATGCCTTGGATGAACTAAGGAAAATTAACATTGACGTCAAACTCATCATTAAATATGTAGATGACATTTTTGCGGTAGTAAAAGAAACGGACATAGAAATAATACTAAAAACATTGAACAAATTTCACAACAAACTACAATTCACAGTTGAAAAAGAAGATAATGGGAAACTACCATATTTAGGCACAAAACTACACAGAATTGATAACAAAATAATACTCAATTGGTACACAAAATCAACATCCTCGGGCCGAATGATAAATTTTTATTCAAACCATCCACTGAAACAAAAACTAAACACAGCAAATAATTTTATAAATAAAGTATTGGATATCAGTGACGTGCAATTTCGCGAAAAAAACATTATTAAAATAAGATCAATATTAAAGAAAAACAATTACCCCAACCATATCATCAATAACTTAATAAATGACAAACTACACCGTCGAAACAACAAAAAAATACCAAAACCAATAACGGATCAATCTGGCAACGCTAAGCAATTCTTTAGCATAACTTATGTTCCAAAATTGACAGACAGCATACACTTGCACAGAACTATAAAAAAAGAGAACGCATCATATGCACATACACCTAATCTAACACTTGAAAAACTATTTACTAATACAAAAGACAAGATAAATAAATTAGAGCAGAACAACGTAGTGTATGAGATCAGATGCAAAGGAAAGAACGGAGAGGATTGTGAACAAGTATACATTGGGACAGCAAAGAGAGCAATCGGGGTAAGAACGAAGGAACATATGGCAGACATAAAGAAGGAAAGAGCATCAACAGGGCTTGCTCAACATATTTTGGATACGGGACACACAGCTGATTTCGAAAAAATTACGATTTTGGACAAAGAAAAGAGAACAAATAAGAGACTAACACTAGACGGCTTAAGAATACAACAAAAACTGAGAACAACGATGAACACTAAAGAAGACAAGGACAACATAAATCTAATCTACTCTGTGGCAATATAAAAGTTTACATAGTGCAATATAAATATTAAGTTTACTTGACGAATTGTTATAGTGAGGTTCTAATTGTTAAATGTTTCATTGTTCATTGTTTTAAATTTGTTAATTTGTACTTTTCTGGAAAAAATCAACTTTTTATGTAAATTTTAAATTTTTGTAAGTATTCGTTGGAAGTTCAAATTATTTAAGTTAACAGAATTTCTCTAGTTTAATTCATTATAAGTAAATTAATTGTATAACAACACTGTATTTTTCAAGATTCAACAAATAAAAACCCTGAAGAAGCTGACAAATTTCAGCGAAACGTCAGTGGACAATTATGGAATAAATTTATTTATTTGCATATCAAAAATAACAGACCAATTAGCCTAAGCTTAAATTGCAAAAATTCATAGAAAATAATATCAATTCTACGATAACCAGAAATGAAATTATTTCAATTTTAAGTACAGTAATAATAACTGTTATAATTTTTGGTATTATAATATATACATGTTTTAAGATTAGCCAATACCATACCATAACAAATACGTTAGAAAACATGTATTAAGAGCTACAATTGAATAACTCAATATATTAGGTAATATTAATAACTTTTTAATAACTTTTTCTTCTAAAAAAAAAAAAAATGTTAAAGCGTGGTGCAATAAGTAAATACCAAGGATGTTTTGGAATCATTTTTAATAAATATTGTAAAGAATATAACGCAAACATATATTGTGAAAACTGTTCATATTATACTAATTAAATATATTGATGGAAGAATTAAGAGAAATTTTCGATCATGTACTAAAATTAAAACAGAATATAAAAAATCTTCAAACAGAAAATATACGAAAGAAACGATTGACATAAAGTTAAAAAACCTAAACCAATATAAAAAGCATTTTGAAAACATTGCTACAAAATTAAATAAACTCGAAGCATATGAGTTAACCACACAATTTAATTTAGTGTTGAAAGAAACAGAAAATCTATTGTCGAATCACTTGGTAGAAAAACAAAAACTAATCATGTCTGAATTAAATCTAGAACTCGTTTTGAAAACCATTCCAATTTTCACAGGAAACTATAGAGAATTAGATGCTTTCCTATCAATAGTTGAAATTATTAATAACACATACACTGCTGAGAGCCAAAAACAATTAATAAACATAGTAATAAATGTAACTTAATTCAAACGTAAAAACAACTTTAGGGTTTACTGCAAACATAGACACATATGCAAAACTTAGAACAGCATTAACCACTAATTACAAAAGTAATTTAACAACTGCTCAAATTCACACACAACTTTCCACACTAACGCAACGAAATGGTACAGTGTTAAGTTTTAAAGAAAAGTTACTAAATTTGACATCTGAAGTTAACAATTTGCAAATCAAAGAATTGACATCTGAAGCTAGTGATCAACAAAGAGATCTAGTCATGAAAATGAATGAATCATATGCTTTAACAATTTTGAAAAATGGTCTTAATGACGATTTAAAGAATACAATATTTGCATCTCAACCAAAATCACTAACTGAAGCGACAAACTTAGCCTTAGAACTGGAGAAAAATATGAAGACAAGCAAGCATTTAATGTTTTTTAGGACAAACAACAATTCATACTACAGACAACAGAATATAAATACAAACAATTCATAAAGAAGACAGCAAAACAACAGAAATAACTACACCACTATACAGCAAAATAACAGAAATAACAACACACACTTCATCCAACGAACAACTTACACAAATAACAAACAAAACCAGCATATTCGCAATAACCACAACAGATATAATAATTCCAACAATAATAGAACAAATTTTAATAACAATAACGGAATCAGACGTTATGATAATCACAACGATAATAGAAATCAAAACACACAGAGACGCAATTTCAATACCAATAGAAATTTCAACAACAACCGAATGTATGTCATAAACGACAATACACCGGGAAATGAAGAGCGCTCGGAGATCACGAGAGAAGATTATCCGGGACAGCGAAACTAAATATATATAACATATCGGATAACACAACTAATTACATTTAGGCAATTCACAAGGTGTTGTATCGTGGCG
This sequence comes from Pherbina coryleti, assembly GCA_943735915.1. Lineage (NCBI taxonomy): Eukaryota > Metazoa > Arthropoda > Insecta > Diptera > Sciomyzidae > Pherbina > Pherbina coryleti. The sequence goes on along the minus strand of OX030948.1, from coordinate 97,226,408 downwards.
TATCGTTCTATTGTTGTATGTTTTTACAACTGTCGTATCAACACTGTTGTCGTTTCCCATGCAAAATTGCTATAAGACACATACAACATTGCGATGTATGTTTAAAGAGTGTGCTATTCTATCAGCTGATTTTGTTTATATTTTTATTCCTCCTTTTTATATATTCGTGCGGCTAAAATCGAGCATTACATTTAGAAATGCAGGAAGGTGGAAAAAAAAATGGTAGATATTGAAAAATTATAAATAATATGACATACAACTCCAAGATTGTGTTCACAAGGGTTGTATTTTTATACAACTTTTGCTTACAACATACAACTTTAGAACATCTTGTGAATTGCCTAATTATTGTAAAATGTAGTAATTCAAAGAAAAATTTAAAATTCTTAATTGATACAGGTGCGGATATTTCAATCTGCAAAATTGAAAACATAAATGATGATACAGAATTAATGATGGGAGAAAAATGTAAACTAACAGGTATAACGGACGAAGAAACTTTTACATTAGGTTCAATAAAACTGGGAATAGATTTCAAAATTATATTATTCATCAAACTTTTCAAGCAGTAGATAATGATTTTCCTATACACACTGACGGTATATTAGGTAGATACTTTTTATCCAAATATATTTGCAAAATTGATTATGAAACACAAACTTTAACAATAATATTAGGAAATATCGACATAGTTACAACATTGTACTTCAACAAAAACGCGTATGACGTAATTCGTTTACCCCCTAGGACAGAAATAATTCAACCTATCTACTTAGAATTAAACGAGGATAGTGTTATATTAAACGAGGAAATTCAACCGGGCGTATTTTTGGCAAATGTAATAATACCAGGTAATGGAAAATGCCACGTTGAAATACTAAATTCCAATGAGGTAGAAGTAAAACTTCATAAGCTATCACCAAGAACAGAACCACTTTCAAATTATTTTCAATTCACTTATAACAATAAAACAGATGATCAAAGATTCGAAAAAGTAATAAAGGAACTAAATATAGAACGCAATAATCCATTAACGAATATATTTATATAGTATCAACACATATTCCATTTAGAAAACGAACAATTAACAGTTAATAATTTTTATACACAAAACTTTCAACAGTAGACAATACACCTACTTACATTAAAAATTACAGATTGCCCCATGTACATAACACAGAGATTCGAAATCAAGTAAAAAAACTATTACAAAATGATATAATTGAACCATCAGTAAGCCCATACAATTCACCTTTACTTCTTGCACCGAAGAAAAGCAGTGACGACAATAAGAAATGGCGCTTAGTAGTCGATTATAGAAAATTAAATGACAAAATAGTGAACGACAAATTTCCCTTGACTAGAATAGAAGATGTTTTAGACAAACTAGGCAGAGCAAAGTATTTTTCTACACTCGACATGAGTTCATTTCATCAAATTCCTTTAGACAAAAATTCACGACCGTTAACAGCTTTTTCGACAAATGATGGACACTTCCAATTCAAAAGACTACCATTTGGATTAAAAATATCCTCAAACAGTTTTCAACGAATGCTGACTCTAGCACTGACAGGATTGAACTCGGAAGCATTTCTATATGTAGACGACGTAAGGGGGTCCTCTGGTAATCCGAAAAATTTTTTTTCGATTTTTTTTTTCATATTTCTATTGCTCAGATACTCAAAAACATTTTCCCAAAAGGATTTTTCAAAATTCGAAATAGTTTAGTATTGTATATATATATATTTTAAGTATTGTATTAAAAAAATATGTGTTAATGTCATTTGTGTGCCTCAAAATTGAAGTCAAAACTTTAAACGCGTTTTTCTCGAAACCATGTTTTTCAAAACTTTGCGCACGATAACTCAAACAGTTTTTGACCGATTTTGATATATGAGGCATGAAACGACGCAGAATTTACGCCGCTATAGCCCCTACCTCAAACTTGCCGAAAAAATAATGTTTACTATTTTTTTTCTACACTAGACTACAAAAAAAAAGGTCGAAATTCGATTTTTCATTTTCAAAGTGGCGGCTCCCCCCCTAAAAAAATTTCGATTTTTGTTTCCGAGGTAGGGGCTATAGGGACATTCATTCTAAGTAACTGAATATTTTTTTTTTTTTCAGACGATGTTTACTCTTGGAATCGTGCGCAATTTGGACCCACCTTTTTTCCGGAGAACCTCGTTACCAGGCCGAGAACTTTCTGAACGGTCCATAAATTCACTTTTTCAAAATTTTGTATTTTTTTCAATAAATTAAGCTACCCAAATCAAAAAACGGAACTAAAATATCTTTACTCGTTCTCTTTCCACAATATTTTGAAAAAAGGCTAAAATTTGGCATAGATTACCAGAGGACCCCCATAATAGTTTTTGGATGTAGCCTCCAACACCATAATAGCAATCTAGTAAAAGTTTTCAAAGGTTATCAAAATATAATCTCAAATTAAACGCAAGCAAGTGCTCGTTCGTGAACGAAACGAGCAACAATTGGTTTTGATATGAAAAAATGTATTGCTTATTGTGTCCCACACGAACGATAGTGCTCTTTTCGGAATACATAAAGTGGCGGTAATAGAACCACCAATGTTGCAATATCCTGAGTTTTGAAAGCCTTTTATTCTAACAACAGACGCCTCAAATTTTGCGTTAGGAGCAATATTGTCTCAAGGAGAGATAGGACAAGACTTACCCATATCATACGCTAGTAAAACTCTACAGAAACATGACATCAATAAACCTATAATAGAGAAAGAACTTCTAGCCATCCATTGGGGAATCAACTTTTTCAAACCATATTTATATGGACAAAAATTCATAGTTGTTACAGATCACAGACCTTTAGTTTCATTATTTAATGACAAAAATCCATCATCAAAAATGACCAGAATCAGACTAGATTTATCTGACTATAATTTTACAATAGTATATAAACAATGAAACATAAATACTAATGCCGATGCATTATCACGAATAAAGATAGATTCGGATATTTTAAAAAACATGATACCAACTGACGAATCGAGCGCAAAAAAACAAGCCATGGTAATAACGAGGGGTGATAAAAAGAGGCAAGAAAAACTTGCAGTGGATAAATGCACATCTCAACCGGAGTCTGATCAACTCTATATATGTGATATTAAAAACATACGTAAATTGAAATTCGAATTAAAAAACGACTATATAAATAACAATGATAATACTAGTATTGAAATTATTAATGATATTGTGCACGTGCGATGTAGCGATAGATCGGCGAATCCAGATTCGACCCCGATGAAGCCATCACCAAGAATAAATAAAGAAAATAAATATATGCATGCAAGATCTAATGATAATTCAGCGACTCTAGAGCCGATTCTGAAGAAATTAGTATCTAAAATGAATCAATTAAATATAAAAGAATAAAAGAATATAAAAGAATAAAAAAGCGCTAGATGAAGAAGATAAGATATTTGAAATTATGCAAAAGAATGAATTTAAAAAAATATATAATAAGCTGCAGCAAAAAGTTAATACAAATTATAATGAATCACTAAAAATTTTAATATTCAAAACCCCGAAAAGAATAAATAGTAAATCCATGCAAAACAAATTAATTAAAGAACTCCATGACTCACCGCAAGCAGGTCATATAGGTATTAGAAAAACAATTCTGCAGTTAAAACAACGCTATGTTTGGAAACATATGCGATAAATGGTAAAAAATTATATCAATAAATGTGAATATTGCGCTCGAAACAAACAGACAAGACATATTAAAGAGAAAATGACCATAACAGACACACCGACAACTAGTTTTGAGAAAATTTCAATAGATACGGTAGGACCACTTAGAATTTCAAACGGCTACCGTTACATTTTAACAATGCAATGTGATCTTACGAAGTTTATTATTGCACATCCTATTGAAACCAAAGACGCGAAGACTATCGCAAAAACATTAGTAGAACAATTGATTCTTAAATTTGGAAATTTCAAAACGTTAAAATCAGACAGAGGAACAGAGTTTACAAATGATCTTATGAAAAATGTATGCAACTTGTTGAAGATAGAACAAATTTTATCAGCACCTTATCATCACGAAACAATAGGAGCACTTGAAAGAAACCATAGGGTTTTAAATGAGTACCTTCTTTCCTTCGCAGATGACGGGGAATGGGACAAATGGATTCCGTACTACACATTTGCATACAATACAACTCCACATGTAGACACCTGTTATTCTCCTTATGAATTGGTTTTTGGAAAATTACCAACTCTGCCAAATGATGTAACAAAGGATAACTGTAAAATTTATAACATAGACGAATATGCTAACGAATTAAAAATAAGATTAAAAATCTCTATTGAAAAAGCCAAAAATATGATAAATATAGCAAAACAAAAAAGAAAACTTAGTTATGATAAAAATGTAAATATATCTGACTTACAAGAAGGCGATTTAGTCTTAATAAAATGAGAAAGTAGAAAGAAATCCCAAAGCCCATATCACGGACCTTATAAAATAGTAAAAAGAGAAGGCGTGAATTCAATTATAGAAATAAATAATAAGAACAGGAAATTTCACAATAATATGCTAAAAAAATTTACAAACAATTAAACATATATGTATTTAATTAAATAGATTTAAGTCAAATAAAATAACAGTATAGAAGGAAATGTAAATTAATTATAAATATACAGATGGAAATAAAATAAATATTAATTTAAGTACACAACTTAATTACACTTAATCAGATATTTCAAAATAGATAACTATAAAATATTAGCAACAAAATAATATTTTACTCTCTCTTTAAATGGCCAAATATGAAACATTGTACAAAATATACTACATATAAACATTTTTCCAACCTCCACAATCTTAAAAATTTATCTTAAGGGATAAATTTTCGCTTAAGGGTAAGGGTGTAGTGTACTCTTAAAGTCACTATAAACATTGTTAAATTAACGCAATTGTTTTTCCCACATACTTTTTACTGTTAACAAATTTAAGGCAAAAACAATAAAATCAATATTATTTATAATCGAGTCAAAGATCCCAAAAATATTCATGAAAATTTAACGTAAACATTTTTACCATATTTACAAGCAATAGTATCAAATTCATAAATGCATTTTCTCACCCCTTCGCTTGTACAGCAGACAGCGCATAAGCGTTAGCATAACTGCAAGCATCAGCTTACAATAGCTGTGTACAAATAAGTACAACAACAACAAGCATTAGGCTGCACTCGTGCCAACGACACTTTCAATATCAAGGTTGAAACATATATTTATTAATTAATACCAATGAGTGAAAATTAAAAATATCTTTTTGAGGGAAAATGTGCATAATAATCAAATCAAAGAATTTGATTGGTTTTCATTAATTTAAAATTTAATAAGCTGGAAAAATAGGAGGAGTATTGGAGATAGGGTTATTTTAGTTTTAAGAAAATACTGTTAACAATAAAATATATACTGTTAACTGTTAAATATAAGGAAAATGAATTGAGAAATAAAAGAAGTTATATTTTGACAAGAAACTAACTCAAGTGGCTCTTTAGCCTTATAGTTATTATTTTTGAAGACTTAAACTGCGGCTCTCTAGCCTAAGTCAAAACAAATATTTATGAACACTGCGGCTCATAAGCCATATCAATATTTGGCGTGACACGCTTTCTAATATGTCAACATACACAACACGATAAATCCTTACACTATTTTGAAAAACTGGCAGGCTCCGATTTCAAGATAGATCTATACTCTCTTTGCCAAAGATTCTTAAAATGACCCATAGAACACTGCTAGGGTGGGACCAACATCGCAAAAAATTTGACCAGCCTTAATATATATATATAACTGCAGAAGAACTTCTATATACTCTTATAAACAACTTCTATAAATATAACAGTAGAAGAAAATAGTTGTACAAAAATCTTGTTGAAATAATGCCGAGTTTCCATGCTATCACTTACGCTCTCCCGCTTTCACATTTTTTGTTAGAAAGGAAAAGTGTGTGACACCCACCATATGGGATTGACAAATGTGAGTCTGAAATTAATTTTTTGTTTTTATAGCAAGTGTACTAATATAATATAATAAACTGGCCGAACGGCTTATGTGCATGTTATCGAGAAGCTTTACATGGCATTGTTTACTCTCCGAGGTTTGCAAATGTCTGCAGAAAGGTGACGGACGAACAGAAAAATTAATTCAAATGAAAAAACTTTCTGTGTCAGATGGAAATTGTATCAGGGTTCTCTGGCGTTTGGGTCACACACTTGACACACTGTGTGTTGTCAAGTTTTGACAGTTAAAAAAAAATTAAACAAATTTTGTTAGTCAATTCGCTAAAAAAGACGAAAGTTAAAATTTTATTTCTAGCAAAATTTCTAGAAAAATACCTCGTATGTTATGACCGCTGATGGTAAGCATGTGGAGAAAACTTACACGTTTTGTGTACTCTCGATAAAGGCCTTGGCTTCAAGAGTTCTTGTTTTTATTGCATTCTTCCGAACTTCATGTGCCAGGGTGGTTTCACAAACCACAACGGAATTGATGGCCAATCTATTTATGGCAACAAATTCCAGGTTGAAAACTTGGAAATAGGCAAGACCAGCACGAAGTTTATTGTTGTCGTCAAGTTTTAGAACGTGAACATAGTGCGTAAAAGCGCAATAAACGCAAAGATGCTGGTCTGAAACGCAGTATTTGGATGGACTTCGTTTTGGATGCACTGTGTTTAAAAGATGCTGCTTTTACGGAAGAATTATTTCTATTTGTTGAATGGTGGCTTACATGGCGTTTATATAAGTTAACGACGACTTTATTATTTCTTCATGCAACATATTATTTTCAACAGAACAAATAACCACAACTTAAACTGCTGACGTTATGTCTGCAATATTTCCTGCACGCGCTTGATACCTGGTTGCAGCCGCTGCGCTGCTTACACGCTGCCACTATATTGGGTTTATTAATATCAAGTATAGAAATTGTTAAGTTAGTTTTTAAGTCGAAGTCAAGTAATAAAGTGCAACATCAGAGTTTGACTCTGATGTTTATTTTTTAAAAACTTAAATAATAATAAAATAGTTTAACTGGCGCTCAACGTGGGGCCCAGGTCGCGTTTGTGTTTCAAAATAGTTTAAACTTATAAAAAGTTATTCACATAAAATTAACGCCAAGTGCCTCGTCGTGGATTAATCAAAAACTTTACAACCTGTTCGCATAAATCGACGCAAAGTTGCTCGTCGTCGAATAGGGAAACCAACGCAAAAAGAAGCCCTCAAGCAGTGCAGGACCTGGGTCCCAGAACCACATCTATTGGTAGCTCTATTCGGTGGAAGGAGCAGCTCATACGAAAATATTATTGGCAGGTACCTTAGTCACCGGCGGAGATCGGACAAACGGGCTTCTTACTGCTCTGATAGTATGAGAAGAACAATGTGGATATGAGTAGTGTAAGAAGATTTAAGATATTTGTAAGAAATTATAAAAATCTATTCGTGACAAATTAGTGCAACATTGTGAAAAATCAAAAAAAAAATTGTTTTTTAAATAGAAAAAAAGAAAACATACTAGAATAGAAATTATAAAGTTCAAATTACAGAGCCTGCGATTCACCACTGCAAGGGGGACCCTCCAGGCTATAATATAATAATAATCAATGAAAACCTATAAAACTAAACTAAACTCAACTAAAAACCTACTAAAACTAAACTAAACTAAAAACCTAACAACAAAATAATAATACATTGTAAAATCACTCTGCGATTCCGTAGCCCAAAAAGCCGGACCCTCTAGAGCAGTGGTCATCAAACTCTATACAAACATACTTTGTTTATGTATAAAAGCTCATTGAAAGCTTTGCACTGAAAAAAAAAATACTATTTGAGTCTCAGTCCAGCTTGACGATGGTTCGATTGTTTGATTATTCAGTGGCGCCAGAAAAAATTTTCATCTGGTGTATTAAAAATCTATGAGAGAGGCGTGAGGGGGAAATGTTTTTAAAAAATTTTGCGATTTACGTATGCTTACTACTGTTCATAATAACATAATTCATATCGAAGAAACATATTAAAATTCACTATTTATGCACTATTACAAAAAAGGAGAAAACTTTAAAATAGTAAAGGTTAATTTTATAATTTAATTTCAATTCTTAAAATTCAATTTTTATTTAGAAGTGTCAATACTTACTATACGAAACTGTGTCTTTTTTTTGCTTTTTTTTTAATTCTTTAGGTTTTTTTCGTTTTTGATTTAATTTAATCATAAATTGAGGTACAGAAAAAATATTTTCTGCAAAAAAGTATTGCAACTCCCATTAGATACATTTTGCATAGAAATAGCAAAAACTGATATTTTTATGAGTGTAGCATAAGTTGCGTATGCGCAGCAAAAAAAACAATCTAACAAGCATGCATGTGCCGCAGGTCTGTTCTGCATGAAATTTCAATAGATACTAAAAGGGCTTACACATCGGCGAATCTGTTCGTCGAACAATATGGCGGCGCGAACGTGTGTGAAAAAGCTAGCGTTCAAATTGAAAGAACCCGTTCGCCACACAAGCCATTGATTTTTGTTGTTGTTAGTCATCATTTTCAGCAGCATCCCTTGTTCGACAGAGAAAATCAAAAATTTTTGTAAACACGTCCAACCGTGTGACAAACTGTCGAACATCGCTTCTTAACTAGTGAACTTGTGTGAACATGGCCGCCGTGTGACGAACAGATTCGCCGATGTGAAAGCCCTTTGACGCAGTTCAGTGCTCGTCCGTGAGTTAATATGTATACAGAAAGCTTTTAAGCACAAAAGCTCAAATGCCCGCGGGCATAGGCTTTTATGATCACTGCTCTAGAGTATAACAAAAAATAAAAATTTTTTTGAAACTTAGTAAACGAAATTGGAAAAAATAAATTTAAAAAAAAGAAAAAAAAAATTTATTTTATAAAAGCGTACAATACAAATTTTTGTGGGATATTCCTAAATTAATGAATTGAAATTTATTATCCATTCCATAAAAAAAAAAAAACAAAAATGTCAAATCCTAGCAACCTACTTAGACCACCTCTATTAAATACCTCTAATCCTAATCCCGACCAACCAATGAGAACACTCGGTAGTAAGAATTTTAGAAAATACGTTACCATAGTTAGTAAGGAACTTAACTATTGAATGTAGCAACACATTTATAGACATTGTTAAAAATTTACGAGAATTTTCTGGAATTGAGGCTTATTTTAGTTCATGGAGAAAAAGTGTCGACAGAATTTTAAATGTCTATGAAACCATAAAAAATACAGCGAAATATTTTGGAATTTTAAACATTATACGTAATAAAGTAGTAGGGAATGCAGACAACGTATTAGAATCGTACAATACGCCATTAAATTGGAACGCGATATCTCGCTGTCTTACTGCACATTATGCAGATTATGCTAGAATACCAAATGTCAACTCTAATACAAGGAAACTTTAGCACGCAAGAGTATTAACAAAAAGTTTATGCACACCTTTCATATAATATTAAATAAAATAGGATGTATGAATGCGACCCAAGAAGCCGTGAGCCTATTAATAAAAACATACAGGGACAAAGCACTCGATACGTTCGTACGCAAACTGAGAGGCGACCTTCCAAGATTGCTTGGTATGCGAGAGCCTATTGACCTACCCCAGGCATTACAATTATGTATGAAACTGGAAAACCAAAATTTCAGATCAAACTACGCGATTGGTCAGAATTTTCAAAGGAAACAACGAGAATTTACTAATACTCAACCACCAATTCCTCCACGGAAAGATAGACCACAACCACAAATTCAACAACCATTTTATCCTCATCTATCAATCAGCAACAAAATCACCCTACTTATCCAACACGACGATTTCCGATACTAATCTCACTGCAAACCCGTTCTCAAAATTTTAACCAATACTAACAACGTCGACCATTTGTCCCTAAGCCATTACCTAGACCTGAACCTATGGACGTAGACCAAAGCATGCAAGCAAAGACAATAAATTACATGAATCGCCCAACTTCTAATAATGCATACTTTGGCAAAAGACCAATTCCACCACCACAAAATATAGATAAACGACAAAGAAACTTTAACATTGAAGTTCAGCAATATGAAGACGCAATAAATAATAATGACCATGACTTTAACCAACCTTTATCCGATTACACTGAAGGCATAAAAAACTATGAAATTGACGAACAAAAAACTTTTAATTCAGATCCCTTAGATAAAATAGATTGTCTTGATATCCATTTTTTAGAATGAACAGCTCTTCATTACCCTATATCGATTGTAGGCTAAGTAGTGGAGAGATCATTAAAATTTTAATTGATACTGGATCAAATAAAAATTATGTACACCCACATTTAGTAAAAACACCTATTACAAACAAAAAATATTCTACGCAAGTTCAGTCGGAGGACAGATCAAAATAACCGATCACACTTTTGCTAATATTTTTGGCATAGACGACACGAAAATAAAATTTTTCTTGCTTCCCACTCTTAAATCTTTTCATGCCATCATAGGTAATGATTCACTTTAGGAATTAAATGCCATAATACACACAAAAGAAAACTACATGTCAATTAATAACAAATTTTGTATAAAATTAAAACAACAAATTTCACAAAGCGTTAACCAAATTCACATCCGATCAGAACACTTAACTAAATATCAAAAAGAATGCCTAAAAAACTCACATCCGATTACACGGTTCGACAGAGGCTTACACCCATTAGAAATTCCAATATACAGGGTGTCCCAGACCTAGAGGACAATCCAGCGGGGGGTGATTCCTCATGATGAGACGAACAAACAATTATATGGGTGGGGGTGGTCGCAAATGACCCCCTAGGGAGGCAAGAGGGAAAAACAAAAAAAATTAGGTGTCATTACGTTTTAATCAATTACTTACACGTGTCTGCAACGACTACAAAGTTAATAGCTTTTTGAAAATAAAATGAAATATCCAGTTTTGACTTTATGGCAAAACTTTGTGCTAGAAATTTAAAGGACATTTCATTTTCTTTTCAAAAAGCTATTAACTTTGGTAATCATTGCAGAGTTATGTAAGTAATTCATTAAAACGTAATGAAACCTATTTTTTTCCCTCCTCTCTCCCTAGGGGGGGCATTTGCGACTACCCCCACCCATATAATTTTTTGCTAGTCTCATCATGAGGAATCACTCTCCGCTGGATTGTCCTCTAGGTCTGGGAATACACCCTGTATTCCGAAAATACACATTAAAAAAACATACACGTGTCTCGTCATTTTCCTCCAGCACGTCAGAATTTTTTTTAATCGATTTTTTTGTAATGGAATGATCACAGTTGACTCTTTTAAATAATGAATTTGCTGTAAAAAATATATATAAAAAAAAATATAAAAGAGTGAACTTATTTTCATGAATGAAGGTATTTTAGAAAGGTTATTGAATAACAAATATTTTAAATTAAAAATTAGTACCATACGTTCCTTATATTTTTTTGTCAATTTAAAATTAAAAAAACAATAAAAATTAATAAAACCTTTAAAATAAAAATTAATTTTGTTAGGACTAATATAGTATTTTAATTTCAACTTTTTAAAAATTTTGGACGTCTGTTTTTTCGTTTATTTTCTCTAGGATTTGTGTCTGGGCAAATAGACCAGCAATATTCAGATAGCATGTGTCTCGAGTCTTTTCCTCAAAAACGATTCTCCATAGTTGATATAGCCTTGTGAAACGTTCACCATGCTGGGCACTGATGTCTCCTGCTAGGTTTGACGGGCAAAAGTCCAAATAGCTGTTAATAAATGAATTTAATGAGAAATCATTCTTTCACAATTTCTTCAAAGTTTGCAGATCGGTGATTTCCCAAAAAGTTGTTTACAAAACCTACAAAAGCATTTTACGTACGTTCTTGCACAGGATTTAGTAAGATACAGAACTGTTCTTTTTCAATAAATTTTTTCATTGTGGACCATCAAATATACCTGAAAAAAGAGAAATTATGATATTTTGAATATTTGGAAAACAAATTATTTTTCGAAATATATTACCGTCTTCTATTTTAACCGCACTTTTTGAAAGATATTTTTCAATAACGAAAGATAGTTTTATGGTGGTAAAATGTTTCTGCTGGAATCAACCAAAGGTTGGTGTTCGATACTTAATTTTTTTTTTTTTTTTTTTTTATGTATTTATTACAGCTTTAATAAGCCTATTTATATATTAATAACTAGCAACCCTCCGCAGCTTTGCCCGCGATGTATCTTGAAATAAATTAACGCATTTTTTGTAAAAAATTTGTCTTATCGTTTTAATAGGTTTATTTTTTTCATGACATATTAATTGCAATCATGTAATAATTTCTGTATAAACAATGTTTTTTATGTGTTTGTGTTATTCGTAAGAATAAATTGATTTGAGGGATTTCCTATCCTAGAAATAACAACATATAACTGCCCGTGGGAAAAGCAGCTTTCTCGTAAAAAAATAAAATGCATTCATAATCTTTACATTTGTGTCGATCTCACATCAAGTTATTTGATTTCCAACTGATTTTCTGTGGTGGGGTTTTTTAAGTAAAAAAATGGCAATAGTTCATAATTTGTTTGCATGTAACTAAATCGATAGGGTCTCTTTGAGGAAAAGTAAGCTTAAATAATTTACTTTCGTTTGGCATAACAACCATGGAAAAATATTAAGCACAGACAATTTTATGCCGATTTAAGGAAACATGGCTCTTAACCGAAGACATTCTCCTAACTTATTTTAATGGTATGAAAATGCATTTTATGCAATGCACTTCGGCTAATTAACACAATTTGTAGCTCATTAATATAAAACTCGTATTCGATAACGTGAATTTTTTTGGAAAGATATTGGTTTTAATAAGTCCTTACCTTTTCAAATGTAAATTTATGTTTATGGAATGATTTAAAAATACTTTTTTTCACTTTCAATAAATAAAATCATATTAAGTTAAAATATTTTCCTAGGTCTTATTTCAGTGACGAAATTATATACTAACGCTATAACGCTAAAAAGGTAAGGACTTATTTTTATTTTTTAACGCTAAAAACATGCTAAAAAAGCCATCCAACCCATACCAATACGCAGCTTCAAAGCGATGTAATTTGCATCGCACGGCGTTTCAATTTAAGCTTAAATTGTTACCATAAATTTCATGCACTTCTATTTTGCAGCTTAAGAATTCTGCACGCAGCTATTCAACGTTTTGAATAGAAACACTCTCTCTGAATAATGAAACATTGAAGCAGCAGCAACAAACGACGTGCTTGGAGAAAATTCTTCAAATTTTGCATTCTGCTGTTCGCGAACAAAAAGCTATCTCTCTCTGCTCCCATGCAGAGAATCTATTTTCTAAGCATTGAGAAGCATTTTGTAGCGAAACCAAAGCAACATTCTGTTAGCTGGAGGCAATGATAGCGTCGAAGCCAATGAACAAATCAATGCTTGCAAGAAAATTATTTAATTTTTCAATAAAATATGAATTTTACGAACAAACTATTGATCTTAGATGCACGTCACCATCGACTTTTTTGTTGGAATCGGCAAGATCATTCATTTGTTCATATATCATATTCACTTATCTTTTACGGTTTAAGCAGAAAATGGAAAAAAGCGCCAAATTTTTCCAAAAATACCGAATTTTGCCAGTTTCTTAGCCAATAACTTCTAAGCTTTGAAATATTTTAAAATTTTAAGTATACGGTGTTAATCTACAATTAATTACGATTTGAATAGTGAAAATTTCATTTAAATCCGTTCAGCCGTTCTTGAGTTTACTTTCATCAACGCCAAAAAGGCAACATTTCAAGTTTCATTTTTATATAATAGTAAGATAAGATAAGATAAGATATAAATTTTTATAAAAATGTCAATTTTAAAACGTACACACTTTCACTGAGCGAAATAAAATGTATCGAAAACGCTTCGGTAGTAGGAAAGTAGGAAAGGTGTAAAATTGTACCAAAATAGTACAATTGTACCGCAAAAATCATGCCTGTATTGAAAAACATATCGATGTTTTTGTCTGAAAGAGACCAATTATTTTTTGTCCAAAATAAAAAAAAGTATTTCTTTAAGTCCTTGGAAGGCCTTAAATTGATTTTGAGGAATTTAAAGCTCGTAAAAGGATAAAAAATCTATAACGCCAATGCTAAAAGAGGTGTTAACATTATTTTTGTTGTGATTTATGACATATACAATAGGTGTGTTTCCGTACACAATGTCGAGTAAAAGTCGAGTAAAGTTCGAGCTGGGAGCGTAAAATGAAATTTTAGAATAGTGTCAAAAGTACGGAAACGACTTCTAGCTAGTTTCCAGCACAAAAACAACTGATTGCCTATAAAAAGTAAACAGTGCCAAATTTATTTACGCCAATTATCGATTATCAACTTTCAAATTAATTTATTTATATATATTTGCAATTTGTATTTCACTATTTGTAAATTTATTTCCCGCCACACAACGTAAATAAAGAAAAAAATCAATTTGATAGTTTCTTGTTCTCCTTCATGCTTGTTCTTATAATGCTCGAAGTAATTTCTTCCAGCACACTTCGAGCTACTTTCGAGCTCGAGAGAGCGCTTTTATGCTTGTTCTTCTTCTCTCTTTTGAGCTAGAAAAAGTACGGAAACACGTTCTAGCACATTGCAAGTTACTACAATCGAGTACGGAAACAGACCTAATGTGTTATTACTTTATTTTTTCACATTCATGCAATAACTCCTCCTTTGTAGCCGGTGTTGGTAGGTGTTCCGTAGAAACTAATTGCAATTAAGTGATCCATGCTATAATTTTCTTTATTCAAATATTCCATGAAGCTCCTCGGGACACCTACTGCAGTGCTGTCAGCGAGCGTAGCATAGCCGATGCATTTTGAACTTGGCTCTTTCACAATGGTGACATGTTCTTCATTCACAACAACGTTACGCGCCACATTTGCCTCCGTGAATCTTTTTAAAGTTGGCTCTTTTTCCCATCAAACGAAATACATGTTAGAAAATCATCACACTTAGCTGCTGCTAAAACCTCTTTTCGAAACTTGACACGTTCTCTGAATACTTTATATTTCGTAATGATAAGCCCATCTAAGAATTGAGTTATTTTTTCTGCTGTTTAGGAAGATAACTCCTCTTCAGCTGTTTCATCAATCGACAATTGTAAATCTTTTATTAACATGGTCGCAAGCAGTGCACCAAAGCGAACTGATGTGTCTCTGCGATCCAAAGCAGAACTAAAATTTTACAGTGATATGTCCGCCACTGCAAATTTTTTTTGTATCATCTGTGATCCTCGCTATCTGGCTCGTACCTAACGCTGGCAGAGTACACCGTATTCGATGTTGCAGCAACTGACCTTACTTCTACACTGGCAGTTCTCATCGACACTGTTTCATAGACATCATCAATGCCATTGATCGTGGACCGCACTGATCAATAAAGAAAATTTTTGCTGAGTCTGGAATTTTATTTGAGTTGTTCAACTACACGGATTGTTGCTTTCAATGTCACACTTGCAACGTGAATTTTTAAACAATTTATTTCAAGCATTCACCTTATATCTCAATCGATTTTTAGAAATCTTATTATTATATAAAAATGAAACTTGAAATATTGCCTTTTTGGCGTTGCAACGCGTTGGCATGAAATTATCCTCACGTATT